>SJYT01022258.1:18920-60998 GCA_006410635.1 Cephalophus harveyi | reverse complement strand
TATATATAGGTCTTTAGTTTCTTTAGGTAGATATATTCCTAAGTATTTTATTCTTTTCGTTGCAGTGGTGAATGGAATTGTTTCCTTAATTTGTCTTTCTATTTTCTCGTTATGAGTGTATAGGAATGCAAGGGATTTCTTTCTGTTGATTTTATATCCTGCAACTTTACTATATTCATTGATTAGCTCTAGTAATTTTCTGGTGGAGTCTTTAGGGTTTTCTATGTAGAGGATCATGTCATCTGCAAACAGTGAGAGTTTTACTTCTTCTTTTCCAATTTGGATTCCTTTTATTTCTTTGTCTGCTCTGATTGCTGTGGCCAAAACTTCCAAAACTATGTTGAGTAGTAGCAGTGAAAGTGGGCACCCTTGTCTTGTTCCTGACTTTAGGGGAAATGCTTTCAATTTTTCACCATTGAGGATAATGTTTGCTGTGGGTTTGTCATATATAGCTTTTATTATGTTGAGGTAGGTTCCTTCTTTTCCTGCTTTCTGGAGAGTTTTTATCATAAATGCATATTGAATTTTGTCAAAGGCTTTCTCTACATCTATTGAGATAATCATATGTCTTTTATTTTTCAATTTGTTAATGTGGTGTATTACATTGATTGATTTGCAGATATTGAAGAATCCTTGCATCCCTGGGGTAAAGCACACTTGGTCATGATGTATGATCTTTTTAATGTGCTGTTGGATTCTGATTGCTAGAATTTTGTTAAGGACTTTTGCATCTATGTTCATCAGTGATATTGGCCTGTAGTTTTCTTTTTTTCTGGCATCTTTGACAGGTTTTGGTATTAGGGTGATGGTGGCCTCATAGAATGAGTTTGAAAGTTTACCTTCCTCTGAAATTTTCTGTAAGAGTTTGAGTGGGATAGGTGTTAACTCTTCTCTAAACTTTTGGTAGAATTCAGCTGTGAAGCCGTCTGGACTTGGGCTTTTGTTTGCTGGAAGATTTCTAATTACAGTTTCAATTTCTGTGCTTGTGATGGATCTGTTAATATTTTCTATTTCTTCCTGGTTCAGTTTTGGAAAGTTGTACTTTTCTAAGAATTTGTCCATTTCTTCCAAGTTGTCCACTTTATTGGCATATGGTTACTGACAGTAGTCTCTTATGATCCTTTGTATTTCTGTGCTGTCTGTTGTGATTTCTCCATTTTCATTTCCAATTTTATTGATTTGATTTTTCTCCCTTTGTTTCTTGCTGAGTCTGGCTAATGGTTTGTCAATTTTATTTATCCTTTCAAAGAACCAGCTTTCGGCTTTGTTGATTTTTGCTATGGTCTCTTTTGTTTCTTTTGCATTTATTTCTGCCCTAATTTTTAAGATTTCTTTCCTTCTACTAACCCTGAGGTTCTTCATTTCTTCCTTTTCTAGTGGCTTTAGGTGTAGAGTTAGGTTATTTATTTGAATTTTTTCTTGTTTCTTGAGGTATACCTATATTGCTATGAACCTTCGCCTTAGCACTGCTTTTACAGTGTCCCACAGGTTTAGGATTGTTGTGTTTTCATTTTCATTCATTTCTATGCATATTTTGATTTCTTTTTAAATTTCTTCTGTGATTTGTTGGTTATTTAGCAGCATGTTGTTCAGCCTCCATATGTTGGAATTTTTAATAGTTTTTCTCCTGTAATTGAGATCTAATCTTACTGCATTGTGGTCAGAAAAGATGCTTGGAATTATTTCAGTTTTTTTAAATTTACCAAGGCTAGATTTATGGCCCAGGATGTGATCTATCCCTGAGAAGGTTCCGTGTGCACTTGAGAAAAAGGTGAAATTTATTGTTTTGTGGTAAAATGTCCTATAGATATCAATTAGGTCTAACTGGTCTATTGTATCATTTAAAGCTTGTGTTTCCTTGTTAATTTTCTGTTTAGTTGATCTATCCATAATACCTGACTTGGGATATTTAAGTTGTCTTCTTGGGGAGGGGATGAGTATGTTCCACATGTGTTAAGAACACAGCACTAAATTTTGGAGACTGAAGCCAGGCGATAGGAGATATTTCTACTATTGGCCAATAGTCAGCTCACCTCTCCTATGAAGAACATAGAAAATTGTACTTCCTCACACTCTTGAAGCTAGATGGGACCATATAATCCACCCTGGTCAATGAATTGTGAGCTGCTATTGCCTGGCTTCAGGCTCCAAAATTTAGTGCTGTGTTCTTAACACATGTGGAACATGCTCATCCCCTCCCCAAGGAGACAACTTAAATATCCCAAGTCAGGTATATGGATAGATCAACTAAACAGAAAATTAACAAGGAAACACAAAATTTAAATGATACAATAGACTAGTTAGACCTAATTGATATCTACAGGACATTTCACCCCAAAACAATGAATTTCACCTTTTTCTCAAGTGCACACAGAATTGTGAGCTAGAGTGTTTAAATGATAGTACAAGACTCTCTGACTCAGTTTCTTGCCAACCGAGATGACTCTGGATGACTTTGAGACATCTTACTCTATATAGAAGGAGGCTCCTAAACCTGGGTCCCTGAGTGACTGGAAAGAGCAGAGGTTTTCTGCCAGCCTGATTTAGACATGCAGTGTGAGTGAAAAGTACACTTTTATTTCAAGCCACTGAAGTTTTACAGCTGCTTATTCTGCAACGTAGCCTTTCATATTCTGAGAGATACACTTACTTTTTGCAAAGGCAAAAAAAGAGGTAGAACTAAGATGTAAATTCACTTCTTTCTGGTTCAGAGGTCAAGGATTGGCCACTACTGCGCTGTCAGCCGATCCTTGAGTTAGGGCTGATGAGTAAAATTCAGCACAGCTTCCAAAAACATAATGGGGAACCTACCTGATAGTTTAGTGGTTAAGAATCCACCTGCCAATGCAGAGGACAAGTGTTCGATCCCTGGCCAGGAACATTGTATGTGCCATGGGGCAACTAAACCCATGCACCACAACTACTGGAGCCCATGAGCCCTAGAGTGCATGCTCTGCAACAAGAGAAATCACTACCATGAGAGGCCCATACACCGCAGCTAGAGAAAGCCTGTGCACAGCAGTGAAGACCCAGTGCAGCCAAAAATAAAAATAAATAAAATGACAAGTTTAAAAAACATAACGGAAATGGGGGAGGACAGAGAGGGATCCTAATATGATTGCTCAAAGAACTGGGGAATGAACACTTTACCTGGATTAGCTTATGTTCCTCACGTGAAGAAGATGAAAGTTAGAGAAACTTAAAAGAAATTCACTCAGGGAATTGTATGAGAATTAGCTATGAAAGCAAGCATTAATTTATTATGTTCTACTCAGAAGATTCTGCAGCAAACACTGAATGGCAAGGGGCTGTGTGTGTGTAGGGAGGGGTAAGATGAGGTTGGGGATAAGGGGCCTGAATGATAATTGGGAAGGAAGGAATTGATAATAGTTTGACTAGGTAAATATTGCATTTACTCTTACACAGAAATTGTTAAAAGGACTATAACAGTTGAAGTTCAAGCTAGGAATTTTAGCTATATGCAGTAATCAAGAAATGCATTTAGGTATTTATAGAATTTGGGTAGAGGTTTCCCTGGTGGCCCAGTCAGTAAGGAAACCACGTGCAATACAGGAAACTCGGGTTTGATCCTGGGTCAGGAAGATCTCCTGGAGAAGGAAATGGCAACCTGTTCCAATATTCTTGCCTGGGAAAATTCCATGGACAGAGGAGTCTGGAGGACTTTTATATTTTCCATAAAGTATGTGTTTCATTCTTACTTTGTTTACTTAATGTCATCTGTTTTAATAAACATTTTCCCCACCACTATAACAATGGAACTGCTGCTGCTGCTGCTAAGTCACTTCAGTCGTGTCCAACTCTGTGCGACCCCATAGACGGCAGCCCACCAGGCTCCCCCGTCCCTGGGATTCTCCAGGCAAGAACACAGGAGTGGGTACTACATAATTATAAATCTCTGTATGAGGTTGAGTGAAATGTTGTAGTCTCGAATTCCAGAGGTTGATAAATCTCGATGGAACATGTTGTTACTTTACTGACATCTGGTGGCCATGTAGCTTAATTGCAGGAATATTTTTTAGCGTGGCAAGTAAAGTGTGAAGATTGACCTTCACATCATGGAGTAATATTTGCAAGTAATATCTGTAGTAATACTGGCTTTTTAATTTTCTCAGTCTTCTATCTATTACTCACTTTTTCATATTTAATATAATTTTCTGGACCCCATCTTTCTCGTTTTCCCTTTTTCTCAGACACATTTATTTGTGGTTTATTTATTTATTTATATCCAAGGTACCCAGTACATTTCTGAAGGGAAAACACTGAGCCTGCCAGAGTCCTGTATCCAGGGTTTCAGAGTCTCCCAAACTCATGTAGTAAGAGATCTACCAGAACTTCCATTCATTCATTTATCTAACATCTACATAGGTCCCACTGTGTCCAAGGATGATATCAGGTACTGAGAATTTTGAAACAGAAACTGCAGTACTTGCCTTCATGGACTTTACTATCTTAAAGGGAATAAAATTAATAATTTCTGTATAGTAAGATAGGGTATAATAGGTCACTCTGAAGCATTCCAAATGCTCAAATCCTACAGACATTTCAGAATCACTTTCAGCTGAGAATGAAGCTCTTAGGAACAACCTGTGTGTGTGTGTGTTTTATAGAGAAACTCATTCTATACTTGCCTATTTTATCTTGGTTTTAGGTATATTCAGTATAGAAATTGTTGTGTTGTGCGTTCGTCACTCAGTCATGTCTGACTCTTTGTGATCCCTTGGACTGTAGCCCACCATGCCCCTCAGTCTATGGAATTCTCCAGACAAGAATATTGGAATGGGTTGCTATTCCCTTCTCCAGGGATCAAACCGAGGTCTCCCACATTAGAGGCAAATTCTTTACCAATCTGAGCCACCAGGGAAATCCTGGAGATTTGAAAATATAGTGATTTTAAAATAATATATGTAAAGTGTTTGGGTAATTGCCTGAAAATCAGGAAGCACTTGAAATGTTAGCTAATACCATTCCTCCACTTGTGTATTCCACTAGACTCTCTATGGCCAGGCACCATCATGACAGTTTGGGGTGCTTAAATTAAAAGACAGCTCCTGGCTTTAAGTTTATGAGACTAGTGGAGGGAATAAATATGAAATGAAATAAATAATTTCAATGCATGTGGTCATTGTCAGATTAGCAGATAGAAGTAGGAGCGGGAGAATTAAGTTATTCTGGGGAACCATGCATAGCTAATGTTTGAACTGAACTACCAAATATAAATTAGATTTGCCCAGGATACCAAGAAGATGGACATTCTATTAGAGGGTTCATTATGAGCAAAATCATGAGGTGCAAGAGCACATGACCTATTCAGTAGTTCAGGATTATGCAAGCATAAAGTGCTAGGAAAGAGAAGTTGGGATGAGACTAGAAAGGTAATGAGATCCATCAGGAAAGGCCTTGTAGAATATACCAAAGAAATTAGAATTTTTATGGTAGACCAGGAGTGGCTCAGACTGGTGGCTTCATGGCTAAGAGATGTTGTGTTTGGTTTGTAAAGGGTTTTGAAAGACCACATACCTAGACAGGTCACAGTGCCAACAGCTGAGTGCATATTGTTTTACTAATGGTCCATACCCCGAATTTGTGTTGTCTGTGGGTGTCTGTGTTGAAAGCCCAGTGCTACCTGATGGATGATAGAAAACCACTGGAGAGTTTTGAGCAGGGGCACAGCATGATTATCTTTGTGTCTCCCTAATGGTAATGTGGTTCATGAGATAGGAGAACGAAGACTTAGTGATGAAGACCAGTAAGAGACGGTTAGAATAGTCCAGATGTGAGAGCCTGAAAGGGGCAGCAGCAGAGGGCATGCACAAAAGAGTAATTTAAGAAAGAGAAGAATTAATTGATTAATTATTTATAATAAGAAAGAGAAGAACAGGACCCAATAAGCAAAAAGCAATTGTTTATGGGTTTGTTTTGTTTAGTTGGTTGGTGTTTTAGTAGTGGGTGGGGGTGGTGAACAAAAGGAAGGAGTCTAGAGTGATTCCCAGGTTTTTAGCTTGGGCAGTTGAGTAGGTGGTGGATGGAGGTACCATTCCTAGAGAGTCCCACAGGATGTGAGGGCAGGTCAGGGAGCCAGGTCAAGTGTAAGGTCTGGACAGGTAACATTTAAGGATTATTGTGGACATTCTGGCAAGGATGGTAGTTGGGATGGATTACAGACCAGTAACAAGTTATGGAGGTGAAATAGGATGTGGAAAGATTCTCAGGCTCCAAGGTATATCTATCTCTTATGACTCCCAGAGGAGAGATCCTCAAGCTTGAAGTCAGAATAAGAAACCACTAGCTCTCCCATTGGTGATCCAAAGAGTTCTAAAAAGAACAATCGTGATAAGAATAGCAACAGTAATACAGTGGAAGTGTTAGTCATTCAGTCGTGTCCGACTCTTTGCAACACCATGGACTGTAGCCCACCAGGCTCCTCTGCCCATGGGATTTTCCAGGTAAGAATACTGGGGTGGGTTGCCATGCCCTTCTCCAGGGTATCTTCCCAACTCAGGGATCGAACCCAGGTCTCTTGCCTTGCAGGCAAATTCATTACCATCTGAACCACCAGGGAAGCTCAGCAGTAATACAGTACTTGTCTTTAATGAAATTCTAGTTATGTGTGACGGCCTGAATTGTTTCATATATTCCTCATAACAACCTTATATAATAGCGTGCTTATTTTCTCCATTTCACAGATGTGAAAACCGAGATGTAGAGAAGTTACGTAGCTGGCCCAGATCACACAGTGAGTGAAGAGGTGGAGCTGGAACCTGTCTTCGTGCTGGCTACCACTCATGATTCTGACAACTTAAGCAGGCAATGAAATAGAAGGATACCAGGGAGGCTGGTTTCTTTCAATAAATGTCTACCCTTTCAGCCAGTCTGCACAAGTGCCTGAAGTTTAATTTCAGAAATGTATTTCTTAGGGTCTAACTGGTTCATGAAGAAAATTTTCTCAAATCTTTTTATTCAGGTTGAAAAACCTCTGAGAGTTGAAGACCTGGTTTGAATTTACAAAGGTGCTTAATCTGATTGCACATTAGAATCACCCCAGGTTAGGGGAGGGTATTAATTGATCTCTGAAAACACCCACAACACACAGATATGTACCATATATATGTGTGTGTATATATACATGGTATCTAGTCCCATCACTTCATGGCAAATAAATGGGGAAACAATGGAAACAGTGACAGACTTTATTTTGGGGGGGGGCTCCAAAATCACTGCAGATGGTGACTGCATCCATGAAATTAAAAGACGCTTGCTCCTTGGAAGAAAAGCTATGACCAACCTAGACAGCATATTAAAAAGCAGAGACATTACTTTGCCAACAAAGGTCCATCTAGTCAAAGCTGTGGTTTTTCCAGTAGTCATGTATGGATGTAAGAGTTGGACTATAAAGAAAGCTGAGCACGGAAGAACTGATGCTTTTGAACTGTGGTATTGGAGAAGATTCTTGAGAGCCCTTTGGATTACAGGAGATCAAATCAGTCAATTCTAAAGGAAATCAGTCCTGAATATTCACTAGAAGGGTGGATGTTGAAGATGAAACTCCAATACTTTGGCCACCTGATGCAAAGGACTGACTCATTTGAAAAGACCCTGATGCTGGGAAAGATTGAAGGCAGAAGGAGAAGGGGACGACAGAGGATAAGATGGTTGGATGGCATCACCGACTTGATGGACATGAGTTTGAGCAAGCTCTGGGTGTTGGTGATGGACAGGGAAGCCTGGTGTGCTGCAGTCCATGGGGTCGCAAAGAGCCAGACACAACTGAGCGACTGAACTGACTGATATGTATATATACACACATATACATATATATGTATACACCACATATATACATGTGTTTTTAAATAGTGACTCAGATTTGCAACAGGGGTTAAAAGCCAATGAAAATTCAGTAAGATGTAGATTCTTGTTGTTCAGTTGCTCAGTCGTGTCTGACTCTTTGCAACCCCATGAACTATAGCACGCCAGGATTTCCTGTCCTTCACTATCTCCCAGAGCTTGCTCAAACCCATGTCCATTGAGTCGGTGATGCCATCCAACCATCTCATCCTCTGTTGTCTTCTTCTCCTCCTGCCTTCAATCTTTCCTAGCATTAGGGTCTTTTCTAATGAGTTGGCTCTTTGCATCAGGTGGCCAAAGTATTGGAGAGGGGCTCCAAAATCACTGCAGATGGTGACTGCATCCATGAAATTAAAAGACGCTTGCTCCTTGGAAGAAAAGCTATGACCAACCTAGACAGCATATTAAAAAGCAGAGACATTTCTTTGCCAACAAAGGTCCATCTAGTCAAAGCTGTGGTTTTTCCAGTAGTCATGTATGGATGTAAGAGTTGGACTATAAAGAAAGCTGAGCACGGAAGAACTGATGCTTTTGAACTGTGGTATTGGAGAAGATTCTTGAGAGCCCTTTGGATTACAGGAGATCAAATCAGTCAATTCTAAAGGAAATCAGTCCTGAATATTCACTAGAAGGGTGGATGTTGAAGATGAAACTCCAATACTTTGGCCACCTGATGCAAAGGACTGACTCATTTGAAAAGACCCTGATGCTGGGAAAGATTGAAGGCAGAAGGAGAAGGGGACGACAGAGGATAAGATGGTTGGATGGCATCACCGACTTGATGGACATGAGTTTGAGCAAGCTCTGGGTGTTGGTGATGGACAGGGAAGCCTGGTGTGCTGCAGTCCATGGGGTCGCAAAGAGCCAGACACAACTGAGCGACTGAACTGACTGATATGTATATATACACACATATACATATATATGTATACACCACATATATACATGTGTTTTTAAATAGTGACTCAGATTTGCAACAGGGGTTAAAAGCCAATGAAAATTCAGTAAGATGTAGATTCTTGTTGTTCAGTTGCTCAGTCGTGTCTGACTCTTTGCAACCCCATGAACTATAGCACGCCAGGATTTCCTGTCCTTCACTATCTCCCAGAGCTTGCTCAAACCCATGTCCATTGAGTCGGTGATGCCATCCAACCATCTCATCCTCTGTTGTCTTCTTCTCCTCCTGCCTTCAATCTTTCCTAGCATTAGGGTCTTTTCTAATGAGTTGGCTCTTTGCATCAGGTGGCCAAAGTATTGGAGCTTCTTGGTGAAAATGCAAATCAGAGACTCTGGGCATGGGCCCCAGCAATCTGTGCTTTCCCAAGCCTCCCGGGTGACTCTCGCCAGCCCTTTGGTGGAGTCTACAGAAGAGTAAAACAGGCACAATGAGAGGATCCTGTCTTGGGCACTAGAGGGAACGGAAGATGCCGAAAGGGGAACCTGCCAAAAGACAAACTTCTCTTCTGTACATTTTGAAAAGTCTGACCTTTCCTCCCCACGTGTGGACTTAATGATGTGTTCGTTCACCCCGGAGGGTCTTGAGGAGAGTTGATTCCGTTTCTCTCGGAAGTATTTGTTGGGAGATGACAGCAGCCGGTTGAAAAGGCCAGAGTCCCTCACCTTCCTGAAGCAGCTGCTAAGAAAGATGTAGTTCAAGGCATGGCCAGAAGGCGGCTCCACACTCAGTCCCTCCCGTCAGTCTCTCTGGGAACCGGGAGTCTCAGGAACCGGAGTGATGCAGAGACTGGGGAGTGGAACTACTGAGATCCGTGGGTTGGAAGACTAGGTCAACCAGAACTTTTTTTTTTTTTTTTTTCATAGTTTTGAGGGAAAGGAAACACATACCACTTGCTGTTAGAGTTATGTGAGCAGAGGATGCCTCCGCATCCCCAGAGAGCTAAATGGAACCATATTGGGCCCTCCCCATGCCACTCAGCGGAGGTGCTTTTCAAGGGAGTGAAATGTTTTATTGAAGAAACTCCAAGGAGGGAGGAAAGAAGCCCGAGATGGGGGGAGCCTGACAGGTCAGCAGATGGAAACAGCCCCTTTCATACATGTGGCTAAAAGCTGGAAGTCCGTCCCTCGGAAGGCATAGCAGCAGTCCACAGGTCCAGGATGCCTTTCATCTGCCTCTTTTCAGCTTTGGGATGATAGGAACTGAGAAATTCACAGCCATCCTGTGAGAAATAGAAATGGAGGCCCACTTTTAAGCTCTATTCAGCTGATAGCAAGTGGGACAGAGCCCCTGGAGTCTGCAAACTTGGGCCTTCTATTTAATTTTGCCACTTCTGTAAAATAAGGATAGAAGAAATCTTCTTTCCTGAGTGGTTGTGAAGACTGAAGGAAATTATATATGGGAACTGTCTGGCATGTAACAGGTACTCAACAAATGTCCCTTCCATGCTCCTTTCTCCCAGGAGTGCTCAACAGCTGTGTGGTCAAACTATCATGGATTAGTCCTTTATTCCTTAGGTCAATTTTCTCAAGAGAAAAAAACAAAAAAGGAAGTAATGAGACCCTCTTCTCCCGGGATGATAGGAAACCACAAATGTGGTTTTTTAAAGGATTATTAAATTAAATCAATTAAATCAAAGGATTATTAGTTAGCAATAATATTTGCTAACTAATATTATAGTTATACTAGCAAATATTATATAACACAATATTTGCACCTCTACACTTCCCAACCCCTGCAGTTAGGTGGGACCAGGAGACCAACCCTAGCAGTGATATGTGAGCAGATATGATGTATGTCAATTCCAGCTCAGGGGGTAAAAGGCCACGTGTGGCTCTTTAGCCTCTCTCTTCTCTTGCCAAGGCGACTGAGGAGGACTGGTGTGCTAAACGCTGAAGTTACAAGATGATGCAACCTCGTCAATTCGGGTCCCTGGGTGACAAAGTGGAGCACAGCCCCTGAACAGCACTTAAATTTGACATGTACTATAAATGAGAAATAAACTTTTGTTTCGGTCTTAAGTCACTGAGATCTGGAAATCGTTACTGTGATATAACCTGTTCTAGTCTGATTTCCAAGTCTCACACCTAGCCTAATGTCAACATACCACAGTTAATAAATTATTTTTTAACAAATCAGATAAATATCTCTAACCCGGACTGCTTCCCAGTGTTTCATATTTATTCTTTCCAGTCTGCTGCTGGACAAATGCATTTCTCTGAATTGACCTCTCTTCTGGCACTCTAAACCTCTGCTGATAGCACCCTACTTTTCCAGTCACTAAATCAAGAAATATAGGTATCAACCAAGACATCTCCAGTGCCAGCCATTCCACTTCGATCCAATCATGAAATGCCTCCAAACATATCTCCTAAATATCTCTTCCGTCTCTTCATCAGCTCTAGGGTGAGTTCCTTAGTTATGGAGCTCACAATGTCTTGTCAGAACTTTGAACACTCCATCTCTTGCCGTGTCCTCGACCCATCAAATCCAGCTTCTCTACTCTAGCCAGAATGAATAGCTACATCATTAACCTAACTCTGCTTAAGACCATCGATGGCCCTCATTTACAGGATGGAGCCCAGGCTTCTTGGCTTGTCTGAGAAACTTCCTGGCACAAACGAGCTGGATCTCACTGCACTTTCAGCCTCATACCTGTCTCTTGCACACGGTCTTTGCATGGTAATACTATAATTCGGAGACAGGTGAGTTCCTTAGTTATGGAGCTCACAATGTCTTGTCAGAACTTTGAACACTCCATCTCTTGCCGTGTCCTCGACCCATCAAATCCAGCTTCTCTACTCTAGCCAGAATGAATAGCTACATCATTAACCTAACTCTGCTTAAGACCATCGATGGCCCTCATTTACAGGATGGAGCCCAGGCTTCTTGGCTTGTCTGAGAAACTTCCTGGCACAAACGAGCTGGATCTCACTGCACTTTCAGCCTCATACCTGTCTCTTGCACACGGTCTTTGCATGGTAATACTATAATTCGGAGACGGCAATGGCACCCCACTCCAGTACTCTTGCCTGGAAAATCCCATGGACGAAGGAGCCTGGTGGGCTGCAGTCCATGGGGTCGCACAGAGTGGGACACGACTGAAGCGACTTAGCAGCAGCAGCAGCTACAAGATTACTTGTAGCTTCACCCACTGTATGTGGTTTCCTGCCTTCTCCCCCAACTCTGCCTGCCTGGATCCTATGAATTCCCAAAGATTCACCCAGACATCACCTCTACCAACTCTTGCCTGCCCCTCCCTATGTGTTTCCACACACTCAGGCTAGATTTTCATCACAGTGGTAGTGGCTCCTCTATAGTCCATAAATGTGGAGATGAACGTGCTCTACCTTATGGGGAAGACAGACCCAAAGATCTTTCTTTGACTCCTTCAGGACATGTTTCATTTGGACATCATTGGGTTCTAGATCTCTGTCTCATAGAGCCTCAGAATAATATATCTGAGGAGTTTTCAGTACACAGATGTCCTTCTTTCCAGCCTACCTTTCTTTCTAGTTTCCTTTCCTTTTTCCCTTCCCTCTTTCCATCCCTTCTTTGTTCCTTTTTGGCTTAGGGGTCAGAAAGACTGGGTTCAAACCCAAGCTCCATCACTTATTAGCTGTGTGACCCTAGAAAAAGCCTCATAACTTCTCCGAGCCTTATTTTCCTCATTTGGAAAATGAGGATAGTCATATTCCCCATAGAGATATTCATCTCACTGGATTCTCTTAAGAATTAAATATATGTAGATACAAGATGGCTTCCCAAGAGGCTCAAGTGGCAAAGAATCCTATTGGCGGTACAGGAGATGCAGGTTCGATCCCCGGGTTGGGAGGATCCCCTGGAGGAGGAAATGGCAACCCACTCCAGTGTTCTTGCCTGGGACAGAGGAGTCTGGTGGGCTTAAGTCCATAGGGTCGCAAAGAGTCAGACACACCTGAGCACAAGCACAAACATGGATGCAAAATATTTAGAATAATGCCTGATATAAAGTAAGCTCTCAAATTAACATTTGCTAATATTATTACTAACTTTCTTTGACTTGTTCAATGAACAAATAATAATCAGCACTTAACAGCCATTTCTAACCTATGTTAAGCCGACTGGTATTTTGGACTTGGGCCCAAATCCCCCATTCACTTGCCTGAATCCCTTGGTCTAGATGCTGCAACCAACATTCCAAACCAGAGTTTCAGTCCTTTGACTTAAGACTTGTTCCCCCTTAAAGCACAAATACCACATGAAGTCTTATCAATCATTTATAATGCCCTTATTGAAGTAGTCCTTAGACAACCGCAGCTGGAAATAATAATAACTCATATTTGTATGGCACTTTACAATTTACAAAGCAATCTCACATACTCCTGTTCTTTTGATCCTCAGAAAAGTGCTGAGGGACAGGAGACGCAGGAGTGCTTAGGACTATTGCCATTTTAGAGAGGAGAATACTGAGACTACCTGAGTCTGGGGGCCCAGGTTCCCACAGCTGGATGTGTGGGATAATGTGAAATATTATACAAAAGAAAGTGACCTTAAGGAAGCTTCCTTTTCACAGAGGAGGCAAGGAAAATGAAGAGTCATACTAAGGGAGGCTGGAAGGCAGAGTGACTAATATGACAGATCTTAAGATCACCGGCCCCTTTTTCTTTTTTTCCCCACATGCTTTCCTTTTATTATTTTTTTTATTTTAATTTTATTTTTCTTGGCTGAGCCACATGCATGGCAAGAAGGATTTTAGTTCCCTGACCAGGGATCAAATCCATGCCCCATGCAGAACAAGAAGAAGCGGACATTATTTAGTACATGAGTTCAGACAGTCCATGTTCTGGCTTCAAATTCTAGCTACATGGTCTTGGGCAAATCACTTACTCTTTTAATCCATTTTCTTTATATATAAAGTGAAAATAGTAAAACCTACAGGAGAGACTCCTTTTAGAATTAAATAGATGCCCATCCAGTGCCTAGAACCTGATAATAAGGTACTATTATCATTATTTTCTCATACTAATAGTAGTACCTTACCTTCAGAGATTGGTTTAGTGTTTTCACATCCTTTAAAAAAAATGTATATATCCTCACCAAAGCTATGTGATGTATAGAAAGTACAGGGTGAGTTTGATTATTCCTATAATACTGATTTCTTTAAAAACATTGACCAAGAGGGCGAGGGCAGGATGATATGGGAGAATGGCATTGAAACATGTAAAATATCACATGTGAAACAAATCGCCAGTCCAGGTTTGATGCATGATACAGGGTGCTCAGGGCTGGTGCACTGGGATGACCCAGAGGGATGGGATGGGAAGGAAGGTGGGAGGGGGGTTCAGGATGGGGAACACATGTATGCTCATGGCAGATTCAAGTCAATGTATGGCAAAACCAATACAATATTGTAAAGTAAAATTAATTAAATAAAAAAATTGACCAGTTTGGCCAAAGTCACAATGAGAATAATTGGTTACTGCCTGAAGCAGGACTCCTAAACTGACACAATATTAGGACTAGAGGGGAGATGGGATCAACCAGTGATCCTCAATGAAAAGCATTTAGAAACATGAATATTTTGATTATCCCAATGCCAGGAGGTCCAGCTGGGATTTATGCCTGGCCCAAAGTGCTAAATGTTCCCTAAGTGCAGGATAGGCCTGGCCCCAGATGCCGACAGCTCCCCATTGAAAAACACTGGTATTCCTGCCTCAATTTGCAGTTGAAAAATCTGAGACCTGGAATGGTTAGATGACAGGTTCTCCTTGGCTTTCCCATGGGATATGATCAAAAACTGCTTTTACCCCTCTGCCTGGAGAATGTGGTCCCTGAACACGTTGGCATGACTGTGGGAGGAAAAGGGCCGCTGGATTCCACCAGCCTGTGGTGCACAGTTGACGGTGTCTCCAAGAGCAGCTCCTGTTAACCCCCCAGACATGGGTCGCCCACCCAGAACCGGGTGGTGCTCCTAGCCCAGATGTGATGAGGACATAGAAGGAGACTTCCAAATGCTTCCCAAGTAAGGAGGCATTTATCAAATCTAGTCAGACTCCCCCGGAGAAGGCAACGGCACCCCACTCCAATACTTTTGCCTGGAAAATCCCATGGACGGAGGAGCCTGGTGGGCTGCCGCCTATGGAGTCGCACAGAGTCGGACACGACTGAAGCGACTGAGCAGCAGCAGCAGCAGTCAGACTTCCCAGGCCTAAGGCTCTGAAATCCTGAAGGGAGAGTGAGCTGAAAACTGGGCGTCCCAGGGCCTGAGCAGGGCTCCTGGCTGGCTGGGGTAGGCAGCAGCTCCACCCCTGCCCACTCTTGCTTGAGCAGCACCAGCTGCGCAACTTCCAGCTAGAAGTGGCCTTAAAGTGTTTGTAGCCCCAAACCAACATCTTATAGGTAAAGAAAATAATAAAAAGGCAGCTATCATCTTTTATGATTCTACTACATGTGGTCACAGACTAAGCAGCTGGCACATACAGCCCCATTTAACTGCCACGGCAACTCTGTGAGGTGGGTGTTTGTACCCCCACTCACACACTGAGGAAAGTGGAAGTATAGCACATCAGTGTTAAGTGTTAGTCTCTCTGTCCTGTCGGACTCTGTGAACCCCATGGACGGTAGCCCGCCAGACTTCTCTGTCCAGCGAATTCTCCAGGCAAGTATACTGGAGTGGGCAGCCATTCCCTTCTCCAGGAGATCTTCCGGACAAGAGGGAGGGATCCAACCCGGATCTCTGGCATTACAGGCAGATTCTTTACCGTCTGAGCCACCAGGGAAGCCCATCAGTAAATCTACTCAAATCCCAAAGAAAGTGTTGGACTCTTTGCAACCCCATGGACTATAGCCCACCAGGCTCCTCTGTCCAGGGGATTTTCCAGGCAAGAATACTGGAGTGGGTTGCCATTCCCTTCTCTAGAGTATCTTGCCAACCCAGGGATTGAATGTAGGTCTCTTGCATTTCCAGGAAAATTCTTAACGGTCTGAGCCACTAGGGAATCCCAAAGAGACAAGCGGCCACGGTGGGATTTGAATCAAGGTTTCTCAGATTCTGCAGCCACTTTATGGTATTTGAAAGAAAGCTGTATATTGTCAACCTGCTTATTTAACTTATATGCAGAGTACATCATGAGAAACGCTGGGCTGGAAAGAAGCACAAGCTGGTATCAAGATTGCTGAGAGAAATATCAATAACTTCAGATATGCAGATGACACCACCCTTATGACAGAAAGTGAAGAGGAACTAAAAAGCCTCTTGGTGAAAGTGAAAGAGGAGAGTGAAAAAGTTGGCTTAAAGCTGAACATTCAGAAAACAAAGATCATGGCATCTGGTCCCATCACTTCATGGGAAATAGATGGGGAAAACAGTGGAAACTGTCAGACTTTATTTTTTTGAGCTCCAAAATCACTGCAGATGATGATTGCAGCCATGAAATTAAAAGACGCTTACTCCTTGGAAGGAAAGTTATGACCAACCTAGATAGCATTTTCAAAAGCAGAGACATTACTTTGCCAACAAAGGTCCGTCTAGTCAAGGCTATGGTTTTTCCAATGGTCATGTATGGATGTGAGAGTTGGACTGTGAAGAAAGCTGAGCACAGAAGAATTGATGCTTTTGAACCATGGTGTTGGAGAAGACTCTTGAGAGTCCCTTGGACTGCAAGGAGATTCAACCAGTCCATTCTAAAGGAGATCAGTCCTGGGATTTCTTTGCAAGGAATGATGCTAAAGCTGAAATTCCAGTACTTTGGCCACCTCATGCGAAGAGTTGACTCATTGGAAAAGACTCTGGTGCTGGGAGGGATTGGGGGCAGGAGGAGAAGGGGATGACAGAGGATGAGATGGCTGGATGGCATCACGGACTCGATGGATGAGTCTGAGTGAACTCCGGGAGTTGGTGATGGACAGGGAGGCCTGGCGTGCTGCGATTCATGGGGTCGCAAAGAGTCGGACACGACTGAGCGAGCGACTGGACTGAAACACGGGAATAGGAGTTTCCCGAGCAGAGGGGTTGGGGGGCCTGACGCCCCAACTTCTCACTCCGGTTTCAGTATGTTTTCAGCCAAGCTGAGCTGAGTCCTGCTGGGGATGTCAAGACAGAAAAGTTGGGCGTGAGACGCCTCCCTGCCTCCCCCGGCCTTGCGGGGATGTCGCCGGGAACTTTCCCCCACGGCTTCCATCCCTCGCGGCCGTAGCTGCACTGAGGACGTGACGGGAATATTAAAACCCCCGCCAACGGGCAGGGAGAAACCGACCTCCCCTCCCCCAACCCGGAGCCGCGGAACTTCAAAGCCAAGGGCGGCGCGTGCGGAGGGGGAGGAGGTGTAAATCTCCGCGCCCCTCGGAGCTGCGAACATTCGCGGGCCCCGCCCGCTCCCGCCAGGTGTCCGCGCCCGCTGGCCCCGCCAGATGTGTATAAGAGACAGTTCTAGCCCCTTCCACCTGCTCTGTGAACAGTAAAACCTAAGGTCCTTTGCTTTCAAGTGAATCGACGCCGGGAAGATGACAAGCCTCCTGACTGATAGATACGCGGAGACCTCGCTGGTGATTTATTGGCTTTCTGCACCTGACGAGAACCACTAGGCCTATCTGAGGAGGGAAATATATGGGCTCTCCTGACTCCAAGTGGCAGCCGCGGGCCGAGCATGTGATCTCAAGCTGGGCAGGGAGAGAGGAGCTGTGCACCGGCCTGTGTTTTGTAAGCGGGCCCGGGTCATAAAAATGTCAGCACGCGATATATTTCTCGCGGGGGATCCTCTCTGGGCTCTTGCCAGCGCCTTCTCTCCGTGGCTGGCAGCCTGAGCCGGGTGAGGGTGTTGCCAGCCGCCCTAGCCCAGCTTTATTCCGCCGGGTGCCCAGCGATCCTGAGGACCGGGCGGTCCCTTTGCAGTACAGCCCACCGTCCGCTTCTCCCAGTGCGAGGCTGGGATGGGGTCTCGCGGCGGCCCCTGGGCGCACTGGTCCTCACACCGGTCTGAAATCTCTCACCATTATATCTGGCGCTGGGGACTTAAGACCTCAGAGCTGCGTGGGCGTTCTGGCCCTATGACACTGTTAGATGAAGGAACCAAGTGACGAATTCCCCTGGATCTGCTCCCTCATCTGTAAAATGGGAACGATGAAAACACACACTGAGTATGGTGGGTCAATGATTTATTTAGGAGGTCAAGTTTCCAACCCAGCTCTGAAGGATGATATTACTAGGAAGACGCCAGGAAAGGGGGCAAGAAGGACAGTGTGGGTGAGACTGGACCACAGAACGTGAAGTTGGGACTGGGAGCCCGGGGTATGGATTTGACTGTCACCCAGTCACCCGTCTCCCCATTTTGCCACAGTGTTCCATTAGTGTGTGCAGCAGGGCTTCTCTTAAGCAGAGATAAAATCTACTTTCTCATTTCGGAAAGTAAAGACTCCAGGTCATCTAGGGGATTTAGTTTTTCTGGGGGGAAAAAAAATCTGAAGGTCTTCCTTGGTTATGTAAACCTGTTATGTAAACCTGTTATGTAAACCAGAACCATATTCTGGCCTTGAGAGATAAGAGAACTTCCTGTTACTACGGTGAAGCTGCAAGTCCTTCCCCCCGCTGGCATGCCAGTCCAATCTCTGAAGTGGAGTGGTATCCACTTGTAAAAGGAGCTTGAGAAACTTTTGGGAGAGAGGCACTGGGGTGCCCCCAACTAAAGTCCAGGGACAGAGAGACACACTTGGGCTGCAGAAATAACTTAAGGAAAAGGGAAGCCTGCTCGATACAATAGCCAAAAGAATCACAGAGGAGGTCTGGTGCTGACCTGGCATGGTGTGGCTGATGCTAGAAGCTCCTCCAGAATCAACTGTTTCTCACAGCACAGAAAAGGACCTTAGGTTTTACTGTTCACAGAGCAGGTGGAAGGGGCTAGAAAAACAAAAGATATTAAACTTCATTTGTACCCCAAGTTGGTGAAAAACTTTTTATGATTTTGATGAATTCCAGCATTTTTTCTAATATTAATTTATTTCACTGAATCAAGGCTTAGCTGTGGTATCTTCGCTGTGGCATGCCAAATGTTAGGTGTGGCATGTGGGATCTAGTTCCCTGACCGGGGACCAAACCTGGGCCCTCTGTATTAAGAGCATGGGGTCTTAGCCACTGGACCACCAATGGTGGACCACCAATGGCTACATTATTGGCAGGAAGTCCTGCCAATGCTTTTATCACTAATTGTTGCTTCTTCATTTAGGAAACAGGCTTCATGAATACTCAGTCCACAATACTCAAGGAATACTTGTCCCTGCTTCTTCCTAGAACTACATTTTGCCCTCAATTATAGAAAAGGGATAGCTCTAAATTGTGTTTGGAACAATTTTTTTGAATGTCTCAATTGACAACATGCTTTGTTCTTGTCACTCATCTTCTCTCTTTTCTATCTCCTGTCTTGGTCTTGGGAAAAGTCCTTTATGGGTATATGTTCTGCTGAATGACTTCACATAGGTATTTGATGAAAAGAGGAAGTGATTGAAGCAGCTGAAGCCACAGCAGTGAAAGTTCTAAAATGAAATAGGTTTGCACAAGATCAGTCCACAGCCCTCCCCACATGACCCACTGGGGTGGGTCTGCCATCCCTCCCCATGCCCAAACTCACTACCTATCTACTCACGAGCGGGGACCAGGACCATCCCCCAGTGTCCCCTCCTGTGGATATTAGAGGGGAGCCCCTTCCCCAGGGGGCCCAGATCACTGAGACTCGTTATTTAGAACACAGACTGAATTCCAGCCCACAAGTTCCCTCTGCTGGGGGCTCCTTTCCACAGGGGTCAACCTGCACAGCTGTGAGGGAGACCCAGCCCTCAAGTTGCCCTTCTGTGATTGGCCTGCCCCTTCCTGGCCTCCCTTAGGGCTCCTGGTGGGCATCTGAAGTCCAGACTCGTGGGAGTCCCAGCTCCTCCATTTTTAATCTGTGATATGGGACACTGAACGTACCTGAGGTACTTTCCCCTTTCATAAAACAGGCATAGGGTTGCCTCTCTCTCTGGTTCTTGTGAGGGAAATATAGTTCCCACTGAGAGATAATCTAGATGTTCGAGGCCCACCCCCTCATGTTTCTAATGACAATCTCATTTTACAAAATTGATGGTAAGGAGATAATTCCCAACCTTTGAGCTGGAAGGGGCTTTAAGCACAAGAAAGGGATAGCTGGATGACAGGTAGTCAGGCCTTGCCAATGGCAGGACTTCTCCGTAGGGGCCCTCGAGAGCCCTGGTGTCGCCTCGCATACCCCTGCCCCAGGTTTCACTGCAGCATCTGCCCTCCACTGGCAGGGCCAGGCCAGCAGTCCCCACAGAGAGCCTCTGAAGCAGGGCATGGGCCTTGTTCCTCCCCAGTTCCCCAAGAGTCAGCACTCAGTTGGGTTTGTTGCCAAGCAGGCCCTCATTAATGTATGCTGGGCTGGGCTGAGCGGATCTGGAGACTTGGGGACTATCAGTGTTCCCTCATGGCCCTCCATTCCACTGCAGATCCCACTGGCAGCTTGAAAATCTTCCCAGAAGGTTTAGATGTTGTCTCTTCTTTGACATTCATGAATTGTGGGAACATTGCCATCCTCCTCCTCTTTGTCCATCCCACCCTTCCTGGGCCATGAAGACAGAGATCCATAGTCCAAGAAGACAGAGATCCAGGAGAAGGTGCCAAGGCACACACGGTTCTAGCAAGTTCTTGGACACTCTGAAACTCTGACTTAGCATCTCAAAAAGAATGGAAAAAGATCTAGGGGCCAGAGAGGTGTCCGGGAATGGCCTCATGTGTCATCTGAGGACACAGGTATCTGGGAGCATGGCCTGGGAGGGCCTTCACAAGCCCGGCTGTGAGGATCATCCCAGGGCTGCCTCATGAGCCCAACTTTCCAGGGCTTCCCCACAAAAAAGCAGAGTTGAGAGTAGAACTTTTGACATGTGAGTATTTAAGTAAGGCTGACTTGGGTTAGCCAGACTGACAGTGTTGTGGCCCTGTAGAAGAACCTGAACAACTCTGACCTTTGTTCCTCATCTATTCACCTGCCCCAGAGGCCCAAAAGGACCACTGCTGCTGCTGCTGCTAAGTCTCTTCAGTCGTGTCTGACTCTGTGCGACCCCATGGACGGCAGCCCACCAGGCTCCCCCATCCCTGGGATTCTTCAGGCAAGAACACTGGAGTGGGTTGCCATTTCCTTTTCCAAAAAGGACCACATATAACTGTTATTTACCCAGATGCTAATGAAACTATTTAATTTTACTGCAAGGACAGTTTTGTTGTTGTTGTTTAGTTGTTAAATCACATCTCCCTCTTTTGTGACCCCATGGCCTGTGGCCCAACAGGCTCCTCTGTCCCTGGGATTTTCCAGCACAGGAGTGGGTTGCCATTTCCTCCTCCAGGGGATTTTCCCAATCCAGAGATCAAACTCGCATGTCTTATGTCTGCTGCACTGGCAGGCAGATTCTCTCCCACTAAGCCACCCAGGAAGCCCTGAGGACAGTTCTAGATGATCACAATACCTGAACAAAAGGACTTTCTAATGAGGAGGCCAGTTTGTGGTTTGGGTCTTGGGGAAGAAACCAGGAAAGCTGAGCATACTTCCTCTTTGACCATCGATTCTCTACATGGAAACAGAAGATATTTTTCTATAAATGGCCAGATTGTAAATATTTTAGAGCCTGTAGATCACACAGTCTCTGTCTCAACTACTCAACTCAGTTGGGGTAGTGTAAAAGCAGCCGTGGATGGTACAACAGTAGATGGATGTGGCCTGTTCCAATAAGGCTAATTACCAAAATAGGCAGCAGGCCTGATTTGGCCCAAGGGCAATAGTTTACAGACCTCTGCTTTGTACCATCCGCGCCTCTGAGTATAAAAGCAGACATCCTGAAATATTTCCTTTGGCTGAGGCTGGCTGCAACTCCACACCCAGCCTTGTCCCTGTCCAACCCCAAGGTTATTATGCCTTAGGAAACAGCTGGGGGATAGATGGGACCAGTGCGGTCCACCGCACAGTACCTGGCACATACTTGGCACCTAATTTATTTTCTGAATAAGTAGCCATTTAATTAGTTGGTTGATTTCTGGGAATGTGAGTTTGTTGTTTGCTTATCCCAGACTACTCTTGATCCCCAGGTCAATCACCAGCTTCAATGTCCAAGCCCACAATCAATGTTTTTTTGGCCAAAATTAGTAGTGAGAACAGTTATCTGGGGCCATTATCTGATATATATCCTAAAGGAAATTAACCCTGAATATTCACTGGAAGGACTGAGGCTGAAGCTGAAGCTCCAATACTTTGGCCACGGGATTCAAAGAGCCGACTCATTGGAAAGGACCCTGATGCTGGGAAGGGTTGAAGGCAAAAGGAGAGGAGGGGTGACAGAGGATGAGTTGGTCAGATAGCATCACCAGCTCAATGGACATGATTCTGAACAAACTCTGGGAAATAGTGAAGGACAGGGAAGCCTGGCATGCTGCAGTCCATGGGGTCACAGAGTCAGACTTAGTGACTGAACAACAATGACAACATATTATCTGATCAATTCAAATGGTAAACCCCAACTGCTGTGGGGCCCATGTGCTTCAGCTGGGCTCCCTGAGTTTCCTGTCTCCTGTAACAAGCCCTCTCCCATTCCCAGGAGCCAGCAGTGTTTGGGGAATCAGTGACCTTGTGACGCTGATGGCTTCTAAAACAGAGGGTCTGCCTGCACCTGAGCATCTTAGGACATCTTAAATCCACTGAACTGAAAGAAGAGGTACCTCACCGTCCCCCATGACTGCTGCATCACCTTTGCATGAAAAGCATGTCTAGTTTGATGGCTGGTGGGGCAGGCAGATTTCTGGTTCTGCCAGAAATTTCCAACATTACTTGCTTCCATGACTTATCATCTGCGACTGGACATGTTCTATACACATGGGTGTGTTGTACACATTAATACATGCTTCCTGCTTTAGGAGATTTCCCCAGATTGAGGACATTTTCCTGGTGCAGAAGTGAAGACTGGATTGAGGTATTCAGATGGACCTCAGCATCTTTGAATCTAGAATAAGTTTGGGATGCCATCTCCCCTTTAGGGGTCCATCTCTGTTCTAAAGAGCAGCAGTGTTTATCACGAGGCCTCAGTTTGACCCCCAACAGACTAGAAGGAGAGCTTACTGTCCCAGCCAATCATCTCCCTGAGCAACCCTCCCTTTCTCCTTCCCCTTCCACATGGGGGGAGGCTGTGGGCTGTAGCTCACAGCTCACCTGGAACGCCTCTGGTTGCTGAAGGGCTGGATGAAGACTCAGACAACCTGATGGATCATCTCATAAACAGAGCCCACAGGAAGGAAAAGAAAATTATGCCAGCAGAATGCACTTATGAGAAATAGATATGTGCGGTGCAGGGAGAAATGCTTTGATATTAAAATTTTTTGTAACTTAAAAAGGCATGAAAAATGATACCGACCACTAACTAATCAACATTCCTTTGCGAATGCAGCTTCAGTTCCTAACCAAAAACACATCCCTGCTATTGTCTTGTCTGGATCCAGATGCAAACATGATTAATTAAGTTTTGGGCGAAGAGCAGGAGGGGGATGGTCAGGACGAATGGCCTTTGCTGAAGATCACTTTCATACACAGGAATGGATCTCTGAGGATGGGTGCTTTGCTCCACAAGGCAGGGCTTACATTCTGTGCAAGGTGTGGTGAGGGTTTGCACCCAGGCCAGAGAGGCACTCCAGGCAGTAAGGAGAGGCTCTTGGTCGAGTTCATTGCTACTTCTGAGCACAGCGTAACATGAAAGTGAAAGTGTTAGTTGCTCAGTAGCATCCGACTCTTTGTGACCCCTGGACTGTAGCACATCAGCTCCTCTGTCCATGGGATTCTCCAGGCAAGATTACTGGAGTGGGTAGCCATTTCCTTCTCCGGCGGATCTTCCTGACCCAGGGGTCAAACCAAGGTCTCTTGCTTTGCACGCAGATTCTTTACCATCTGAGGCACCAGGGAAGCCCCAGCACAGTATAGCAGAGGAGTAAACGCACAGGAGGCATCTTGGGAGACCTGCTCCTCACACTGCTAGCAGGTAGTTTGGGACCTTAAGCAAGCTGCCTCTGTTTTTGCAGGGGTTTTTTTTGGTTTTTGCTTTTTTGTAAAATGAAGGGTTGGATTCAACACTCCTTAAAGTCTCTTCCATGTCTGGTTCTTTATTCTAGTGTCTGAGGTCCTTCCCTCATAGCAGGTGTTTTATCGATTGATTCCCAAGTGTGGCAGCAACTGTCACCTTTGGGCCAAGCTGCCTGCTGATAGTGGGGCTGGGAGATGCACCAGGTGGGCATCTCTGATGCCAGGGGCCAGACTGCAGAGATCTGAGCTGCACATCAGAGGACAGGAGACTCGCTTTCACAGCTCTCACAGCCCTCCTGTGGAGCCCAGTGACTGAGCAAGACACCTGATTGCTCTGCAGCCTCGGGTCCCCGTTTGAATACAGAAACACCAAGTCCAGCTTACCCTAGGGTGTCTTGACGCCGAGCAGTGGTGGCCCACAGCTCTGGTCTTATGCTAGCTGGCCGGAGAGGACAGTGATCTGCATGTGTGCTCAGCAGTCTGCTCCCTGGTTGGAGCTGTGGGTCATGTTCACGTTAACTGAGTGGTTAAGGGGGCAGGGTCTGGATTGAGGCCGTCTACAGTCGGGTGAGGAAATGACCACCCACTCCAGTATTCTTGCCTAGAGAATTCTGTGGACAGAGGAGCCTGGTAGGCTACAAAGTGTTGGACACAACTGAGAGACCAACACTCACAATCAGGTAAACTCCTCCAGCAACTGAACCATCAGGCAAGATACAAACCTCCTTTGGGCGCATTGACCTCATCTATAAAGTAGGAGTCATAATCACAGAACCTACCTCATAGGATTGTGTGTGAAAAATTTTTAAATGCTTATAACCATAGCAGCTTTGGCATTGCTAAATGTGTTAGTATAATCATCAAGGGCCCGCTTTCACCCACCAAGTGTCCCTTTAGTATGCCCTCAGTTGTGTCTTTTCTCAAGGAAGAGTAAGTGAAGCTGCCCTGCCCTTCATTCATTCATTCATTCATTCAACAGCTATCAGTGTGTACTCACAATGTACCAGGCCTCGGGCTAGGCTTTGGAGAGACTGTTTTACATGGAGCCTCCAGCTAGGCTGAGTCCTGGGCTCACCAGAAGAGCACATGGTGGATGTCTCCCCTGCTTGGTGAGCAAAAGCAGGTTATGCACAGTTGAAAGTCTTATAAGGTCTGCTGGACCCCATGGTGATACTGTGCTGTGCCAAGTCACTAAATCGTGTCTGACTCTTTGTTACCCCATGGATTATAGCCCATCGGGCTTCTCTGTCCATGATATTCTCTAGGCAAGAATCCTGGAGTGGGTTGCCATGCCCTTCTCCAAGGGATCTTCCCAACCCAGGAATCGAACCCATGTCTCTTACATCTCCTGCATTGGCAGGTGGGTTCTTTACCACTAGCACCAGCTGTGGGTGCCTGGCAAAATAAAAAAGCTTCACACCAGACTTTAAAGCCCTCCTGAGAGGATTCAAACCAGAGCCAAGACTAGAGTTGAGTGAACTGGTTTCGATTTACTGCTTCCTTATAAAGCCACTGGTATTCACCCCCTCTGGAAGTTAGCTGGGAATGACGACCTGTTTAGATTACTCAGCCACACCCTCTCAAACCTTATAATGATAAATTGCCCAGTTCCAGTTCTATAATTTTTCTTAATTCCAGAGGAATTGAGATGGGTTTTACATGAGTGTGAGCTTGTCCCTGGGAGTATCTATGAAATACACAGCATTCTTTCACCTAGTTGGGAAATCACTTTGAAAATATTATCTCTATTCCATTTTCATGTTTTCAAGAGGGAGTTTATTATTCCCGTTTCCCAGATGGAGTAACTGAGAGCAGAGTTAGGAGATCGCTTGCTAGGGGACTCAGAACAACAGAAAGAGTCTGTGGCAGGGCTGAAAATGAGTTCTTATTTCCCACTTCACAATCCATTGCAACCCAGGAATGACCTTTCTGAGCCACGCTACAGACATGAACATATGAAATGGAGAATTTAAACTACAATCCCTTGGACCATGTCCAGGACACTAAAATGAGTGTCCTGCTCCTGTGAAACACATTCTAAGGATTATTTACTGTTCTGAATGTAATTTAAGATAAAGCGGATCTTCCAAGGAGGCCCCAGGTGAATCCCAGCCCCATGTACAATGACTTTCAGTTCACGTCAGCAAAGGTTTAATCCCTGTGATGTGCAGGGCGCTGCTCAGCTGGAAATTTTAGAAAGGAATCAAAATGAGAAGGAACAGCATGAGGATAGCTCAAGAGATGAAATTTTGGCCCCAGCCTGTGTGTGAACCAGTGCTGCACATGTGTGTCCCGTGCTCCAGATGACCTCTTGGGAAGCCTGAGGGGCTGTCCTGCTACCTTCAGCAGCTGGTAGGAACTTTCTATCCTTATTCGAGAACAGTTCCTACTCCCCTCCAGTTTCAGAATGATTCTGCCCTTGGCCTTGGTGCTGGTGTTCATCCTGGGTTTCCCTGCTTTCTGTTCTCAAGTCTTGGGTTTGGACTCACTCCTGCCTCCAACACACACACACACACACCACACACAAAACACTCCTGTGCCTTCATTTTCCTCCCTTCTGGTCATGCCCTGGCATTGACCCTTTGTCTGGGTGCCCAGAACTGGGGACAGGAGAGGGAACCCTAAGCTCTGAAGTCATAGTCTTGATATGAGGGTACATCCATTATTACTAACGAGGCCTTAGAGGAGAACTGACTCATGGCTTCAAGGCAACTTCCTGCTTATCTCCCTGACTCAAGGTCCCACTGGTCTTTGAGCATCTCTGAGCTCCTCTGTGCTCCCCTGGGAGAGGCTGTGTTTCTAGAAGACTTAGGCCTGTGTCTGCATAGCTTCTGAACCTCCCAGACCCTGGGAGAGCCCAGCTTCCTCTCATCAGCTACAGATGATCAGCTTCTTTGGGCTCCATTTTCTTTTGGCTAAATTAGCAATACCTTCTGCTTATGCACATGCTGAGAATCAAGCAATATGGAAAAGACGTTCCCCCATTCACTTTGATACTCATAGCAACTCTGTGTGGCAGGCACATTCCCTGCTTTACGGATGAGAAAACTGGGCGATTCAGGGAGGCTAGGTAAAAACTCAAGTCACACAGCTACTGGGTGACACAATGACAGCTGAAAGATGAGAACAGAAGCCTAAGTAGGTCTCATCAAGGTTTTGCATACCATTCAAAAGCAAGCATGCCACTGTTGCTGTTTTCAGTGAACTTATGACTTACTAGGGAGGACAAGAGAAGAACTGGTTGAGTTTGTCACAAACACACACACAAAAAAACAAAAACAAACAAAAATAACTCCTCACCATATACACATTTGAAAACTGGCAGAAACTTTCCTACATTCTTTCTAGAAATAACTGTATAATAACTGTATTGGCTCTCTGATATCTTTTCTTGTAAGGGCATTAATTCCCACCCTCATGACCTTATCTAAAGCTGACTATCTCCCAAGGGCCCCATCTCCAAAGATTATCACATGAAGGCTGGGTTTCAATACATGGGTTTCAGAAGGATGCAATTAAGTTCATGGCAGATATATAAAATTATTTTGTCAAATATCAGATCACAGCTAAGTATCTCTAAATTTCTTTAAGGGATTGATATTATTGTTCAAATCCTATTTGATTTAAACACCAGAAATTCATAAACTCTTCTTGCAAATTACATATTTGTGTTGGCTTCATTACCAACCAGCTTTTGTTTCAGCACCTTTAATCATGAGTAATCTTATCAGGCTATCTGGTAATTTTTCTCTTCCCATTTTCTTTGCATGACTTTCAATAGTAAGATAGGTTCGTTGTATGGAAGACTGGGGAAAATCATAGTTGAGATTTTAGTACACTTAACAGATATTAAAACACTTTCAAAACATTACCTGACAATTTTTGCAGCAAGCTCGAGAGAAGGTATTGTGATCTTTGTTCCTAATTTGAAATGAGCAAACCCTGACTCAACAGGATTTAGTGCTCAAGGTGACCAAGCAATGGAGAGGCAGTGTCTGGATTTCACCCAGGTGCTCTCGTATCAAGGCCAATGCTCTTCTCTTTGCCTGCTCCATCTTGTCCAGCTCGTTGGGACCCCAGGGATTGTAACCCACCATTCTCCTCTGTCTATGGGATTCTCCAGGCCAGAATACTGAAGTGGGTTGCCATTTTTTCCTCTGGGGGATCTTACTGACTCAGGGATCGAACCCTTTTCTCCTGCATTGGCAGGTAGATTCTTTACCACTGAGCCACCTGGGAAGCCCCTCTCCTTAATCCACAGATGCCTTTTTAGCACACACACACACACACACACACACACACACAAACTTCTCCTCACCAGGATTCCCTGATAGCTCAGTTGGTAAAGAATCTGCCTGCAATGCAGGAGACCCTGGTTTGATTCCTGGGTCGAGAAGATCCCTGGAGAAGGGATAGGCTACCCACTCCAATATTCTTGGGCTTCTCTTGTGGCTCAGCTGGTAAAGAATCTGCCTGCAATTTGGGAGACCTGGGTTCAATCCCAGGGTTGGGAAAATTCCCTGGAGAAGGGAAAGGATACCCACTTCAGTATTCTGGCCTGGAGAATTCCAAGGACTCTATAGTCCATGGGGTCGCAAAGAGTTGGACACGACTGAGTGACTTTCACTTTCACCAGGATTATTGGACAGCATGCTTTCTACTGGGAGTCTGAAAATGGAGAGGATCTGTGTCTTACTTCCTGCATGAAGTCTAGAAAGACTGCAGGCATGACACATGGCTGTGTATCAACAATGGAGTAAAAATGGTGGCATACCACAATGGAGCCAGAGGCTACCCTGAGTTTTCTGCATCCCTGAAGGGGTATGCATGACCATCTGAAAATACCCAAGGCTCTTGAGTGAGATACAGAAGATAGCTTGGAGAGAGGAAGCCCATGGGGCCTTGGGACCAGCATGAAGGAATGCCACATCAGAAGCTTGCAGCCCCTGAACAGCACTGCTGAAGTTCTGAAGAACTGCAGTTGCATTTCAGAGGGTGGTTGTTGTATGGGTGGGTATCTCAGATGGATATGGGACAGGGTCCCTCTCATCAGAACACCAAGGCAAACCAATACTGAGAAGTAGGTGCCCAGACCCCATCCCAGCCCTCACCACCACGCTGGCAAATATGACAGCAGCCAGAGAGGGGGTGGGTAGCCCTTTCCCTAGTGGAACAAAGACCAAGCTGGGAGAAGGTAAAAGAGAAGGCAGAAATCTCAATCATGACCCAGCTGTAACCCAGGACGACTCAGAAATCACAAATATTTACATTAACTTTTCTCTAACAGTTTGATTGAGACTCAAGATAGAAAGTAAGGCTATAAATAGGAAGATAGAAGTCGGTTTTTTTTTCCCCACCTGAGTCTGTTTCGTGAAGTGAATAGTTGTTAACATTAGCTATTGTCTTTTCATTATCCAGTGTCAGTGTTATACCAAGTACTTTATACATATCATCTCACTTAATCATAACAACTTTATGATATAAGTATTACTATTCCCACTACACAAGACTGGAGAGATTAAGTTAACTTCCCAGCTCACCCTGCTTATCATCAGTTAGACCAGGATTTGTATCTGTATTGATGACTTGAAAACATACATTCTTGGGATTAAAGGGAAGAATTTATCAAGGATAACATTTGTACCTTTGAATTTTAAATCATGTAACTATACTGTTAACCTTTATAACAGTGCTGCTGCTGCTGCTAAGTCACTTCAGTCATGTCTAACTCTTTGCAACCCCATGGACTGTAACCCACCAGGCTCCTCAGTCCATGGGATTCTCCAGGCAAGAATACTGGAGTAGGTTGCCGTGCCTTCCTCCAGGGTTTGTAACAATAAATATAATTAAAACAAAAAAACAAAAGCTGTTGTCTTTCAATGATTTTTTAATTGAAGTATATAGTTGTTTTACAAAATGTTGTGTTAATTTCTGCTGTACAGCTAAGTGATTGAGTTATGCATGTGTACATTCTTTTTTTATATTTTTTCCATTATGGTTTATCACAGGATATTGAATATAGTTCCCTGTGCTATAGAGTAGGACCCGGTTGTATATCTATTCTCTATATATAATAACTTACATCTGCTAACCCCAACCCTCCCCCAACCACTCCCCCACTGGCAACCACAAGTCTTTTCTCTGTATCCATATAAAGCTAATGTTTTTACAATACCTTATCCCAGTCTTCATATCCTCCCTGTACAAAAGTACACTGATATTCACAAACCATTTAATTATTTTGCCATCTCTTCTTTGTAAATGTCCATGAAGCACTGACCGCAGAGAACCAGACTTCAACTGACCAGCAAACCCGTCCTTTCCTTTAAAAGCTGTAAATAGGCAGTGTAGACTGAGATGGCCTCAGGCCCTAGTCAGCAGGCAAGATCTGTAATTTTTCTTTGTTCATTTAAAATGTTTGCTCATTGATCTGCGTGACTCCCTATTTTGGACAGTGTGGTGCCACGGGAGAGGTATGCTGGAAGACCCCACAGACCGAGGGAGGAGGGGCCAGTGCAGGCAGAAGAGTGTCCTCTGATCTCAAGCCTCTGCTCTTTTCTAAACACGTAGCAGCCAGCACCAGTGGTCTCTTGTCAGAGGACCCATGGCCTTGTAGGAAGAAAGGATTCTTCCTCTGAACAAGAGACAGGAAACATGAAATCACTGCCCTGGTTGAGTGAAGCCTTGGAGGCTAGATTTTCATCACGCACTCAGTTGTTGGAAGTGGGTGTGAAAGGATTATTCCAAAACTGATTTTAGGAAGAGAAGAAACAGGATGATACTTATATCTCTGATCCACAACACTGGCCATTTCCCATAGGAATCAAGATTTCCCCTTCCTCAGTACCTGTAACTACAAACTCAGGAAAACTAAGAATAAACAGGAAAGGGAAGGGAAGAAGAGAAGAGTGTCAGACATAGAGATCCACGTGTGAATGGTTTTCATTTGCATGTGAAATTATTTGTGTCATCAATTCAGGGTACATTTACAGCTGTATTTCTATTAATTTGCCAACAGCCCATATGTGTTATGTGGTTGTTTGTTATGCACTGCTAGCGTGCTCTTGTTAGCTGATCCGTGTGCCATCAGCTCTGTGTTGAGCTCCAGCTATCAACTTCAATTCCCCCCCTTTCTCAAGATAATTTCATTTTCAGGGACGTCATCGATCTTCCACCTCCCTGGTCTTGGTTAGGGTTAGCCTCATCCACCTCCAGTGCGTCATCATAACTTTGATTCTTGGGACACAAGATTGAGATCTCAGACCTTGTTTTCCCAGAAGACACTGGGGATCCTTTCGCAAATAATTCTTAACCTCTTGCAAGACTTCCCCTTCTCAAGGAGGTAGTCAGTATTAAAGGCTCAAAACCTAGAAGATCCAATTATATTCTTCTCTGTAAAATTACAACTTGCTCAGCAAACTCTTACGTAAATAACAGAGACTCCTCGGGCTCTGTCTTTACAAAGCCCTGAAATCTTCTCTGGCTGGGAAAAGGTCTCTAACAGAACACATTATTATATAAACATAAGTCTTGGGGTGACACATATAGTTATAAGGTAATGATCTTAGGAGCTACTTTTACATTCAAGAAAACTGAAATATTGAGAAGTTGTGTGTGTGTGCTTAGTTGCTCAGTCGTGTCCGACTCTTGCGACCCCAAGACTGTAGCCTGCCAGGTTCCTCTATCCACGGGATTCTCCAGGCAAGAATACTGGAGTGGGTTGCCATTTCCTCATCCAGGGGATCTTCCCAACCCAGGAATCGAACCCTGGTGTCCTGTATTGCAGACAGACTCTTTACCAATTGAACTGCGAGGGAAGCCCATTGAGAAGTTGTTTTCCCTAATTTTAAACACCTAGATGGGGAAACAGTGGAAATAGTGTCAGATTTTATGTTTTGGGGGCTCCAAAATCACTGCAGATGGTGATTGCAGCCATGAAATTAAAAGACGCTTACTCCTTGAAAGGAAAGTTATGACCAACCTAGACAGCATATTCAAAAGCAGAGACATTACTTTGCCAACAAAGGTCCATCTAGTCAAGGCTATGATTTATCCAGTGGTCATTATGGATGTGAGAGTTGGACTGCAAAGAAAGCTGAGCACTGAAGAATTGATGCCTTTGAACTGTGGTGTTGGAGAAGACTCTTGAGAGTCCCTTGGACTGCAAGGTGATCCAACCAGTCCATCCCAAAGGAGATCAGTCCTGGGTGTTCATTGGAAAGACTGACGCTGAAGCTGAAACTCCAGTACTTTGGCCACCTCATGCGAAGAGTTGACTCATTGGAAAAGACTCTGATGCTGGGAGGGATTGGGGGCAGGAGGAGAAGGGGACGACCGAGGATGAGATGGCTGGATGGCATCACCGACTCGATGGACGTGAGTCTGAGTGAACTCCGGGAGTTGGTGATGGACAGGGAGGCCTGGTGTGCTGCGATTCATGGGGTTGCAAGGAGTCGGACACGACTGAGCGACTGAACTGAACTGAAAGTAAGACAGAGCCAGGATCAGAACTAACATTTTCAAGTTCTCTATTCAGATTTCTTTATATTTAAACCATGGTGGGGTGTCTGAGGGAGTCCAGTATATAGCACTCCTCTTTTGTGCCTGTATTCTGTACAAACTGACAGTAAAACAAAAGCCTGGTCAAGTCGAGACAAAAATTTCCTTCATTTGTAACAGAGACCAGGTTGGAGGGTATGGTTTTCTGTTAGCCTAGTAGATCTGCCAACACTGGACCCCAGTGAGGAGAAAGATCCCTCCCCTAGAAGAGCAGGATAGAACCCTTCCTCTCACTGAGCAGCTCACGCCCAAGAGGAAGAAGGGTGGGGCAGAGCTGAGCACCCCCAGATGTTTCAGTCAGTTAAGACACTCCATCCTCCCCTAGGGAAATGAGAGTAATAGAGAGAACTGGGGCCAGGAGTTAGACTAAATGAGCTCCCTTTAACAAATAGAAACATCATGAGTTGGGTAAAAATGTTCCTACAATAAGCTAGATTTATTTAATATCATTTTAAGTTAGGCTTCATTAGAAAAGCCCATATCTCATTTAACCCACTTCCATAAAGCAAGATAGATATGTCTTCTGTCTCTATGTTAACAAAGACAGTAATTTTTCAAGCCTTAAGCAAACTGTCAGGTACTGTGGGGTGGAGTGAAATGGACTGTATACTGAACCATCTTGAAATCTCACCACCATATTCAGCCACCAATTCTGCCTCTGTGTGAAGCTGACGTGGCTAACCCAGACACAAGGAAAACCTTCTGTGCTTCCTCAATTTATTAGCTAATAAGAGACTATTTTAATTCTCATAAAGTTGTCATTTCCCCTCCCACTGCATCCCCACCTTCAGATGTGATAATGTTCTTCTTTTAAGCCAAGCTAATTCATCTTCTTCTAGAAAAAAATCATCTGTTAGAAGAATCTGAATCTTAAACAGGTTGCCATCTTAGCATATTCACAATCCATTACCTATTCCAACTGCTTGTTTGCTCCTTGCAGCTAATGCACCATGCACAGTGAACATTTAAAGAATAGGAATTGATAGATGAATTCCCCAGACCATGGCAGCAAAGATTACCTATTGCCAAAGCCTTTCATAAAGTTGGTGGAGAGCAGGAACGGTTCTGATCATGTCCTGTCTCCACCATCTTGATTCATCTGCAGTGAAAAAGGAGGAGGGCATGGTGTGGAAATATGTGTGTGTGCGGTGTGTGTGTGTGTGCGTGTGTGTATGTGTGTGTTTCAAATTGCATTTTTTGGCTACATCTCCAGTGAGATGATTAAAGAACTTTAGCTCTTTGCAACCAGCTCAGCCAAGAGTTAGACTCTGCTTTGCTTTCCAAATATGGTTCTCATTTGTTTTCAGCCTCATTCATTTCTTACGATTTGTCAGAGAAAAAGGCAGCAAGAAAAATCAACCTTGGGCTTTGTTAATTAAGGCTTGCATTCTTGCTGGTATACTTTAGGAAGACAATCGGTTCCTTTTACCCCACTCTCTGGAGAACCTTATAATGTGGTTCTATTCATTCACTGGGCTCTGTGCAGGTTGGGACCTGTCCTGGTTGGTCCTTAAATTCATTTTCATATAGAATAGTGGGCATTGTATCAGTTTATAAAACTTATTTCTCTCTGCAGAGCTCAAGTAGCCACTAGGATAATCTCATAAATCCTCGTTGGGAAAACAGAAGCAAGGATTTTTATCTGACTTTGTGATTTTCATAATGAAAAAGAAAAACAAGGTAAGCATTAGATCTTTCACTCTACCCCTCCACTGCCCCACTCCCCCCAGATACCAAGCATTTCTGATTCCCCATTTACTTGGTATGTGAGGTCCTGACCCACTTAAACTCAGTCTCATTTTTCATGATAAACAAAAATAAAGGCAGGGAACTTTGGGGTTATTTTCCAGAATGTGGAACCTGAGAGAGTCAGGAAGAGAAGCCATATGTCTGCCTTCTCAAATCTCCTTTCCATTTCACATGTATGCCTTCTTTAAAAAAAAAAAAAAATTTATTTTTGGCTGTGCTGGGTCTTTGTTGCTGTACAGGATTTCTTTTTTCTAGTTGCGGCAAGCAGGGGCTCCTCTCTAGGTCTGGTGCAGAGGTTTCTCTTGTTATGGAGCGTGGGCTCTAGAACAGGTGGACTCAGGCGTTGCTGCTCCTGGGCTCCAGAGCACAGCCTCAGTAGTTGCGGCTCACGGGCTTCACTGCTCCATGGCAGGTGGGATCTTCCCAGACCAGGGCCTGAACCCATGTCATCTGCACCGGCAGACGGATTCTTTACCACCGAGCCACCATGTATGCCTTCGTGAAAGACGACCACTGTGGTTTAGTCGTTCTACCCAAAACCCTTTTTTTATTCCCGCCAAAATAGAACTTTCAGGCCGGATTCCCCAGGTATGAATGGATCCTTGAAGAAAATTCTCCACCTATTTATTCAGCAGACACTGTTCTGCTCCAGGCAGTGTGTGAGAGTGTTGTAGGGATTCAGAGATGAGCTCACAGTGCATATGTAACATGTCCATCCACAGGACAGGAAAGGACAGATTGTTGCTGTTCAGTCACTAAGTCTCGTCCAACTCTTTGTGACCCCATGGACTGCAGCGTGCAGGCTCCTCTGTCCTCCACTTGTTTGCAAACTCATGTCCACTGAGTCAGTGAGCAATCGACTATCTCATCCTCTGTCATCCCCTTCTCTTCTCACCCACTATCTTTCCCAGCATCAGGATCTTTTTCAATGAGTCAGCTCTTTGCATCAGGTGACCAAAGTATTGGAACTTCAGCTTTAGCATCAGTCCTTCCAATGAATATTCAGGGTTGATTTCATTTAGGATTGACTGGTTTGATCTCCTTGTTGTCCAATGGACTCTTAACAGTCTTCTCCAGCATCACAATTTGAAAGCATCAATTCTTTGGTGCTCAGCCTTCTTTATGGTCCACCTCTCACATCTGTACATGACTACTGGAAAAACCATAGCTTTGACTAGACAGATAGGAAACAGAAAAAATAGTAGAAAAAGTGGGAGAAGAAGTGAGATTAAACATGTCTATTTGTGATGTTACTTTGTCCAAAAAGGTCTGTCTAGTCAAGGCTATGGTTTGGATAGCCATGTACGGATATTAGTCATGTATGGATAGTAGAGTTGGACTCTAAAGAAAGCTGAGCGCTGAAGAACTGATGCTTTTGAACTGTGGTGTTGGAGAAGACTCTTGAGAGTCCCTTGGACTGCAAAGAGATCCAACCAGTCCATCCCAAAGGAGATCAGTCCTGGGTGCTCATTGGAAAGACTGATGTTGAAGCTGAAGCTCCAGTACTTGGGCCACATGATGTGAAGAGCTGACTCATTAGAAAAGACCCTCATGCTGGGAAAGATTGAGGGCAGGAGGAGAAGGGGATGACAGAGGATGAGATGTTTGGATAGCATCACTGACTCAATGGACGTGGGTTTGGGTGGACTCCGGCAGTTGGTGACGGACAGGGAGGCCTGGCATGCTGCAGTTCATGGGGTCACAAGGAGTCAGACACGACTGAGCAACTGAACTGAACTGAACTTTGTGACGTTGATCTCATTGTCTTTGGTTTAGTTGACTCTTTCTTCACACGTTGTCATAATTCCTAGCTATTTCTCCTTTAGCATTGTAACCAGATGAAGCACTATCAGAATGAAGAGCCACAAAAAGTCCCCAGGGATCTGGAGGGCATGTGGACATGGTTCAGTGGTCAGTTCCTCTTGTTTGGACTGAGTGTTGGAAGAGACCTGATGAAAGTGGCCTGAGAAACTGGAAACATGGAGTTTCCATCTCAGGGATGACGACATTTGTGCGGTTGAGTCCTGGGATGCTTCAACATGAAAAAGTCAGGAAAATGGGGATGAACCAGCAAGAGGTAAGAGGAAATACGTGATAGGATTATCTCCTAAAGGCCAAAGGAAGACAGAGTTAAAAGAAATAGTGACCTCCTAGCTTAATGCCAGCTTCCCTGGTGGCTCAGCCAGTAAAGAATCTACCCACAAGGCAGGAGGCAACCTGCGCTGCAGGAGATACAGGTTCAGTCCCTGGGTCAGGCAGATCTCCTCGAGAAGGAAACAGCAGAGCACTCCAGCGTTTTTACCTGGGAAATCCCATGGACAGAGGAGCCTAGTGGGTTACAGTCCCTGGGGTCATGGAAGTCGGACAGGGCTGAGCGACTAAACCACCACCACCACCTTAAGGGTGCTGACAGCTCAAGAGGAGACCTGAGAATTCAAGCTTGGATTCAAACATTAAAGCAAGAAACCAAAGCCTGACTGAAAAATAAAAGAAAGTAGGGACAATGATTGTAGACATCCCTTTTGAAAAGAAATCTTTCAACATAAAGAAGACATTCGTTGTTTGAAACGTTAATTTCTCAATTTCCTGATCATTTTAATGCCACAGAATAATCGCCTCCCTCCAGGCCTATAGGTTTGCAGTTTTCTAGAACAACAGTGGTTAACATTGGTTGCACTTCAGCTCAGGGCCAGGCACCCTTATAACCTTGTATACACATTTTTTTCATTTATTGAATCCTTCTAGCCCTTGTCAACTACAAATTGCACTCGCCAAGGGCATTTGCCATCTACCTCTGTGGAGATTGAACCCTGTGCTGCTGCAGCTGTTGACCTTCAACCCACCCTGAAGAGAGTTCAGGGTGGAGAGTGAGGCAGTCTGTTCTCCAGGGAAACGGATGAAACAGGTCTTTACATAGTTAAATATTCTCAGACACTGATTTCATGACCCCAATCCTTGCATCTCTTCATATCTTGAAAAGCAGTATATCCTTGCATGGTGACATCAGTTTCTCGTGAGTAGCGGAAAACTTTCATAAAATAAAAAGTGCTTGATTGCACTGAATTCCCCCTTCACCAGATTTTATATATTGACCTCCCACCACCACCTCTTTGGAGCAGTCTCTCAGAGCTATCTGAGATGCTGTCTCCCGGGCTGCAGTCCTCATTTTGCTCCAAATAAAACGTAACTCACAACTCTCACACTGGGCATCCTTTTTCAGTTGACACCCTTTAAGTTTGCTGCTGCTAAGTCGCTTCAGTCGTGTCCGACTCTGTGCGACCCCATAGACACCAGGCTCCCCCGGCCCTGGGATTCTCCAGGCAAGAACACTGGAGTGGGTTGCCATTTCCTTCTCCAATGCATGAAAGTGAAAAGTGAAAGTGAAGTCACTCAGTCGTGTCCAACTCTTAGCGACCCCATGGACTGCAGCCTACCAGGCTCCTCCATCCATGGGATTTTCCAGGCAGGAGTACTGGAGTGGGGTGCCATTGCCTTCTCCCCTTTAAGTTTAAGTAACTGCTAATCAATAAAGCCTTACACCAATGAGGAAATGGGAGCACAGAGAGCTTCAGTAGGTCAGCAAAAACAGTATAGCTGGGAAGAGGTGGACCTAGAACTCAATACAGCTGGACTGGCTCTGGAGCCCAAGTCGTAGCCCACATGTTACCCTGTTGCCAGACTCGGTCCTTGGGTAGCACCAGAATTTGAAATCCTGGGCTCTTTGTTCCAGTGTCTGTTTTGCTGGCCACCACTCAATTCCAGCACTCAGCATTCCAGGACAGAGGGAGCAGGAAGCTGGCCAGAGCCCCACTTTACCGTGCCCTCAGCACCCAGGAATCTCACACCTTGGTCTCCTGCTGTCTGTCTCTTCTATTGAACTTCCTAGACCACAGCCACCACCGCCTGTGATGGGTGGAAAGCTAGAGTGATGGGCAAGATAAGAGGAGCCAGGGAAGGCCTGAGGCGATGTCAGGCTGCTGGAAGAAAACCGGCAATGTCTCTTGAGCCTCATGTTTCTAGCAACAAAGCCCTTTGTTGGAACTGGGTCTAGGCTCCAAGGCCACTATTCCTCCTGCTCTTCCTGCTTTACCTGCACCAGGATAAAACTGAACCAGGAAGAGAAGACCTAGGTCTTGGGGTCTGGGAAGGTCTTTGAGAGCATGGAGTGGGTTCTGCCTAGCATGAACTGGCTAGAAAACCCCTCTAGAAAAGTTTGTCTTACCTTCATCCTGCTCCACCTGCCCCACCGCTGACCACCTGCCTGTTTAAGAGTTTAAATACTGGGACTTCCCCGGTGGTCTAGTGGTTAGGAATCTGCCTACCAATCCAGAGGACACAGGTTCAATCCCTAGTCTCAGAACTAGGATCCCACAGGCTGCAGAGCAACTAAGCCCACACACCACAACTCCTGAAGCCCATGCACACTAGAGCCTGTGCTCCACAACAAGAGAAGCCACTGCAAGGAGAAGCCCGTGCACTGCAACTAGAGAGGAGCCCCGCTCACAACTAGAGACAGCCCTCACACAGCAACGAAGACCCAGCGCAGCGAAAAAGCAAACAAGTAAAAACGCTTAAAGATTCACGCTATCATGCCATTGCTTAGCTAGTCAGAAAAGCAAGCCAAGCTGTCTCACTTTGAGAAAGAGGACTGTGGATCTAGATTGTTTTTGTGGTTGAGTTACAACCAGCCCTCCTTTCTCCTCTTACTCTGTTTTCCATGCCTTTACTTAAGCCCTTCTCAGAAATTTTTGTGTCCTCCTCTGCCTTCCCTGGGACTTCCCTGATAGCTCAGCTGGTAAAGAATCCACCTGCAATGCAAGAAACCTTGGTTTGATTCCTGTGTTGGGAAGATCCTCTGGAGAACGAATAGGCTACCCACTCCAGGGTCCATGGGCTTCCCTGGTGGCTCAGACAGTAAAGAATCTGCCTGCAATGTGGGAGACCTGGGTTCAGTCCCTGGGTTGGAAAGATGCCCTGGAGGAGGGCTTGACAATCCACTCCAGTATTGTTGCCTAGAGAATCCCCATAGTCAGAGGAGCCTAGCCGACTACAGTCCATGGGGTCGCAGAGTAGGAGACCACTGAGCAACTGAGCACACACACACACACACACACACACACTGTCTTTCCCGGTAGATCTTACACTCCCTGGGAATTAACATCCTGCCATGTTCCTCTCTCCATCTTCCATACCCATACCTGGTATCTCACTGTATCATTCAGAATGTCTCAGCTAAAGTAACAGAAAAACACTCAAGTAGATCTAACCTAATGGACAGCTTGTTATTTTCCCAGAACAAGAAGTTAGAATGTCTCAGGACTGATGAATGGCACAGCTCGAGGACATCAGTGATGTCCCAAGGTCTCTCTGTCTCTGTCCTCTGCCAGCCTCAGCATGTTGGCTCACAAGCTGGGTTGACCCTCCTCAAGGTGACAGGCATGCTATTACTCACAGACACATGACCCTCCTCAAGGTGACAAGCACGCACAGAAACTGTACACTACACTCACAGACACGGCAGCCTCCAGTGGCAACCCTGAAAAAATGAGGAAACCTTTATCGAAAGCTCCCAGAGCAAACACTCCCTCCCCGTCCTTGACAGAAACAGGCCCACTTCCAAACTAAGTACTGGCTTAGAGAATGGACTTCTCATGATTAGATGACTCAGCTTTTACCCTTGAGCTGGAAATTGGATGGAGTTTTCTGGGGACACTGCTACATGAAAGAGGGTATACACCTGGGAAAAAATCAGATTCTACTAGCAAGAAAGAAGTTGGGAGTGGGGGAGGTGTGAGGATCAATTTGATGTGTGCAGCCTACAGTGTCTGATAAAATAACACATGATAGTGATGCCTATTGAATTTCCTCTCACCCTAGCTTGACTTATTCATCAGTTCTGGGGACAGAGCGGTGAGGGGATAGGACTCAGGTCAGATAGACTCTGATGATGAAACGGAAGGGAACATGTAGAAGTTGGGAGCATGAGGCATTGCCCTGCTGCCTACAACGCAGTATGATGTCTAACAAGGGATGAACAAGAAGCCAATCCAGAAGACCCACCACATAGCAAGCATCATATTAGGTTCCCACACTCATCATCCTATTTAATTCTCATCAAAGTCCTTCATAAAATAAAAACTATAGCTCTCCTATTACAGATAAATTAACCAAGGCTCAGAGGACTTCAGTAACTTGTCGTGGGTTCCTTGGCTTGTGACTAGCAGAGAGAGTATTCTGTCGGCTGCTGGTTGTGGCTGTAACATTCCCACAAGGCTCAAGTCTCCAATGGATTTATAAGAACAGAGCCCCAGCTAAGCAAATACCTTGTTATGATCTGAGGCTTTGGAACCCACATCTCTGTGAAGTTTCCTGGTGAGGTAGACCATGTGTGAGCCCCAAAGGCTTGTTCATGCTTCTAGCCTAAGGCTTAGGAGAAAAGCAGCCCAGGTGAGCCCCTTTGTCCAGAGCCGGTGCTTCTCAAATGTTTCTACTGAGGTATGTCCAGTGGCAGAGAAGGGGGACAATAGGTTAGGGCTGTATTCGCAAGAGATTTGTGCTGATACAGAGCAGGCTTCTGCAAGTCAGCGAGGCTGGGGAAGATCCTGGAAAGCTCCCCTCCACCTCACCGCTAACTGGCCTATGACCTCATGGGGCAAAGAGCGAGAGCGGCCTCCTCAGCCAGACCCAACTTCAGAAAAGGAGAAAATGCAGAACAGAAGATATACTAGAAAGAAGAGAAGATTTTCATGAACAAGCTGAAAGAGTAAGCCATGGCACAAGAGATCACCTTGGAAAATTGGGCCTACTGGAGCAAGATCTAGTGGGACGTGAGCTTCTGGAAGTGGTTCAGTCTTCACCAGCGACTAGAAGAAAGGAGAAGTTGTCAGTATGAGAATGAGTGGAGACCAGAGGAGCCAGGGAAGACTGGACAGCCAGTGGCCTGCAGGGCTCAGCCTCCAGAGACTGAGTTCTGGGGCTCCCGCTAGGCCTTCCTCCATGTTGTCTTCCTTCTCCTCCTCTGACTGACCTGGAGTCTGTCCAGGTTGCTCAGCTCTGGCCGGGAGGGCCCTCAGTCTGCATGTGACCATTCACACAGGCCCACCCACCACCCAGCCTCACTACCTAGCCCCGGTAGAGGTGGGTGGATTCCAGAAAAGCGAAGAATTGCTCAAAACTCTGAGATGGAAATGTCTACCCATTGGTTTTAGCTGCAGTAAGCTGGGCTCCTTGTGACTGCCTGCCTGCCTCCAGGAGCCTCCCCAAGTTACAGGTAGAAAATAAGCCAGAGAGAGGGACTGTCTGAGCCTAGAGCAAAGCAACGCGAAAATGTACCATTTCTCTTCTCTACAAAATACAGAAAACTTTTGAAGTGAGGAAGAGAGAACATGCCACTCTACCTAATTGGGTTCCCCATGGGGAGATAGGACGAGCGGCAGATGTGGCTGAGAATTCTGCCCACCATCCAGGCCACCTTTCCCCTCTACGCTGCCACTTGTGATCCTCCTGGGACGGCTGCTTCATTGGGATGGATGAAGCCAGTGGGGAATGAGGTCATCTTAGCCAGCAGTGAAAGGGACCCTCTCCATATCAGCAACCTCTCTGGAGGAACGGGTTGACAAGCTGGATGCCACAAGTAAACAAATAGTGAGAAAGACAAATATCATATGATATCATTTATACATGGAATCTAAAATAATGGTATGAATGAACTTATTTACAACACAGAAATAGCATCACAGATGTAGAAAACAAACTTACCCACCTGGGGCAGAGGTGGTGGGGAGAGTGTGGGGCAGGGATAAATTGAGAGATTGGAGATGACATATACACATTACTATATATATATATATATATATATTTTTTTTTTTTTTTTTT
>SJYT01022258.1:0-17871 GCA_006410635.1 Cephalophus harveyi | reverse complement strand
TCTTCTTTGGAGAAATGTCTATTTAGTTCTTTGGCCCATTTTTTTTTTGGATCATTTATTTTTCTGGAATTGAGCTGCAGGAGTTGCTTGTATATTTTTGAAATTAGTTGTCAGTTGCTTCATTTGCAATTATTTTCTCCCATTCTGAAGGCTGTCTTTTCACCTTGCTTATAGTTTCCTTTGTTGTGCAGAAGCTTTTAATTTATTATAAGGGCTTCCCCGGTGGCTCAGTGGTAAAGAATCCACCTGCAATGCAGGAGACCCAGGAGGCACAGGTTCAGTCCCTAGATCAGGAAGCTGGAGGAGGGCATGGCTACTCACTCCAGTATTCTTGCCTGGGGAATCCCATGGACAGAGGAACCTGGCGGCTTCAGTCCATAGGGTTGCAAAGAGTTGGACACAACTGAAGCAACTGAGCATGCACACACATATATACTGTAAAATAGATAACTGACTGGATCTATTGTGTAGCACAGGGAACTCTATCCAATACCCTGTAATGACCTCTATGCACAAAGAATCTAAATGGATAGATGTATATGTATAACTGACTCACATTGCTGTACAGCAGAAACTATTACAACATTTTATTGGGTTAGCCAAAAAATTCATAAGATCTTATGGAAAAACTTGAATAAACTTTTTGGCCAACCCAATAAATCAACTATACTTTGATAAAAAATTAAAAACTAACAAACAGACACGATAAAGCCAGATACTTTCTTCTCACTAAGCTCTGCATGAGGAGATTGTCTGCATGATTTGAAACAAGCTAGAAATCTTTTTCTCAAAACAAGATGTACTTAATATTGAGGATGTTTTGGACCAGAATTCTGGGTGGAAGGTAAGACACTGGAGAGAGGAAGGCTGAGGAGTAGCAAACGGGCCCACAAGACCCCTCCTCATGAGAAATGACACAGCCAGAGAACCAGAACTGGACAGCACTTTGCAGGGTTATGGGGTCAGGAGGAAGGTCAAATGGAGAAAGTGTTAGAGCCCGAAAAGTCCGGGGTGCATGGTAGAGGCTTGTGGGGGGTGGGAGGCAGGGGAGGTGAATGGGTGCTATTGACCTGCTGTAAAAATTTCAGTAAAATGACCCACTTCAGAAAAGGCTAAGTATGGTTGGATTCTTGTGGAAATATGGATCTGATATGAGGTTCTTGGAGGAGAATCAAGAGGGTCAGGAAGAGAAAACAGTCAGAACATAAGGGTAAGAAGTGAGGATTTCTACGGAGAAGTCAGGCTTACTCAGTCCTGAAATTGAGGTGTGAGTACATTTTACTTAAATTTCCAAAGAGCCTGTGTGTACTAAGTTGCTTCAGTCATGTCCAACTTTGTGACTCTATGGACTGTAACCTGCCAGGCTCCTCTGTCCATGGAATTTTCCAGGCAAGAATACTGGAGTGGGTTGCCGTGCCCTTCTCCAGGAGATCTTCCAGACCCAGGGATCGAACCCTCATCTCTTACGTCTTCCGCATTGGCAAGTGGGTTCTTTGCCACTAGCCCCTCCCCAAAGGGTATGGAGGCCCAAGGGATGTGTGGGTTATCTGCATATAATAATGCCAAACTGGCAGGACTGCTGTGAGCGTCAAACCAGCTCTCTCTCATCCATTCACTCACTCATTCATCAGTGATCCTTAGCACTTCCTGGGTGCTCACTACGTGTCACACTCTGTTCAAAGCCCTTGACATCCCTTCCTCCCTGCACCCTGATGAGACAGATGGCTGTTGTCATTTTCCGCAGTGGACAGACACCTCCGAGAGGTGGAAGGGCTCACCAGTGTCACACATCTAGCGGGCTCTGAATCCAGACCTGTCCTCGTTCGCTTTTAACCACTAGGCCTCTGTGTGTCTGACACAGGTCAGTCATTAGAGATGCAAACAAGAAAAATACAGACATGGGGTTTGCCCTAGGCTCTCATAAGCTGATGAGAGCAAAATGTAGGAAGCTTCTGGACACAGTATCCCTTTACCAACATCAGGGATTATCTCTCTTTAAAACGGATGTGCTATCCACATAATGGTTGCCAGAGATGATACTCAAAATATTTGATAGATACTATGATACAAGCCCCAGCCAATCAGAACTGAAGCCAAATCGTTGGTCCAGCCTCACCAGGATGACACCAATGACAGCCCACCACTGTCCCAGTCCCAGACAGCTAGTCTGACAATGAAATGCTTCCTTCTCAGGCCGGAAGGGGCATCCCTGGAGAAGAACAAGGAATGCATATTTCCAGATACAGCTTATGTCTGGTGGTGGCATAAGGGGTAAGGGGATGGTTAGGTTGAGGGGAAGCAAGGAGATTTTTAAGGGAATAGGAAAACTGTTAGGAACCCGGAAGCAAAACCAGCTTGCCAAAAGGAAATTCACAAAAACCTATTGTCTGAAAGCAAATTAACCAAAAATTCAGCTTTATAAAATCATCCAGAGAAGACATAGGTTTCCTTTGAGAGGGCTCTCATCCATTTTCAATTCTGTTCAGCAAAATGTAAGAGCTAGACAGTTGTCAGCACAGATAGAGCCTTATCCTAGGCTCCTGGACCAGGGCAGAATGCACAGCAGCTGAAAGCAAATTAACCAAAAATTCAGCTTTATAAAATCATCCAGAGAAGACATAGGTTTCCTTTGAGAGGGCTCTCATTCATTTTCAATTCTGTTCAGCAAAATCTAAGAGCTAGATAGTTGTCAGCACAGACAGAGCTTTATCCTAGGCTCTTGGACCAGGGCAGAATGCACAGCACTGTTTTCCAGGGGTTGGAAAAATCACAGGTTCACTCTTGGCCACCTTGAGCTCCAGCCCCCCTGGCTTCTGAGCTGATACTCTTGAGACTCTGGGTGAACGGCAGTGATGACATATTTAATGAAAGGTAAATATTTATGGTCAGTCTCCAGCAGATGTACTCTGTGGGTGGGTGGGTCAGTGAGGGCATCAGCACAGGAGCTGGGATCTCATCCATGGTTATGCCATGGATCTCACCCTTATATATATAGTAATGTGTATATGTCATCTCCAATCTCTCAATTTATCCCTGCCCCACACTCTCCCCGCCACCTCTGCCCCAGGTGGGTAAGTTTGTTTTTCTACATCTGTGATGCTATTTCTGTGTTGTAAATAAGTTCATTCTTACCATTATTTTGATTCCATGTATAAATGATATCATATGATATTTGTCTTTCTCAGTATTTGTTTACTTGTGGCATCCAGCTTGTCAACCCGTTCCTCCAGAGAGGTTGCTGATATGGAGAGGGTCCCTTTCACTGTTGGCTAAGACGACCTCATTCCCCGCTGGCTTCATCCATCCCAATGAAGCAGCCGTCCCAGGAGGATCACAAGTGGCAGCGTAGAGGGGAAAGGTGGCCTGGATGGTGGGCAGAATTCTCAGCCACATCTGCCGCTCGTCCTGTCTCCCCATGGGGAACCCAATTAGGTAGAATGGCATGTTCTCTCTTCCCCACTTCAAAAGTTTTCTGTATTTTGTAGAGAAGAGAAATGGTACATTTTCGAGTTGCTTTGCTCTAGGCTCAGACAGTCCCTCTTTCTGGCTTATTTTCTACCTGTAACTTGGGGAGGCTCCTGGAGGCAGGCAGGCAGTCACAAGGAGCCCAGCTTACTGCAACTAAAACCAATGGGTAGACATTTCCATCTCAGAGTTTTGAGCAATTCTTCACTTTTCTGGAATCCACCCACCTCTGCCGGGGCTAGGTAGTGAGGCTGGGTGGTGGGTGGGCCTGTGTGAATGGTCACAGGCAGACTGAGGGCCCTCCCGACCAGAGCTGAGCAACCTGGACAGACTCCAGGTCAGTCAGAGGAGGAGAAGGAAGACAACATGGAGGAAGGCCTAGCGGGATGTGTCAGGAAGATCTCCTGGAGAAGGAAACGGCAACCCACTCCAGTATTCTTGCCTGGGAAATCCCAAGGACAGAGGAGTCTGGCAGGCTACAGTCCAAGGGGTGGGGGGGCGGTCACAAAAGTTGAACATGACTTAGCGACTAAACCATAACCATCACCATCAGGGAGGCCCAGCACAGCCAGGCAGTCTCCTGGGACGTTGATGGCCTCTAGTGGAAAGACGGGGGAGCAGATGGCACACAGATACAGCACGCACAGACAAAGGAGGGGCCCAAGGGGACCCCATCCTCTACTGCAGGTTGACATTCACCAGCCCGTGCCCTAACAAGAGCGGTACTAGCAAAAAGAGGAGCCAAAGGGATGGAAAGATGCCGCTCCAGTTCACCCACAAGAATCATTCTCAACACCATCGCACCCAACACCCTCTTTGTACTATGTATACTTAGCTTTTGACCCTTTGTGTCATGCTGTGCTAAGACGCTTCAGTCATGTCCCACTCTTTACGACCCTATGGACTATAGCCCACCAGGCTTCTACATCCATGGGATTCTCCAGACAAGAATTCTGGAGTGGGTTTCCATGCCCTCTTCCAGGGTATATTCCCAACCCAGGGATCAAGCCTGCGTCTCTTACACCTCTTGCATTGGCATGCAGGTTCTTAACCACTAGCACCGTCTGGGAAGCCTTTTGTCCCCTCTACCACTCTAAAATTAAATTCATTGACAATAAAATCAGTTATGCACATTCTTATGAAAACTAATATAATGCCATAACTATTAATATAGTACAAAGGTGAAAATATAGTAGCATATGGTTTTTTAAAAATGTGTTTCAATATGTAGATATTCACACATGAACAAATTAGGACAGGTAATTGAGTCACATGTTTGCACTTACACAAAATGATTAAGTGTGAGTTTAAGAAAAGTATAACTGTCAGAAGCCATTCTATACACAAATTGCAGGAAAATAAAAGAGGAGAAATATGGGTAGGGGCTAGAATAAATCCTTTTATTTGAACAAATAATAACAGACCACCCTACTTATTAGTACATGATAGGAGAAAAGAGGAAATGACCTTACTGAAAGAGGAAAGATGTGTTTTACATTTGGGTCAGTGAGGAATAAAAACAAGAAAAACAGTTGAAATTTGGGTTGCAAAACACCCCTCAGGCAGTGTTGCTGTCACTGTGGGAGCTTTATCAGCAGGACACGGTGCCTACTTCAACAAAGGTTGGTTGGCAAGTGAGTAAATCTGCCATTTGATTGAGAAAACTGCCATCTGGTTGATGTATAACTCAAGTAGTCTGCTTAATATTGAGGTTCTCATTACCAGTAGGTGCTTTATGTACAATAAATACTTAATTCTTATAACTGCGCAAGGAATTCATTTGGGCTTCCCTGGCGGTTCAGACAGTAAAGAATCTACCTGCAATCTTCCTTCAGGAAGATCCACTGGAGGAGGGAGTGGCACCCCAGCATTCCTGCCTGGAGAAGCCCATGGACAGAGGCGCCTGGTGGGCTATAGTCCATGGGGTCACACAGAGTTGGACACAACTGGACTACTAACACACACACAAAACATTCATTTATGATCTTCACTTAACAGGGGTGAAACCCCAGACTTGGGGAATTAAATAAGTAACACAGTCAAACTTTTGGTAGAATGTGGCAGAGCCAGCATTTGAATGCAGCTGCATCTGATTTGAATCTCATACCCACCCTAGCAGGTAGGTGGACAGAAACAGGAATTGTTTCCACTTTGCTTTTGAGGGACCTGAAGCCGAGGGAAGTGACGTGACTTGCTAAGTGTCCTGCTGCTGGAGTGCAATGTCCTTGTCCTGGCTGCAAATCTGTGTCTTCTCTAACTTTTCCATCATGTCCTGGGATATTTATCCTATCTTGTTTAGGAATCTCAAAAATCAGCTGCAATCTTAAGCAAATTAAACTCTACTGGCAGGATATAAGCGTGGTAATTCATCAGCTGTTTCATAATGGAGACCAGAAATGTAAATGTCACTTTGGCATTTAGTTAAGATCTGTGCTCAGTATGGAAACAATTAGCTAACAGACTGCAAATAAATTCTCTGATTACTTAGGCCTGGGATAGTGACTTGTTACAAAGCCACTCTTGGAGATGAGGGTAATCTGGCTTGAACATCTGTCATCAAACTGATAGCTGGGTTTGATCCTGCATGGTGGGCTGAGCTATTGTGCCAGCCCCCTTCACCAGTCCTCAAGCATCCTTCCTAAGTTTGCACGCCAGGTCTAAGGTCCCAAGGAATGGAAAATCTTTTTCCTATCAAGGATACTCAAGAATGAGGCATTTCATGGGGACAGACCACTCTCCGAAATCTATAAGAACCAATGTTAAGGTCCTTTGACCTGTTTCTCTAAGTAGCGACTATGAGATAATGCAATGAAGCCTAAGTGGTAACCAAATTCTCCTACTGGGAGAATGGTGGGAGTACTCTGATGGCTGGGAGTGTGAGATGGCACAATCGTTTCAAAGTTCTGGAGCACTCTTCTTACAAAGTTAAAAATGTACTCACTCTGTTACTCAGCAACTTTACTCCTGGGCATCTATCCAAGAGAAAACACATTCACAAAAAGAACTGTAAAAGAAATTTCACAGAAATTATGAAATGCTTCCCCAAGCTTCATAATAAACTTTCATAATAACCCCCAAACTGGGAGCAACTTGAATGCCTACCAACAGGTGAATGGAGAAACATATTTGTATTATATTAATATAATAGAGCAATGATGTTGTTGTTCAGTCGCTAAGTCATGTCCGACTCTTCGCGACCCCATGGACTGCAGCACGCCAGGCCTCCCTGTCCCTCACTATATCCCAGAGTTTGCCCAAGTTCATGTCCATTGAACCAGTGATGCTATCCAACCATCTCACCCTCTTCCATAGAGCAATGCTCAACAGTTAAAAAAAGAAATAAACTACTCATACAAGTAGCAACAGAAATGTCTCTCTACAGCATTTGTTGAGTAAAAGGACCTATCCATACATAAATAGCCATCTAATTAACTCCAATAATGTAAATTCTAGGACAGGCAGAACTACGTTATAGTGATAGGAATCAGAATAGTGGTCTCTGCTGTGGGTGGGAAGCCACTGACTGGAAAGAAACAAGGAAATTTTCTGTGGTAATGAAAATGTTCAGTATCTTGACACTGGCAATGGTTATACCAGTTACGCCAAAATTCATCAGACTGTACACTTAAAATGAGTTTGTTTTATTGTGTAAAAATTACATTCTAATTTAAAAAATGAAACCTAAGATTGTTGCAGCTACTGGAGGAACATAACTGTTCTGTTTCTATTTCTGCCTTCTCTTCCACTTTGTTTTCCATGCCTTAGGCCTTAAACTGTCAAGAATCATACAGTCAATCCTTAGTGGAAATAACTGGGAGTGGAGGCTGGGACAGTGGGGTCAATTATAGTCTAGGAGTTAAATGATAGTCAACCCACGGTTCTAGGAATTAGATTCAGCAGCTTATGGATCATTTTTTTTTTTTTTTCCCTCAGCTGGGTCTTGGTTATGGTATGCAGGATCTAGTTCCCTGACCAGGGATCCAACCTGGATTTCCGGCATTGGGAGTGCAGAGTCTTAACCACTGGCCCACCATCTGGGAAGTCCCCAGATTTTTTTTTTAATTAGAGTATAGTTGATTTATAATCTTGTGTTAGTTTCAGGTGTTACTTTCAACAGAGTGATTCATATATATATATATATATATATTTCAATATATATTGGAATATGGCTTCTATATATATATATAAGGCGTCCCTGGTAGCACAGTGGTAAAGAATTTGCCTGCAGTGCAGGAGACCTGTGTTTGATCCCTGAGTTGGGAAGATCCCCTGGGGGAGAGCATGGCAACTCACTCCAGTACTCTTGCCTGGAGAAATCCATGGACAGAGGAGCCTGATGGGCTACAGTCCATAGGGTTGCACAGAGTCTGACACAACTGAAGTGACTAAGAAGCAGCAACAGCAACACACACACATATATATAATATCCTTTTATATTATGTATAATATTCTTTTTCAGATTCTTTTCCCTTATAGGTTATTACAAAATATTGAGTATAGTGCTACACAGTAGGTCTTTATTGGTTATCTATTTTAGGTACATTAGTCGCTCAGTCATGTCCAACTCTTTGTGATTCTGTGGACTGGAGCCCACCAGGCTCCTCTGCCTATGGGATTCTCCAGGCAAGAATACTGGAGTGGGTTGCCATGCCTCCTCCAGGGGATCTTCCTGGAGGAAGATCTTCCTCCTTCCAGGGGATCAGATCCCAGGGACTGAACCTGGGTCTCCCACATTTCAGGCAAATTCATTATCATCTAAGCCACCATTTTATATATAGTATGTATATGTTAATCCCAAGCTCCTAATTTATCCCTCCCCCAACTTTCCCCTTTGGTAGTCAATCACAAGTTTGTTTCTCATGTCTGGGAGTCTTCTTCTCTCTTGTAAATAAGTTTGTTTGTATCATTTTTGAGATTCCACATTTACCTGGTATCATATGATATTTGTCTTTTTCTTGCTTACTTCGCTTAGTATGATGGTCTCTAGTTGCATCCATGTTGCTGCAAATGGTCTTTTTTATAGCTGAGTAATACTCCATTGTATGTATGTACCCCATCTCCTTTATCAATTCACAGATCAAGTAATACTGAAGCACATTAAATGCCTGCTGTCACCTCCCTGCAAAATATGAGAATAGCCAGGCAGCCTGTTCATGCAACTTGAACATGCCTGTCCTGAATACGCCTTGTTCAAGGAATGAGCCCTGAGCACACGCAGGAGACTTTCAGGGAAGGAGACCATGCAAAATCAGTGCATGAAGAGGGAAGGAGAAGGCAGATTCTAGCATCTGCTTTCAGAGACTCTAGGGCCTCCTCTTATCCCTAGTGACATCGCGGGCTAGTTAGTCCGCTGGGTCCTGGGGCAGCTCATTCAACCACCACAAGTTTGGGCTCTCACGGGGGTCAGTGGTGGTGTTTGTGGGCAAGGGGCTGGGGCTGATCAGAATCTAAGGACTTTAATAAAGCTACCACCTCACAAAGCTGATTGTCCCTACATAACCCAGCGTGTTTACATGGAGTTTGTCCCTAGGTCTGCTGAGGTCATTGCACGTTCAGAAATGTGAACATCAGTCAACAGTTCACGAACCAAAGTTATCCTGACCTTTGCATTAAATGGGCTGTGCTCTTCCAGTAAGACAGATGATCGAAAGGAGAGAGGAGGGATAGGCTGGGTAGAAATGTAAAGGAAGATGCTGATGGCATCTGTGCTTGCTTCTTCATCTATTCTCTAATTCTACAACAAATACTCGTCACATGTCAGGCTCTGGTGGGCTGAGTTTCAAGAATGAATACAACAGGGTTCCTGGCCTCAAGGAACTCCAAATCCTGCAAAGTCATAATGGACCAATTGGAATACCATGTGACATGTTTCACACTCACTCACTCACACACACACACACACACACAACTTATAGGTTATTACAAAATATTGAGTATAGTGCTACACAGTAGGTCTTTATTGGTTATCTATTTTAGGTACATTAGTCACTCAGTCATGTCCAACTCTTCGTGATTCTGTGGACTGGAGCCCACCAGGCTCCTCTGTCTATGGGATTCTCCAGGCAAGAATACTGGAGTAGGTTGCCATGCCTCCTCCAGGAGATCTTCCTGACCCAGGGACTGAACCTGGGTCTCCCACATTTCAGGCAAATTCATTATCATCTAAGCCACCATTTTATATATAGTATGCATATGTTAATCCCAAGCTCCTAATTTATCCCTCCCCCAAATTTCCCCTTTGATAGTCAATCACAAGTTTGTTTCTCATGTCTGGGAGTCTTCTTCTCTCTTGTAAATAAGTTTGTTTGTATCATTTTTTAGATTCCACATTTACCTGGTATCATATGATATTTGTCTTTTTCTTGCTTGCTTCGCTTAGTATGATGGTCTCTAGTTGCATCCATGTTGCTGCAAATGGTCTTTTTTATGGCTGAGCAATACTCCATTGTATGTATGTACCCCATCTCCTTTATCAATTCACAGATCAAGTACTACTGAAGCACATTAAATGCTTGCTGTCACCTCCCTGCAAAATATGAGAATAGCCAGGCAGCCTGTTCATGCAACTTGAACATGCCTGTCCTGAATACGCCTTGTTCAAGCAATGAGCCCTGAGCACACGCAGGAGACTTTCAGGGAAGGAGACCAGGCAAAATCAGTGCATGAAGAGGGAAGGAGAAGGCAGATTCTAGCATCTGCTTTCAGAGACTCTAGGGCCTCCTCTTATCCCTAGTGACATCGCGGGCTAGTTAGTCCACTGGGTCCTGGGGCAGCTCATTCAACCACCACAAGTTTGGGCTCTCACGGGGGTCAGTGGTGGTGTCTGTGGGCAAGGGGCTGGGGCTGATCAGAATCTAAGGACTTTAATAAAGCTACCACCTCACAAAGCTGATTGTCCCTACATAACCCAGCGTGTTTACATGGAGTTTGTCCCTAGGTCTGCTGAGGTCATTGCACGTTCAGAAATGGGAACATCAGTCAACAGTTCACGAACCAAAGTTATCCTGACCTTTGCATTAAATGGGCTGTGCTCTTCCAGTAAGACAGATGATCGAAAGGAGAGAGGAGGGATAGGCTGGGTAGAAATGTAAAGGAAGATGCTGATGGCATCTGTGCTTGTTTCTTATCTATTCTCTAATTCTACAACAAATACTCGTCACATGTCAGGTTCTGGTGGGCTGAGTTTCAAGAATGAATACAACAGGGTTCCTGGCCTCAAGGAACTCCAAATCCTGCAAAGACATAATGGACCAATTGGAATACTGTGTGACATGTTTCACACACACTCACTCACTCACACACACACAGAGTGCCAGCTCTGCCTGACAACACTGGGGAGGGCTTCATGGTTGGGAAGACACATCAGTTGGATCATAAGGACAAGTAGGAGTGATAGGAATATTCCAGGAACCATGCATGTGAATCTACAATTATCTGAACATTTTTATCTTAACAATTATCTTAACATTTTTTAAGTTTAATTTTAAAAACTTGGGGAAAAAAAAGAAATATTTGAGGAAGAAGCAATAGCAAGTACAGGCAGAGACATGGAAACATCATGTGTCAGTTGCAAGCAGGGACAAAAGTCAGCCAGCGAGCGTCAAAGGCCCTCGCTGAGTCTTCCAGAGTCCCTGATCTCTAGGAGTCCTTCATTAACTGGCCCACTGGCTCTGGGTTCAGCAGGTCTGGGGCCTCAGCTGAACACCCTAACTCCGTCCACATAGGAGCAACACTTGTAGGCTCAACTTCAGACCCACAGACTGGGATTGAGAGCAGGAAATAGAATCAAACTTACGTGAAAGTGCCAGATGAACATCTGTTAGTTCAGGTCCCCCATTTCGTTGGTCACCCCAGCCAGAAGCAACCTCTTCCTCCTCTGGTCTCCCATAAGCTACTCTGAAATATGAATTAATAGCATAATAGTTAACAGTGTGGGGCTTCCCTAGTGGCTCAGACAGTAAAAACTCTGCCTGCAATGTGGGCAACCAGGGTTCAATCCCTGGGTTGGGAAGATCCCCTGGAGGAGGGCATGGCAACCCACTCCAGTATTCTTGCCTGGAGAATTCCATGGACAGAGGAGCCTGGCAGGCTACAATCCATGGGGTCGCAAAGAGTCGGACAAGACTAAGCGACTAACACTCTGTCACTTTGTCTAACAGTTTAGACTCTGGAGCCAGACTTTCTGGCTTTGAATCCCAGCTCCGTTCTTGCCAGCTGTGTGATCTGGAACAAGTTACTTTTCTGCCTTGCGCTTCAGTTTCCTTATCTGTAAAATGGGGATAAAGTTGATCCCTATGAATTAATACATGCAAAGTCCTTAGAACACTGCCTGGCACATTGTAAATGTCCTTTAAGTGTTTTCGATTATTGTTAAGGATAACGCTACCATTTATTGAGCACTCACTACTATGAGCACAGTGTGAGTGAGGACTTTTACACATCTCATCATGGGGCAGCTGTGAGACACCCAGGTGTCTGAGCAGGTCACAAATGAGGTGTTTAGGGAGGAAACCACTGCTTCCTCTCCTGTACCAACTGTCCCTCCCTGTCACCTGACTCATATATAAACTGTGTTTGATCCTGGATCAGCATAACCCTTCTGAAGGATACAAATCATCCCCAAGATGCCAGTGGCTCTCATATCAACGGGCTGTTGATGGCGGCTCCTTCATTGTCTCCCATGGGGATAGCCGTGCCTGTGACCCCAGACACCCAGCAGAATCTGAGATCCTGAACTCTTGTCTGCACCCAGCACCCAAATTTCTCCACGATCTTGAGAAGCTTTATAATCCCAGCTCTTGCTGCCTAGCTCACCTCCACATTCAGAAGCTGTCTCTACTTCCTATCAGACCTGATCTATGTAGCAAACTCAGCAAATGGAGAAAGAATTCTCCTTCCTCCTTCAGACCCTGTAAAACAAGGACAGACAATGCAGCCCTGTGACAAAAGTCACTGGCATATAGCCATATTCCCCCAAAAGCCCTTCTTCAGGCCGTGTCCCCATCCTTCCCTGTGACACACTGTACAATGCCTCCACCCAGGGGAACAGCCACACTGCTGGCCTCTTAGCCTCTGAGAGGCTCAGTAGCTGCAGAAAGACCAAACTGCCCCTCGTTTGACCCCATCCACAACTGGTTGGCTTCAGGCTTCAATAATCAAGGTTAATATTAACTTGCCTGCAGCTCCTTAGGGTCAGGCACTTGGTGGGCTTGAGCCCAGACCTCAGAGTTCCAGGCTCATCTAATTTCTGGAATCAGCTTAAGCAAGACAGATGGCTGCGTGGCACAGATGGGCCCAGGAGGGCCCAGGTGCCCCCATCACAGGGGACTGGGGGGTGCCTTTATGCTCGCAGAACTGTTTGTTCTCTGAGAGCTGGGCCATGGCTGCTCAAGAATAACCTATTGTTTCTCTTCACCCAAATTAAGCAGGCACATTCCCAGGAGCTGCTAGTGGTAAAGAACCCGCCTGCCAGTGCAGGAGACATAAAAGACATGGGTTCAGTTCCGGGGTTGGGAAGATCCCCTGAAGGAAATGGCAACCCACTCCAGTATTCTTGCCTGGAGAATCCCATGGACAGATGAACCTCGGGGGCTACAGTCCATAGGGTTGCACACAGTCAGACACGACTGAAGTGACTTAGCACATACACATGCACTGTTTAACAGGTACCCCGCGCGTGCGGGCATGCTAGGTCACTTTTTAGTCATGTCCAACTCTTAGTGACCCTATGGACAGTAGCCCGCCAGACTCCTCTGTCCATAGAATTCTCCAGACAAGAATACTGGAGTGGGCTGCCATGACCTCCTCCAGGGGATCTTCGCCATCCAGGGATCAAATTCACTTCTCCTTTCTCTCCTGCATTGGCAGACAGGTTCCTTACCACAAGCGCCAGCTGGGGAGTCCCAGGGCCCCCTGAAAACCAGCATCTCTTTACAGCCTGTTCCTGAAACATGCTCCAAACCCACCGGTGCTGTCCTGTCCAACCCAGTGTCAAATCCAGCGCTAAACCCATCATGAACACAGCCTCTGGAATTCGAGAGATGCTACAGACCACCTCAAACAGCTCTGCTTGTGTCCCTCTGTGCCCCTGTGGGGATTAATTCACTTAGGCTACAGCAGTGAAGGCTGATACTAAAGAAGAGAAAATGTTCCTTAGCTCAGTGACCAGATTTGAAAGATCCCCAGGACTTCACATTAGATTCAAACTTGAGAACCTAGTTGGAAGTTGATTCAAACTATGAATCTAGCTAGAAGAGCTATAGAACCTCCACTGTTCCACCGACTACCTGAACGTTATAAGTATTAACTCATTTACTTCTCATCAAAGTGTAGGAGACCTTGGGAGAAAACTGGAGCACTCCAGAGTCAGAAGTGGCAGCAGACTGGCACTCAGGCGCTCTCAAGGCTCCAGGGTCTGTGTTCCTGACACAGTAACGAAATGTCTCCTGGACAGCTAGGAGGCTCGGTGGTGTGAGAGCAGACTGTGGGCATGGCCTGGAGGCTGATTATGGAGGGGTGAAAATCACTGTGGCAAAGGGATTTTCAGATCCTGCCGGCTGGTCACTTTGAAAGTATTTCTGAGGTAAGCCTGCCATCTAGTGGTAATATAGCAGGTAGCAATTGCCCTCAAGTGAATGTAGAATGAGCCTTGAATGGGGAAGGTAAATACATCAGCAGCAAAGTTGTTTTTCAGTTCAGCTGCAGATTCTAAAAGACAGGGAAATCCTGCTGCCATGGTCCTTGAAATAGCCTAGAATTTTAGCCTGCCATTGAATGGTGGCTACAGGCTAGATGCAAATCCCAACTTTTCTCATTACTGATGGAAAGCTTGAGCCAGATAACTTCATTTTCTCTTCTGAAAAAAGGGAAAATAATATTGACCCATATGGTTGAAGATCAAGTGAAATACTGTGTGTGGCATGTCAGGCCTATTGTCAGCACTTCATAACTGGTGGTTGGTGCAGAATGAGGGGCTGGCTCAGGGGCACAGCGGGAAGGGCCTGGACAATTGGACATTAATTAGTGACATTAGTGAGCCCCACAGGACTGCTCTTGGGGAATTCTTTTTTTTTTTTTAACATGTACTATTGTGAAATACATTGGCCACCTGATTCGAAGAGCCAACTCATTGGAAAAGACCCTGATGCTGGGAATGATGGAGGGTAGGAGGAGAAGGAGGCAACAGAGAATGAGACGGTTGGATGGCATCACCGACTCAATGGACATGGGTTTGAGGAAGCTCTGGGAGATGGTGAAGGACAGGGAAGCCTGGCATGCTGCAGTCCGTGGGGTTGCAAAGAGTCTGAGCGATTGAACAACACTTGCGTTGGCTTCCTCAGACTTCCACCTGATTACTGAGTCATTCTCCCACTCAGAAGAGTCGGTGGTTCTCCCTGCTTCCCGTATTCGTCTCTGGTCAGGCCCGGAGGGCTCGACACAGCACAGCCCTCAGTCCATCCTGGCTGGGTCACTGCTGCCTGTGTTCCAGTTCCCAGCGTGACTGCTCCTTACCCATCCCCTCAGCACTTCCCCAGACAAGCCTTTCCTTACAACACGGGTTTTTTGTAATTCTCCACCGAAATCACCGATTCTCTTCCTTTAACCATCTTTGAAGCACTGGGAAAATAAATTGTTGTTGTTCAGTCACTAAGTCATGTTCGACTCTGCAACCCCATGGACTGCAGCATGCCAAGCTTCCCTGTCCTTCACCATCTCCAGGAGTTTGCTCAGACTCATGTCCATGGCATCCATGATGCCATCCAACCATCTCATCCTCTGTCTTCCCCTTCTCCTCCTGCCCTCAACCTTTCCCAGCCAACTGTCTTCTAGTGAGTTAGCTCTTCACATCAGGTGGCCTAAGTATTGGAGCTTCAGCTTCACCCCCAGTCCTGAAGGGTTGATTTCCTTTCGGATTGACTGGTTTGATCTCCTTGCTGCCTGAGGGGAGAAATATATGGCTTCAGCAAATTAACAACTATTTTATTTTGAGGTTGAATTTGGTAACAAATGTCACTTGAATGTGATGTAACTTGGCAAAGTTCATTTCATGGTTAACATGCTTTGGCCCACTTGCTCACTGGCTTCCAAGCTAGATGTTGTTCCCATTAAAGATTAACCTGTAACTTTGAACCTCTTCTGTCTTCAGGGGGCTGTGGATGGAGACCTGCTGTTCCCACCACAGCCAGCTGTGAGCCAAGATCGGGGTGGCTGCCGCCGGACACCACTATCCTACTGGAAGAGGCTAATACCAGGTGTGTTGCTGGTTGTCTCCCGTGGACTTGGAACTGGGGTGGGAGAGCTGGTGGCAGGTGGGACGAGAAGAGAGGCTAGACTTCAGGAGGCACTGGAGGTGCTCAAATGTGAGTCTTCAAAGGAAGAGTCTTGGCAGAAAGATGCCCTGTGGACGCAGGGAGTAGGACGCTGAGGGGCCTAGCAAAGGAAGGCTTTGCTGCAAAGTCACTCCGTCGGTTCCCATGAGTTATCTATTATATACAAAAAAGTGAAAGTGTTAGTCATTCAGTCGTGTCCAACTCTTTGCGACCCCATGGACGTTAGCCCACCAGGCTCCTCTGTCCATGGAATTCTCCAGGCAAGAATACTGGAAGAGGTAGCCATTCCCTTCTGCAGGGGATCTTCCTGACCCTGGGATCCAACCCATGTCTCCTGCATTGCAGGCAGATTCTTTACCACCTGAGCCACCAGGGAAGTCCCATTTTATACATAATAGTGTATATAAACTAGGTAACTCATGAGAACCTACTGTATAACAAGGGACTTCTACCCAATGCTGTGTAATGACCTAAATGGGAAGAAAATCAAAACAGAAGGGATATATGTACATAAATAGCTGATTCACTATGCTGTACAACAGAAACTGACACAACATTGTGACATAATTATACTAAAAAAAAAGCTATAGATAGAGAGGCTATGCCTAGGGAAGTTAAGTTTTAGAACCACTTGAGGGAGTAATTTTTTTTTTTTTTTGGCCATACCAAGCAACTTGTAGGATCTCAGTCCTCAGGCCTGGGATTGAACCCTGGCCCTAGCAATGAAAGCCTGAAATCCTAACTGCTAGGCCACCAAGGAACAGTCCCGAGGGAGTATTTATGGATGTCTCTAGGAGAGGAGATAGCTTAACAGATGTCCACTTGAAAGAGTTCTGGAAAATCTAAAAGTCAGAATTTCTGCCCTCGGGGATCTACTTTGTCATTTGACCACTGCTTCGCGTCCACAGACAGAGGGTAACAGTGATGCAGAGACTGCTTCTAAAAAGCAAAAAAGCTAATGTTTGTCAGACAGTCGGGCTGGTGTAGTTTCTTTGGGGAATAAGTTTGCTTGGAACTGGGTAACAATTCCCTCCAGTGTATAGCCTCTTGAAATTATGGTTGGGTCAAGCTGAATCTGGCTTCCCCAGTGGCTCAGCAGTAAAATATCTGCCTGCAATGCAGGGGACGCAGGTTCGATCCCTGGGTTAGGAAGATCCCCTGGAGAAGAGCATGGCAACCCACTGTAGTATTCTTGCTTGAAGAATCCCATGAACAGAGGAGCCTGGCGGGCTATAATTCATAAGTTTCCAAAGACTGAGCATGCATGCACGGAAGGTGAATCTATGGATCAGCCTGGGAAGAACTGCCCTCAACAGTGATTAAGTCAGGGTGGTACTGGTAGAAAGATACCCACATCAGTGGATTCTAATAGAGAGTCTGGAAACAGAATCAAGGGAGAAATTGCTTTCTGTGATATCCTACCTCCTGAAGGTGAAGGTGAAGGTGAAGTCGCTCAGTCGTGTCCGACTCTTTGCGATCCATCCATGGGATTCTCCAGGCAAGAATACTGGAGTGGATTGCCATTTCCTTCTCCAGGGGATCTTCCCGACCCAGGGATCGAACCTGGGTCTCCCGCATTGGAGGCAGATGCTTTAACCTCTGAGCCACCAGGGAAGCCCATCCTACCTCCTAACAGGAAGCAAAACTCCAAAGTCTCTACTATTGAAGTAATAATAATAATTTACTATGATAATTTACTATTATCATTCAGTTCAGTTCAATTCAGTCGCTCAGTCGTGTCCGACTCCTTGCGACCCCATAAATTGCAGCACGCCAGGCCTCCCTGTCCATCACCAACTCNATCCTACCTCCTAACAGGAAGCAAAACTCCAAAGTCTCTACTATTGAAGTAATAATAATAATTTACTATGATAATTTACTATTATCATTCAGTTCAGTTCAATTCAGTCGCTCAGTCGTGTCCGACTCCTTGCGACCCCATAAATTGCAGCACGCCAGGCCTCCCTGTCCATCACCAACTCCCAGAGTTCAACCAAACTCATGTCCATCGAGTTGGTGATGCCATCCAGCCATCTCATCCTCTGTCATCCCCTTCTCCTCCTGCCCCCAATCCCTC
>SJYT01022253.1:643139-717688 GCA_006410635.1 Cephalophus harveyi | reverse complement strand
CTCCACTGATCTCCAGTAGCATATTGGGCACCTAATGACCTGGGGAGTTCCTCTTTTGATATCCTATCATTTTGCCTGTTCATACTGTTCATGGGGTTCTCAAGGCAAGAATACTGAAGTGGCTTGCCATTCCCTTCTCCAGTGGACCACGTTCTGTCAGTCCTCTCCACCATGACCCGCCTGTCTTGGGTTGCCCTGCAGGCATGGCTTGGTTTCATTGAGTTAGACAAGGCTGTGGTCCTAGTGTGATTAGATTGACTAGTTTTCTGTGAGTATGGTTTCAGTATGTCTGCCCTCTGATGCCCTCTTGCACCACCTATCATCTTACTTGGGTTTCTCTTACCTTGGGTGTGGGGTATCTTTTCACGGCTGCTTCAGTTTGTTTATTTTTGTTTTTATTTCCATTACTTTAGGATTTGGGTCAAAGAGGATGTCACTATGATTTATGTCAAAGAGTGTACTGCCTACGTTTTCCTCTAAGAGTCTTATAGTCTGTGGTCTTACATTTGTCTTTAATCCATTTTGAGTTTATCTTTGTGTGTAGTGTTAGGAAACATTCTGATTTCATTCAGTCACATGTAGCTGTCCATTTTTCCCAACACCACTTATTGAAGAGACTGTCTTTTCTCCATTGTATATTCTTGCCTGCTTTGTAAAAATAAGGTTCCATACTTGTGTGGGTTTATCTCTGGGCTTTCTATCTTGTTCCATTGGTCTATATTTATGTTTTCGTGCAATGCCATAATGTATTGATGACTGTAGCTTTGTAGTATAGGATGAAGTTGGGAAGGTTCATTCCTCCAGCTCCATTTTTCTTTCTTAAGATCACATGGGCTTTCTGGGGTCTTTTGTATATTCAAGCAAATTGTGAAAATTTTTGTTCTAGTTCTGTGAAAAATACCATTGGTAGTTTGATAGGAATCACTTGCAATTTGTAGATTGCTTTACATAGTATAGTGATTTTCACAATATTGATTCTTCTAATCCAAAAATATAATATGTCTCCATTTGCTTGTGTTGTCTTTGATTTCTTTCATCAGTGCCTTACAGTTTTCTGCCCACAAGTCTTTTGTCTCTCTCTTTAGATAGGTTTATTCCTAGGTATTTTATTCTTTTTGTTGCAGTGGTGAATGTAATTGTTCTAATTTCTCTTTCTGGTTTTTCATTGTTAATGTATAGGAATGCAGGTGATCTCTGTGTATTAATTTTATATCCTGAAACTTTATTCATCGATTAGCTCTAGTAATTTCCTGGTGGCATCTTTAGGGTAGTATCCTGTGTAGTATCCTGTCATGTGCAAACAGTGAGTTTTACTCTTTCTTTTCCGATCTAGACCATTTTGCTTCTTTTTCTTCTCTGATTGCCATGGATGGGACTTCCAAAACCTTTGAATAATCGTAGTGAGAGTGGGCACCCCTGTCTTGTTTCTGGTCTTAAATGCTTTCAGTTTTCACAGAGAATAATGTTTTCTGTATGTTTACCATGTATGGTCTTTATTATATTAAGATATGTTCCTTCTATGTCTACTTTCTGCAGAGTTTTTTTTTTTTTATCATAAATTGATGTTGAATTTTGTTTAAAGCTTTCTCTGCTTCTATTGAGATGATCATATGATTTTTTTCCTTCATGATTTTCATATATTGAACAATTCTTGTATTGCTGGGATAAATCTCAGTTGATCAAGGAATATGATCCATTTAATGTGCTGTTGGATTCTGTTCACTAGAATTTGGGGGGGGGATATTTGCATCTGTTTTCCTCAGTGATATTGGCCTGTAATTTTCTTTTTCAGTGCTGCTTTTGTCTCGTCTTGGTATCAGGGTGATTGTGGCCTCATAGAATGAGTCTGGGGGTTTTCCTTCCTCTCCAGTTTTCTGAAAGACTTTGAGTAGGATAGCTCTTCTCTAAACATTTGGTGGAATCCACTCATGAAGCTATCTGGCCCTGGGATTTTGTTTGGAAGACTTTTGATCATACTTTCTATTTCAATGCCTATGATTTTTCTGTCCATATTTTCTATTTTTTCCTGGTTCAGTTTAGAAATGTTACATTTTTCTAAGAATTCATCCATTCCTTCCAGGTTGTCCACTTATTGGCATATAGTCACTCATAGTAGTCTCTTATGATCCATTGTATTTCTGTGTTATCTGTTGTAACTTCTCCTTTTTCATTTCTGATTGTATTTATTTGGGTATTCTCCCTTTTTTTCTTGATAAATCTGGCTAATGGCTTGTCAATTTTTTTTTAATCTTCTCAAAGAACAAGCTTCTAGTTTTATTAACTTTTGCTATTTCCTCCATTTAGTTTTCATTTATTTCACCTCTGATCTTGGTGATTATTTCCTTCTAACTTTGGAGGTATTTTTGTTCCTCTTTTTTTGGTTTGCTTTTGGAGCCAAGTTAGGTTGTTTATTTCATGTTTTTCTTATTTCTTGATTTAGGCTTGTATTGCTATAAACTTGCCTCTTAGCACTACTTTTACTGCATACAATAGGTTTTGAGTTGTGTTTTTATTGTTATTTTTTTCTAGGTACTTTTTCATTCCTCTTTGATTTCTTCAATGACCTCTTCATTAGTCAGAAGTGTATTGTTTAGACTCCTTGTGTTTGTGTTGTTAACAGGTTTTTTCTTTTTTTTTTTCTCTCCTTTAGTTGCTATATGATCTTATAGCATTGTGGTTGGAAAAAATGCTTGATACAATTTCAGTATTTTTCAATCTACAAAGGCTTGATTTGTGACTAGGATGTGATCAGTCCTCTGCCTTATCTAAATCTATCTTGAACATCTGGAAGTTCTTGGTTCATGTACTGTCGAAGCTTAGCGTGGAGAATTTTGAGCATTACTTTGGTTGCGTGTGAGATAAATGCAATTGTGCAATAATTTGAACATTCTTTGGCATTGCCTTTCTTTGGTATTACAATGAAAAATGTCATTTTCCAGTCCTCTGGACACTGCTGAGCTTTCCAAATTTGCTGGCATATTGAATGCAGCACTTTCACAGAATCATCTTTTAGGATCTGAAATAGCTCAGCTGGAATTCCATCACTTCCACTAGCTTTGTTTGTAGTGATGCTTCCTAAGACCCACTTGACTTCACATTCCAGTGTGTCTGGCTCTAGGTGAGTGATCATCCCTTCATGGTTGTATAGGTCATGAAGATCTTTTTGTATAGTTCTCTTTATTTTTTCTACCTCTTCTTAATATCTTCTGCTTCTGTTAGGTCCATACAATTGCTGTCCTATATTGAGCCCATCTTTATATGAAATCATCCCTTGGTATCTCTAGCTTTCCTAAAGAGATCTCTAGTCCTTCCTATTCTATTGTTTTCCTCTATTTCTTTGCATTGAACTCTGAGGAAGGATTTCTTCTATCTCCTTGCTGTTCTTTGGAATTCTGCATTCAAATGGGCATTTCTTTCCTTTTCCCCTTTGCCTTTAGCTTCTCTTCTTTTCTCAGTTATTTGTAAGGCCCCCTCAGAAAACCTTTTTGCCTTTTTGCATTTCTTTTTCTCGGGGATGGTCTTGATCACTGCCTTCTGTACAATGTCACGAACCTCCGACCATAGTTCTTCAGGCATTTTGTCTATCACATCTAATCTCTTGAATCTATTTTGTCACTTCCACTGCATAATCATAATGGATTTGATTTAGGTCACACCTGAATGGTCTAATGGTATTGCCTACTTTCTTCAATTTAAGTCTGAATTTGGCAATAAGGAGTTCATGATTGGAGCCACAGTCCACTCCCAGTCTTGTTTTTGCTGACTCTATATAGCTTCTCCATCTTTGGCTGCAAAGAATATAATCAAGCTGATTTCAGTATTGACCATCTGGTGATGCCCATGTGTAGAGTCTACTCTTGTGTTGTTGGAAGAGGGTGTTTTCTATGATCAGTGCATTCTCTTGGCAAAACTCTATTAGCCTTTGCCCTGCTTCATTCCGTACTCCAAGGCCAAATTTGCCTGTTACTCCAGGTATCTCTTGACTACCTACTTTTGTATTCCAATCCCCTATGATGATGATGACATCTTTCTTTTGTTATTTCTAGAAGGTCTTGTAGGTCTTCATGGAAACATTCAGCTTCAGCCTCTTCAGCATTAGTGCTTGGGACATAGACTTGAATTACTGTGATATTGAATGGTTTGCCTTGGAAACAAACAGAGTTCATTCTGTTGTTTTTGAGAGTGCACCCAAGCACTGCATTTCAGATTCTTTTGTTGACTGTGAGGGGTACTCCATTTCTTCTAATGGATTCTTACCCATAGTAATAGATATAATGGTCATCTGAATTAAATTTACCCATTCTGGTCCATTTTAGTTAACTGATTCCTGAAGTATTGATGTTCACTTTTGCCATTTCATTTCATCTCCTTACCACTTATAATTTACCTTGATTTATGGACCTAACATTCCAGGTTCCGATGCAACATTGTACTTTACAGCATCAGACTTTACTGTTGCCACTAGACACATCTACAGCTGGGCAGTGTTTTCAGCTTGGCTCAGTGTCTTTATTCTTTCTGGAGCTGTTTCTCCCCTCTTGTCCAGTAGCATATTGGGCATCCACAGATCTGGGGAGTTCATCTTTCAGTGTCATATCTTTTTGCACTTTCATACTGCCAAGGGTCCTCTGTTGAGGTCCAGCCTCAGCAGGATCTAGGGATACCCTCAGGATGGACAGCATAGGCGAGAGAGAAACTGAGGTAGCCTCTCAGTCTTTCTTTGGACTGTCTGTTTATTTCAAGCTTATGATTCTCTTTTATACTTTTATGAAAGCATTATTTCAGAGGTTTGATATTTTTAGTTCCCATTGACCCAGATTTATTTTTCTGCAAAAATCATTGTTGCCCTCAAAAGGAGTTCCTTCCTCAGCGATTCTCTTATCTACTTCTTCTCATGTGTCCTTGTGAATACACTGTAACTCATGCTAATGTCTGGGCTGCATACCACATTCTTCAGTTTATTTCTTATCTTTCTAAGTCCTGTTTGCCCCTAGCATCTTAAGTTCACTATTTCTTAGAAAGGGCTTCTAGTTAATAGTATCTCTAAAGTCTCTAATTTTTATAAGCTATAGCAGAATATTGTAACATTACAGCAATCCTTAAATCTTTAGCTTCTAACTATTTTAATTATTCTTAAGCCCTAAATTCAGCAAACTTCTTTGCCATAAACACTTTTCTCACAAATGGGCCTCAGATAGGAATCCCTCCCATGGTCTCAAGCCTCTGTGCTCACCCTGGAACACTCTTTTGTAAAAGTCCTTGAACAAATGTCAGTGATTAACTTTATGAATTATTTTTTGAGCACAGCTGCAGAAGGCTTTATGCCTTCTCTTGCCCTTCTCAAAAACAATAAGCACCTTAATATTCTCTTCAGTCAACTCAGCCGAGGAAAGGAAAACACAAGTCAGAATCACAAAACCTAACCCCTTCATTCCGGGTCCGTGCCTGTGGAACAAAGGGAGGGGGTTTAGGGCCGGGCCTCTGTTTTGTCAGTAATGCCTAACGCGGCTCCCGACAGTCCTCAGGGCCAGAATGCTGAACTGGTTTGCCATTCCCTTCTCCAGTTGGCCACTTTTTGTCAGAACTCTCCACCATGACCCATCCGTTTTGGCTGGCCCTATACTGCATGGCTTACCATCTCATTGAGTTAGACAAGGCTGTGATCTATGGTGAGCAGTTTGGTTAGTTTTCTGCGATTATGGTTTTCATGCTGTCTGCTCTCTGATGGATGAGGATACGAGGCTCGTTGGAAGCTTCCTGATGGGAGGGACTGACTGTGGAGAAGAGTGGGTCTTGCTCTGGTGGTCAAGGCCCTGCTTGGTAAATCTTTAATCCAGTTTTCTGCTGCCAGGTGGAGCTGTGTTCCCTCCCTGAAGTCCTGCCTCAGACCAAACTATGGTCAGGGTAATGGCAGTAGGCTGACAACCTCCTTCAAAAAGGCTGGTGCCAGCTTTCTGCGGCTCTCAGGACTGCTGTACTCAGTGCCCCGACTCCGCGGCGGGCCACTGTCTTCCCACGCCTCCACTGGGACTCCCAGACGCTCAAAGGGAAGTCTGGCTCGGTCACTTGTGGGTCGCTGCTCCTTTCTCCTGGGTCCCAGTGTGCACAAGGTTTTTTCGTGCCCTCCCTGAGCCTGTTTCCCCATTCCCGTGGAAGTTGTGTAATCGAATTCCACTGGCCTTCAAAGTCAAAGTCCTTGGGTGTTCTCAGTCTCTATCTGTTGTGGGCCCTGGAACTTTTGCAACAGTGCAAGAACTTCTTTGGTGTAATTGTCTTCCAGTTTTGAGTCGTCTGCTGGGGCTGTATGGTGGGGCTAGTGGCACCTCCTCCAAGAGGACTTGTGCCACGCGCCACGCCTCCCAGGTCTGCTGCAGCCAGAGCCCTGTCCCCCTGGCAGGCCACTGCTGACCCGTGCCTCAGCAGGGGACACGCAGACACTCAACGGCACGTCTGGTCAGTCTCTGTGGGGTCTCTGCTCTGTTCCATGGGTCCTGGTGTGCACAAGGTTTCATCTGCACCCTCCGAGTGTCTCTGGTGGGCATGAGGTTTGATTCGAAACATGACTTTGCCCCTCCTACATTCTTATTGGGGCTTCTCCTTTGCCCTTGGATGTGGAGTATTGCTTTTTGGTATCCAACATTCTCTGGGCTATGGTTGTTCAGCAGCTGGTTTCAGTTTTGGTGTTCTCACAGAAGAAGGTGGGCGCACGTCCTTCTGTTCTGCCATCTTGCTGCTGCTGCTGCTGCTAAGTCACTTCAGTCGTGTCGGACTCTGTGCAGCCCCATAGACGGCAGCCCACCAGGCTCCTCCGTCCCTGGGATTCTCCAGGCAAGAACACTGGAGTGGGTTGCCATTGCCTTCTCCCTTGATAGTATATTAAAATGCAATTTTATTTTTTAAATTGTATTATGTTCAGAACATTTGCTTATCACTTTTATTAGTATGAATTTGTCAGTAGGATCTCTTGTGCTTGTTAAAAATCCATAGTAATTGTGAATGTCAAAATATTTTTTAATGTATTTTAGGGTCTTCGACCATTTTATGCCTTTCATTCCTTCTTGTCATCCAACGTTACCTAGGTCCACCATTACTGCGTTAAATATAAACATGATAGTGTCTTTCTTTCTATTTGCATTCGGACAAGATAGCTTTATCTTATGCTTTCATTTCTTTTGGTTATTTGTTTTATAACTGTAGTATCGCTTTTAATCTAATCTAAGAATTTTTGTATTGTAAATAAAGTGTTGACTCATTATATTTATATATCAAGATATTTATAATAATTTTTTACTAAGTCAAGGCCACACATTTTGTTGATTTACAAAAACACATCACTTCTGACATCAACTTTCCTCCATATTAATCAAAATAATAAGATGATTAAGTAGTGATAGGAAACAATCATAAATTTTCACTGGTTTAGACAAAAATGTTTGCTCTGTTGTAATTTGCCTTATTTTACTTTCTTATTTTATTCCCACAAATTCTGCTATGTCTAAATAATTTACAGAATAGCTCTATTCATTAATATAACTCAGTGATCCAGATTGCTCCAATCTGGAGGCCCACCATCTCAGCAAAAATCCTCTAACAAGACTGTCACGAAATGGAAGAGACAAACAGACATACCCACTGGCTTTTTAGTGGCTTAGGCTGGAAGGGACACGAGCAGCTTTTCTATTTCATGGTCCACGATGAAGCAAATGACCCTGTACTTGTGAGGGGCTGAGAGGGGCAGTCTTCTGTGGGTCTGAAGTGGGTGATGGGGTTAGTAGTGAACAGTGTACAGCAGCTTCCCACTCGCTAGCTATTTGAGAGGTGTATCGCTCGGGGAGCTCAGCTCTGTGCTCTTTGATGACCTAGAAGGGTAGGATGGGTTGGGCTAGGGGGAACAGAGGTGCAAGAGTGAGGGGATATATGTATACACAGAACTGACCCACTTTACTGTACAGCAGAAACTAACACAACATTGTAAAGCAATTATACTCCAGCAACAAGAAAATATTTTAAAATAATAGAAAAGTAGACAAAAAAATAATGAACGGTAATTTCAGTTAATTACTGGTAAAATCCTGGTGGCATTTTTAAGTAGCATAACATTAAATATGTGAAATAATAGGAGGAATAAGCAAGATGATATTGAGACTTTTTCAAGAAAATGGAGAGCGTTTCCATTTGTTTACAATTTTTGTGTCATTCAGAAACATTTCAAGATATTTTTAATGTATGATTTGAAAATTTCCTGCAAAGTCTGTTTTACATCCAATTTATCTTATTCATTACTAATATTAATGGAATATTTCCTTCATCACATTTCTTCTGGCTTATAGTTATTGAGGTACATGAAGGTTATTGATGTTTTATATAATTAGCTGTTATTATGTGCTAATTTTTGTCTTAGTACCATCGTAAGTTATTTTCTCTTGATTCTCTTTCACTTTCCTAGTGCAAAATCAAGTCATCTGCAAATGTTAGTTAACCTCCTTCAGTATTTACTCGTTTTATTTATTTTTCCTAATGTTATTGGATAATGGCAACAGTTTTTGAATAACTGTGGTAGTAGAATATATCCTTATCTTAGTCCTGATCTTGGTGGAAAAGTTTGTAGTATCTACACATTCAATCCCTGTAATAAGTAGCTTTTGTGTTGAACTTAATATATCATCATGGTAAGAAAAATGTTATCTGTACCAATTTTTTTTTCAATTTTTGAGTTTTTTTTAATGATTCAGACTACTGAATTTTGTAAAAAGAATTTTCAGCATCTACAGAAATGCTCAGATGATATTTTGGTGCTTTCTAAAGAAGGTAAATTATGTTTACTATATAACCTTAATATTGAGCTGATTTGTTCCTGGAGTCAACCCCACGAAATCATATTATGCTTTTAAGTGCTCCTTGGTTTCTGCCAGTATTTTATTGGATATTGAAGCTGTTTAAAGTGAAGGCACTCAGTCGTGTCCGGCTGTTTGCGACCCCATGGACTGTAGCCTGCCAGGCTGTTCCATCCATGGGATTTTCCAGGCAAGAGTACTGGATTGGGTTGCCATTTCCTTCTCCAGGATATCTTCCCAGTTCAGGGATCGAACCTGGGCCTCCCACATTGCAGGCAGACCCTACCATTTGAGCTACCAGCTAATCCTTATTGGATGTTATTACATCAAAACCCATTACTTACTTGTTTACAGTTTTATTGAAGCATAATTAACAATTATAATTGTTTATATTTGATTTATATTTGGTGATTTGATATACATAGTAACATAGTCTCCACAACCAAGCTAATTAACATAGTCATTTCCTTATATACTTAACAGATTTTTGTGTGTATGGTGAGAAGACTTAAGATATAACCTCTAGAAAATTTCCAGTATAAAATTTGATATTATTGACTATAATCTTACTCATCTTGGAGATGTATTCCTTGAGCAGCATCTTTTCACTTTCCCCTTCCTCCTGCCCCTGGCAACTACCATTCTACTCTGTTTCTATTAATTTGGCTATTTGGAATACTAAAGTAAGTGAAGTAATGTGATCTCACATTAAAGGCAGATAATGCAGTATTTGTTTTCTACATCTGAATTATTTCACTTAGCAAAATGTCCTTCAGGCTCATGTTGCAAATGGCAGTATGTCTTTCTTTTTAAGGATTAGTAATATTCCATTACACATATAACTTCTTTTATTTGACCATTCATCCAATAGCAGACATTTAGATTGTTTCTATATTACCCATATACTTGTCTTTTTAAATTTTTTAAAATGATAATAAAAAATCATTATTAAGCTTATGCTTGAAGCATGAGAAGAATTTAGAAATTTTATTTCCTGTGTTCTAAAAAGCCTTTTGGGTCTTTAAGATTTCAAAGTATTTCTTGTGAAACCAAGTATAATTAGTTTTTTGTGGAAGCAATGGTTATTTCTTTGTAAATATTTTTCAGTAGAAATTGCTTCTCTCTTGTTCTCTCTTTCCAGACACACACACATATGTGTACACTTCTTCTCTGACTCTAGCAGTAATCTGCTCTACATGGGATTTCTGTATAATTGACCCTCCTAAGACCTTATGTTTTTAAGAGAGCTTTTCCATAATCCTGTATCTCTCTGGTTTCTTGAGTGCTAACTGTAGGGATGACAGCATTAGTTTTCCTTGGTGATGCATTCATTATTCAGGGTTTATTTTGCTGTTGCTTTCTAACATTTGCCATATCTGGAGCATCTCTAGTCTTTTCCATGCCCATTTTGCTCAGAGAAGCTCCTGGTTAGAATGGATCTCCCTTTTAAGAGTGAATATTTGCTGGAGATTTCTGAGCTGTGCCATTAGAAGGCCCCATTCACTAACCTGGCTCTTTCCTAAAGAAGTGTTACGGAGGCTGCCACAATAGTCCCTTTGGTCTCAGGTGCTTTAGGTATCACTCAATGGTAATTAGGGTCTTCCCAGACAGTTCAGTAGTGAAGAATCTGCTTGCCAATGCAGGAGATGCAGGTTCAATCCCTGGGTTGGGAAGACCCTCTGGAAAAGGAAATGGCAACCCACTCCAGTATTCTTGCCTGGAAAACCCCATGGACAGAGGAGCCTGGTGGGCTATGGTCCATGGGATCACAAAGAGTCTGATATGTCTGAGTGACTGAGCATACACACTTGCAATGGTAATTAGAATTCTAAGGTTTTACCATACTTCTCATTGCATTGAAAATGTACTCAGCATTTGTTTTTGTTTTTCAAAGACAATTTTTAGAAGAGCTTTAGGGTCACAGCAAAATCGACAGAGAGGTACAGAGAGTTCCCGTATACCTCCAGCCCTCGCACATTAATAGCTTCCACCATTACGAAGAACCCCCACCAGATTGACACATTTGTGTCAATTGATGAGCCTACACTGGCACATTATAACCACCCCAGATCCAATGGTTTACATTAACATTCACTCTTGGTGTTGTACATTCTACAGATTTGGATAAACATATGATGATTGAATTCCTTGTTACAGCATCATACAGAATATTTTCTTTGCCCTAAAAATATTCTTTGTTCCAATTATTCAACTCTCCCTTGCCTCTCCAACCACTGGCAACCACTGATCTTTTTACTATCTCCATCACATCATTGCCTTTTCCAGAATGTCGTATAGCTGAAATCACATAGTACGTGGTTTTCTCAGTTTGTCTTCTTTTACTTAAAGGCCCTACCTGGCTTTCCATGGCTTGATAGTTGGATTTATGACCATGCTATCTTGAACTTTCTGGGCACACATATTTGATATATTAAAAATGAAGAATCTTCTTCATTTCCACAGTAATGCGCTCACTCTGATTTCCTTGAAGCCTTCTCTTTTATATTCGACTGTTGTTTGTCCAAGGAGAAGAAAAGCAACAGAGGAAACACAAGGTTGCATGTGAACTAAGACTTGGTCTCATGCCTGGGAGTCATTACAGGTCGACAAGGAAGGTCACAAGCTAGAAAGCGTGCCCTGCGATCCAGCTTGCGTCCAATGTGCCAGCTATTCAGATTGTTCTAGAAAACTCATAAGTTTGGAACTGGATATGAAACGCCCATCATTTTAATTGATAGCATGTTTTAAAAAGCATATTCAAGTCAAACATACACTTTGTGAGCTCTTTCTGAGTAGCAGACTTTCTGCATACAAAGTTTTACTGAACTCTTAAACTTCAGTATTGTTACATTTGACACCATCTGGATTTCTCTGTGTCTAGAAGTGAGCACATGAATGGCATATTACAGGTTTTACTTTTATATCTAAAAATCTCACTGGAAAGGGTAGGCTTTTTTTTTATAATTGATGAGGTACATATCTACTTCTTTATCAGTGAAACATCTTAGTCATTTTTAGTTTAAATACCTGTTGGTCAAATTATGTGTTGTTGTTGTTGTTTTTCCTATTCCATGCTTTTGGTTTATTTTAGACCTTGACAAATTGAACACTTTTACATTTTCCTCTCAGACATTCTATGCCTGATGCTTCTTTTACTACACCAACAGAAAGGATGGATTAATGATTTTACTAGGAAGACAGGGACATCCATTTACAAAGTCCTCATGGGCATCACAGGCCTGTATAGTGCTCTAGATAATTACAAGAGCAAATGCTCAAAGGAAACATCATAAAATGTCAGAATGGGAGGAATGAAATAGAATCAGATTGTATTGTTTAAAACAAAATATTTTTGTAACTCATAACATATATGTGTTTACAAAGCATTTTGGCAAAAAAAAAAAAAAAGAAAGAAAGAAATGAACTTAATCAGACAATTCAAACAAACAAAAACCCCAGTCTTTTCTTTTCTTTTTTTCATTTTTGAGTCTTTGCTTCTAAGTGCATCTTTTACTAAACTTTCAGCTCACAGTGAACCTCTCCCGCCCATGCTGAGTCGCTGCACTCCTGGCCAGCTCTTTGAGACACCCATGGACCATAGCCCACCAGGCTCCTCTGTCCATGGGATTTTCCCAAGCAAAAATACTGGCGTGGATTGCCATGCTCCCTTCCAGGGGATCTTCCCAACCCAGGGATTGAGCCTGCATCTCCTGCGTCTCCTGCATCGCAGGCTGCTTCTTTACCACTTAGCCACTGGGGAAGCCCAGTCAACATCTCTTCCTAAACCACAGTGAAGTAAAGCCTTCCTTCCTTGCTACTTTTAAACTTTGAAAATTTGAAGTATATGATAAGTTATCTTTATTGTAATGGCCACCTATCAGAACAGAGAAGGTACTCAACCAATATTTTTTAAAATAATTCTGAACTAATTCTGTAAAATCTGTGTTGTTCGTCACATGGCCACTGAAATCTCTGCTTGATTAGCTGAGTTATCAGATAATGAACAAACAGAGATTTCCTTAGACAAGTCTCCCAATCTTTACAAAGGAGATCTATTTTCATTCTCGGGCACAAGTTTAACACTCAACCAAGCAATTGATATCGATTTCTCCTTTTGACTTCACTTGCTTGTATAGCTTGTCAAATTAAGCCAGAGATGAGAGCTGAGGGCCTTCTCATTGGAACATTATCCAGAGTTTAAAATGGTGATAATATAAATGCTATTCACCACTGCGCCATGGAGCATAATATTATTTATCTTTTATTTCCTTAGCTTAATTATTCATTTCTTTTATTTCCTTAACTTCTTATTTTCCTTAGAGTGAATTTTATCATCTTTCCTCTGGCTGGTTTTTACTTTTTGGATAGTTTTCTATTATGTAACTTTATATATCCAGCCAAGTGTTGAAATTTCCTTAAAATACATTCTGACTTAGCAGGTGTATTGTCAGTTGAATCTTCATAAAGAGTCTCTGTGGGCTTCTTCTCACCAGCTTCGCTTTGTACTTTGCTCTACTTATAGAATGCAGTTATTCAAGATTCTTGCTTCATCGTCATCCTAGAGTCTCCCTTTGCCTTATTTGAATTCCCTGATTCTACGGTCCCATCACATGTATTCCCCCTTTAAAAATTTTTGTTTAATTTCTCATTTTGTTTAAGGAGTCTTCAGTCTTTGCTACCTGTCCAAATTTTTCTTTATCCTAAACTTTGTATCCCCTTCATGGATCACAGCCTTTTCATGGTGAAGAGGCTTGTGTAAATCAATGAAGCTATGAGCCACGCCATAAAAGACACTTGCTCCTTAGAAGGAAACTATGACAAACCTAGACAGTGTATTAAAATGCAGAGACATCACTATGCAGACCAGTCAACAAAGGTCTGTAAAGTCAAAGCTATTGTTTTTCCCAGGAGCCATGTACAAATGTAAGAGTTAGACCATAGAGAAAGTTGAGCGCTGAAGAACTGATGGTTTCAAATTGTGGTGCTGGAAAGGATCCTTGAGAGTTCCTTGGACTACAAGGAGATCAAATCAGTCAATTCTAAAGAAAATCAACCCTGAATATTCATTGGAAGGGCTGAAGTTGAGGCTGCAAAACTTTGGCCATCTGATGGGAAGAGCTGACTCGTTGGAAAAGACCCTGATGCTGCGAAGGATTGAAGGCAAAAGGAGAAGGGAGTGGCAGAGTGTGAGACGGTTAGATAGCCTCACCAATCCATTGGACGTGAATATAGGCTAACACTGGGAGATAGTAAAAGACAGGGGAGCCTGGTATGCTGTAGTCCACAGGGCCACGAAGAGTTTGACACAATTTAGTGACTGAACAACAATGCCAAAATCTTTGTATAAGAGTTTAACAAGATGTAGAATTCTGGATTCTATTATCATTTCTGCTAAGTAACGTGACAATACCATTCTTTTTACCTTCAAGTGTTCCACACTAAAATTAAAACAGTAGAAATTATTCTTTTCTTTGAGCTTTTCTTCCAAGAAGAGTTGCTTTTAGGGGAAACTTTTAAAATATTCTTTTTGTGTTCGTGGTTTGAAATTTAATGGTGATATATCATGGTGAGCGTATCTCTTCACCCATGGCCTGGATGTTCTGTAAGTGCTGTCAATTAGGAAACACGGTAACTTTAGCTCTTTGAAGTATTAATGAATAATTTTGCTTTTTTTTTTTTAGTCAATTTTCTCTGCTGCCTCTTTTTGGATTTTCTACTGCTAGGATTTTGAACAACTAGACTAACAGTTTAATTTTTTTTTTTTTTTTTCCTGTATTTCATTCTGTTTTGTTTTGTCCTTGTTTGAGGGAGCAGAATCTTTCCAAAAATTCTCTGGCATTTTTCCATTCCAGTTTCATAATTTTAATTCTGAAAAGTTTGACTTTTGTTTCTGATTTTTCCTTATTATAAATATGGAATCGTCTTTTTGTGGAACTAATAGTTGCAGTATATCTCTGAGACAGTTAAGGTTAATGTTGCATTTTTTTTAGTTAGCCAATTTAAGGGGTATAAAATTTTTACACCATGATGGGTTTCAAGGTACTAACAATAGTTTAGGGTAACCAACATGTACGCGCTGAATGAAGAGTACGGAGAAGATATTAACAGTCGGCTCTTGTCGCAAAGCTAGTTGGCCCCAGTGTATTATCGGGTGATAGTTTACTGAAAAGTACTTCTTTCTTTGGTGTATTCGATGTTTGCTTTCCTTAGCTAAATCAGCTGGAAATCCCCAATGTTAATGTCTATAGTGTTTTCTCTTAGGTTTCCATGTTTTTCAAAAAATGATCTTCTACTGTCTTGCCTAAATAATAACTGTTAGTGTTTCCAAAACAGAGACAGAAAGGACTTGTACTTATTCCGGAATGTATTTGTTGATTCCTTTGTTTTCTATAGAGTATGATAGATACCCTCTTTAACCTCTTTAGCAAATAAGTCTTCTGCATTTTATGGGACTCAGAATTTGCATAATGAAGGCCTGTGGGCTTTTGGTAGCAATTGGTGGTAAAAACAGAGTTTTGTTTTGTTTTAATGTATATGATCTTGACACATATTGTTAAGAAATGAAAGTAAGACAATAATGAAAATAAAAATTTTTTAGTTCTTATTATCCTATCAAAACTCTGTACTGATAAGGCTCTCTTTAGAGAAGATTTTATTTAAATTTATTTCTATAGGATAAAAACAAAAAGCTTCTGTGTATAGCCACCAGTTCTTAATTTAAGCCAAACCATCAAGAGGTCTTACCTCAACCATAAATGTCACTTAGTCCCCAGTGCATTGACCTCCCCCACTGAAGTCATGAAATCATCTGTGTAGCAGAGTAATTTTTAGTCACTGTCATGTAAGACTTGCTAAATTCCTAGGATCGTATTCAATATTTGGGGGCTTCAGTTTTTCTTACTCTCATTTGGGATATATATTCTCTTTAGCTTAATAATGTAAAAGTGGGCTTTGGACTATAGCTGGGCAATGACATATTACTCCTCTTAAATCCAATGATACTCAGGTTATATCTATTGCATTTTCTGAGAAATTATATTCATATATTCTTGAGAACACAAGAAAATTTATAACATTTTTTTTCCATTTTCAATCCTTTTTATGCTTTAGTATACTTGATAAATTACTTGCATATCTCTTCATCTGTAGAAGTATCATTAATGATGAACAATGAATAAAAATAGTGAAGGGCTATATTTCTGACAAATATATAATAAATGATATGCATGCAAATGTTTAATAACATTTTCAATAATTTTTTGATACTCTAGACCCTTTGGGTGTTAGTTCTAAAAGGTCTTGTAGGTCTTCATAGAACCATTCAACTTCAGCTTCTTCAGTGTTACTGGTTGGGGGATAGACTTGGATTACTGTGATATTGAATGGTTTGCCTTGGAAATGAACAGAGTCTTTTGAGATTCCATCCAAGTACTGTATTTCAAACTCTTTTGTTGACCATGATGGCTACTCCATTTCTTCTAAGGGATTCCTGCCCACAGTAGTAGATACAATGGTCATCTGAGTTAAATTCACCCATTCCAGTCCATTTTAGGTCACTGATTCCTAAAATGTCGACATTCACTCTTGCCATCTCCTGTTTGACCACTTCCAGTTTGCCTTGATTCATGGACCTAACATTCCAGGTTCCTTTGCAATATTACTCTTTACAGCATCAGACTTGCTTCCGTCACCAGTCACATCTAGAGCAAGCAGTTCACTTGCCAGAACAGCTATTCTGAAGTAGGTGGTTTAGTTCCTAATGAATGAATCTTTCTACCTTGAGAAGGTAATGTGGTGGTAGTGGTGGTGGATTAGTTGCTAAGTCATGTCCTACCCTTGCGATCACATGGACTGTAGCCTGCCAGGCTCCTCTGTCCATGGGATTCTCCAGGCAAGAATACTGGAGTGGGTTATCATTTCCTTCTACAGGGGATCTGCCCAATCCAGGAATCAAACCTGGGTCTCCTGCATCCCAGGCAGATGATTTACCAACTGAGCTATGAGGGAAGCCCATAAGGTAATGTACCTGATCAAAAATGCAGTGTTTTTATCCAGTTGACTGTTGACCTATAAGCAGAAGCTGCCACTCACCAAACCATAGTCAAAGTCAAATAGCATTAAAGAAGCAAGGAGGCTTCTGTGTGCCCATGGCAATTTGTCTCAGTGAGAGAATCTAGAACCTGTCTCTTATACACATCTAGATGTGTATAAGAGACAGGTATAAAACTATTAGTTAAAGCCTTACTGCTTATACTATCCTTTTGGAGAATAATATGGCAAAATATTTTTTAAATCATGATTGTTTCATACCTTTCAAAAATGTCATCAGATTCTAAATAATTGAGCCTAAATAAATAATTCCAGCAAAGATATATGCTCTGAGGTTTTTTTGTAGTGCTCTGGATACATAACAAGTTGAAAACAGTCTAAAAGTCTTATAAGAATAAGATATCATTCAAGTAAATTATGAAAAATGTTGACTCAGTGGCATTTTAAGAGTTGTTTAAATTATAATACAGTGGTTACATAAAAATACAGATCAGTGTTTATGAACTAATAATAAGTGAAAAGGGGCACACACAGTGCAGGTACATAATTAATATAACTGCCAAAATACTTATGCTCATGCACAGAAATGGAGAGCTTCCCTGGAGGCTCAGACAGTAGAGAATCTGCCTTCTCTGTGGGAGATCGAGGTTCAACCCCTTCATCTAGAAGATTCCCAGGAGTAGGAAATGGCAACCCACTCCAGTATTTTTGCCTGGAGAATTCCATGGATCAAGGAGCTTGATGGGCTACAGTCTATGGGGTCACAAACAGTCAGACACAACTGAGTAACTAACACACACACACGCACACACACACACAGGTGGAAAGGTAATACACAAATGCAAAGACTTATCAGTAAGGTCATGAAACAGGATAGTTTTAAAAGGCTTCTTATTTCATTAGCAAAAGAGTAACACATATATTTGATTCAAAAATCTCAATTTTTTAGTATTGCATTCATGTTCTGCTATTGATTTTAAACTAATATTACTTTACAGTAGAAACTAATTATTTTAATTATTCATTGAACAGGTTAAATGTACAATTTGGCATAGTACAGAATCTTATAGCCCCTGGATTCCAGATTCAATATTGCTGAATTAAATGTTAAATTGTGAATAAAATGTATCTTCACTGACACTTGGAAGGGTCTTACTCTAGTTGTTTTAGCTGTAATGTTACATTGTTTATTTGAGACTTTCTTGTTTCCTGAGGTAAAATTGTTGCTGCAAACTTCCTTCATCAGTTCAATTCAGTTCAGTTCAGTCATTCAGTCGTGAATTGAAGCACGCCAGGCCTCCCTGTCCATCACCAACTCCCGGAGTTCACCCAGACTCACGTCCATTGAGTCAGCAATGCCATCCAGCCATCTCATCCTCTGTCGTCCCCTTCTCCTCCTGCCCCCAATCCCTCCCAGCATCAGAGTCTTTTCCAATGACCCAGCTCTTCGCATGAGGTGGCCAAAGTACTGGAGTTTCAGTTTTAGCATCATTCCTTCCAAAGAAATCCCAGGGCTGATCTCCTTCAGAATGGACTGGTTGGATCTCCTTGCAGTCCAAGGGACTCTCAAGAGTCGTCTCCAACACCACAGTTCAAAAGCATCAATTCTTGGGCCCTCAGCTTTCTTCACAGTCCAACTCTCACATCCATACATGACCACAGGAAAAACCATAGCCTTGACTAGATGGACCTTAGTCGGCAAAGTAATGTCTCTGCTTTTGAATATGCTATCTAGGTTGGTCATAACTTTTCTTCCAAGGAGTAAGCATCTTCTAATTTCATGGCTGCAGTCACCATCAGCAGTGATTTTGGAGCCCCAAAAAATAAAGTCTGACACTGTTTCCACTTTTTCCCCATCTATTTCCCATGAAGTGATGGGACCGGATGCCATGATCTTTGATTTCTAAATGTTGAGCTTTAAGCCAACTTTTTCACTCTCCTCTTTCACTTTCATCAAGAGACTTTTTAGTTCCTCTTCACTTTCTGCCATAAGGGTGGTGTCATCTGCATATCTGAGGTTATTGATATTTCTCCCGGCAATCTTGATTCTGGCTTGTGTTTCTTCCAGTGCAGTGTTTCTCATGATGTACTCTGCATAGAATTTAAATAAGCAGAGTGACAATATACAGCCTTGATGTACTCCTTTTCCTATTTGGAACCAGTCTGTTGTTCCATGTCCAGTTCTAACTGTTGCTTCCTGACCTGCATACAGATTTCTCAAGAGGCAGGTTAGGTGGTCTGGTATTCCCATCTCTTTCAGAATTTTCCACAGTTTATTGTCACCCACACAGTCAAAGGGTTTGGCACAGTCAATAAAGCAGAAATAGATGTATTGGGAGGCACATCCTTTACCACCAAGCCACCATGGAGGCTGCTCCTTTGACTTCGTATTGAGGATTCGGATGATTGACTACTTTTGTCTTTTACCCTTCCTGTTAGCTTTGAGTGTGAACGATTTCCTATCTTTATGGTGAAAGTGAAGTTGCTCAATCGTGTCAGACTCTTTGCCACCTCATGGACTGCAGCCTACCAGGCTCCTCCCTCCATGGGATTCTCCAGGCAAGAGGATGGAGTGGGGTGCCATTTCCTTCTCCACCTTTATGGTATGTTTGCCTTTACCAGTAAGCTTTTCATTTTATAATTTTCTTGTTACTAGTTGTGGCTTTTTCTTTTCTACCTATAAAAGTTCCTTAGCATTTGTTTTAAAGCTGATTTAGTGGTGCTGAATTATTTTACCTTTTGTTTGCCTGTGAAACATTTGATTTCTCCATCAAACCTGAACAAGAACCTTGCTGTGTAAAATATTTTTCACTGTATGTTTTTCTCTTTCATCATTTTAAGTATATCATGCCACTCCTTTCTGGCCTGCAGAGTTTCTGCTAAAAAAAAAAAAAAAAAAAAAAAGGAGTTCCTTTGTATGTTATTTGTTGCTTTTCATATTCTTTCTTTATCTATAATTTTTGCCATGATTACAGTGTGTCTTGGTGTGTTCCTCTCTGAGTTCCTTTTGTGTGTGGCTCTCTCTGCTTCCTAGAGTTTGGCGATTGTTTCCTTCCTCAAGTTAAGAGAGTTAGAAGCCATTATCTCTTCAGATATTTTCTCTGCCCCTTTATCTCCCTCTTATACAGATTTTTGAGACCCCTATAATGTGAATGTTAGTGATGTACTTGTTCTACCAGAGGTCTCTTGTTTCTTCTTTTCATTCTTTTTTTTTTTTTGCTATTCTCTATTCAGTGGCAGTGATTTCCACTACTCTGCCTTCCACTTCACTGATCCAGTCTTCTGTATCATTTAGTCTAGTATTGATTCCTTCTAGTGTATTTTTCATTCCAGTTATTTTATTCTTCAACTATGTTTAGCAGATCCTTATATTTTCTTCAATTCAGTTCAGTCACTCAGTCGTGTCCAACTCTTTGCGACCCCATGAATCGCAGCACGCCAGGACTTCCTGTTAGTAACCATCTTTCGGAGTTCACTCAGACTCATGTTCATCGAGTCCGTGATGCCATCCAGCCATCTCATCCTCGGTCGTCCCCTTCTCCTCCTGCCACCAATCCCTCCCAGCATCAGGGTCTTTTCCAATGAGTCAACTCTTCACGTGAGGTAGCCAAAGTACTGGAGTTTCAGCTTTAGCATCATTCCTTCCAAAGAAATCCCAGGGATGATCTCCTTCAGAATGGACTGGTTGGATCTCCTTGCAGTCCAAGGGACTCTCAAGAGTTGTCTCCAACACCACAGTTCAAAAGCATCAATTCTTCGGCCCTCAGCTTTCTTCACAGTCCAACACTCACATCCATACATGACCACAGGAAAAGCCATAGCCTTGACTAGACGGACCTTAGTTGGCAAAGTAATGTCTCTGCTTTTGAAAATGCTATCTAGGTTGGACATAACTTTTCTTCCAAGGAGTAAGCATCTTCTAATTTCATGGCTGCAGTCACCATCAGCAGTGATTTTGGAGCCTAAAAAAATAAAGTCTGGCACTGTTTCCACTGTTTCCCCATCTATTTCCCATGAAGTGATGGGACCAGATGCCATGATCTTCGTTTTCTGAATGTTGAGCTTTAAGCCAACTTTTTCGCTATTGAGTGCAGCACTTTCACAGCATCATCTTTCAGGATTTGAAACAGCTCAACTGGAATTCCATCACCTCCACTAGCTTTGTTCGTAGTGATGCTTTCTAAGGCCCACTTGACTTCACATTCCAAGATGTCTGGCTCTAGATGAGTGATCACATCATCATGATTATCTGGGTCGTGAAGATCTTTTTTGTACAGTTCTTCCATGTATTCTTGCCACCTCTTCTTAATATCTTCTGCTTCTGTTAGGCCCATACCATTTCTGTCCTTTATCAAGCCCTTTTTTGCATGAGATTTTCCCTTGGTATCTCTAATTTTCTTGAAGAGATCTCTAGTCTTTCCCATTCTGTTCTTTTCCTCTATTTCTTTGCATTGATTGCTGAAGAAGGCTTTCTTATCTCTTCTTGCTATTCTTTGTAACTCTGCATTCAGGTGCTTATATCTTTCCTTTTCTCCCTTGTTTTTTACCTCTCTTCTTTTCACAGCTATTTGGAAGGCCTCCCATATATTTTCTTTCTCCTATTAAAATAATAATTTAAAAAGATACAACTTTGCATCTCAGTCATCTCATTCTGAGCATCCGTTCACCTCCTCAGTTCTTTGATCATCTTTTTAATCATAACTGTGAACCCTCTGTCCACTTCACTTAGTTCTTCTTCTGGGATTTTAACTTTTTCTTTGTCTGGAGCACAATCCTTTGCTACTTCATTTTGTCTAAGTTGCTATTTGTATTTTTATGTATGTGATAGGTTACCTACATTCCTTGGCTTCTCTTACCCACCTTGTTGTGGTTCCCTCTTTATGTCTTTATTGTCAAAGATCTTTTCTGGTTTCTTCATCTTTTTCATCAGCGGTTGTTCTGCAGGTAGTTGTGACTTTGGTGGACTCGTGAGAGAAAGTCTGCTCAGGGTCCTTCTACTTCCCCATCTTGGCCATTCTCTAGCCTTATCTTATCAACATACAATTCATTTCATTGGTTATCAGGACTATTGCATACGATTCAGTGAAACTATTCTCTGAGTTGATGATTAGATCATTAGACAAAATAAGTTATTTTTTCCTTTTATGTGCAATTTATTATTCTTAAATAATTTTTGCAGTTATACAAATTAAATTCTGCTACTTAAGTTTTTAAGTAATTACCTTTGATGAATACAAATTCATGTATTAGAACTGTCCCATAAAATTTAAGCATGTAATTTAATTATACTTATCACTATTGTTGTATTTCCACTTCAAAATACATTTCCATAAAAATTCATACAGACGCAGTGATCCACAGTTTCAATACTAGAATATTAAAACAAATTGTTGAAAGCTCACATTAATTGAACACTTACTATGTGCAAGTTAGTTTATAGCAATTATTTCATTTAATTATCCTGCTCATAATAATATTTACACATTTTCAAAATAAATATGTTGTATAAATGTGTATACCTGGGAAAGGGTAAAAATGCAGTTGAATCCTAAATAGACATGCTTAAGAGCTTATGTGATTAGCCACTACCATATACAGCTTCCCATGAAATTACAAAAATATTCATTACATTATTAAGAACTTACAGTGTTTACTGGTGACATATCCATACATTTGTTTGTATGTACGTATGCATGCACCTCCATGGATACCTATATATGTATGTATGTGTGTATGCATATATTTCTATACATATGTCTGTATGTGCATAGCTATTCATACCTGTGTGCTGCTGCTGCTAAGTCACTTCAGTCATGTCCGACTCTATGAGACTCCATAGACAGCAGCCCACCAGGCTCCATTGTCCCTGGGATTCTCCAGGCAAGAATACTGGAGTGGGTTGCCATTTCCTTCACCAATGCATGAAAGTGAAAAGTGAAAGTGAAGCCGCTCAGTCATGTCTGACCCTCAGCAACCCCATGGACTGCAGCCTTCCAGGCTCCTGTGTCCATAGGATTTTCCAGGCAAGAGTACTGGAGTGGGGTACCATTGTAAGTATATATAAATATAAAAATATATAAACATTTATGTATATAGTCTATAGGCCTTAGCATATATACAGCTAATAATCAGGGATAATTTTTAAAAGTCTCTTGTGAAAGTTAATTCAAATAGCATATGTGTCAAGTTTAATATCAGACAGCTCTTTCAGACTTTTTAATTAAAACAATTCAAAATGAAGTGTCTTAGACTCAATGGTCTTGGTGTTACTTTACCTTCTCCAAAAAAGTTTTAAGAAGGAAAGAAAAAGCAAGACATATACACTAAAGCCTGACTGAACTTAAGTTTACACAAAGTTTTCAATTTGAGAATATAGATCAAATTTCATTTGCATAAGTAGGTTCATAGTAATCAGAGAACTAAATGCAAACAGTAGTAAAGTCTGTAGTTGGTTCTGTGATAAAAAGGAGAGAAATGGTTTAATAGCAAAAGCCATAATTATCCACAGCTCTCAGTTTACAATTAGTTTTCTTTGACAGTTATAGTCATAAATGCCAGCTTTAATCATGTGTTCAGGTTGAATTAGGCTCTGCCAATGCTGGAAGAGATCTAATCCGCTTTCTTTCCTACTCATCATGAAATAACAGTGCAAATTCACTGCACTGATGGGACGACCCATGTGAATTTATTATAGGCTTGGAGAAGTCTCTTGAAAGGGATAAATTCTTTCTGGGTACAGACTTGAGGTAATTCAAACCAGACAAGGAAAAAAATGGACCTGTCATCAGAGGCCAGGATATGGAATGGATTTAATTTGTATGAATAGGCTTTTTAATAAGTATAACAGGGCTAAGCTCCAGCTTTAGCCGGGGAATATTACTGCTGTCAGTTTCCAAATTTGGATGCACCAACTTTATTTGGGAAGATAAAGACCATTTCCAAAACATATAACAGCACAGGTCACTGTAGCTAAAATCACTCTATGCAGCAGCCATGATGAACAGTTCTAATTGTGGGAGTTAAGTCAATAAGACAAAGCATTTTCATCAATTGGCCAGTGTCAAATGCAGTTGACATTTCCAGCTTCTGTTTGAATGTACATTTGGGGCTACAAAAGACATGTAGATAAAATAGAATATAGTTTAGTGGCTTGCTTTATATTTGAGTAAGAAGCATGCTAATTTAATACCACCTAAAAGGATAAGTAATCATTTCTGAAACAGAAGAAGCATAAGTAAAGCACAGTTTGAAAACAATACAAAAAACACAGACTTCCATCATATCAACACACAAGGAACCAAAGTTTGACCATTATAAATATTTTAGGCTGCTAAAAACTCATGTATAGGGCTAAGCTAATATATATATTTTCTCTCCAGAGGCTATATGACAAACTCAGTCTGTTTCTTCAACGTTTTAAACTGTGTCAGTATCAGTGAAATAGAACAAGGGAAACATTAGCCTTTTGATTTAATATCATTGATTAGAAATATAATAAAATAATTAAGGATAGATGAGAGCAAAATAGAGCAAAGCAAAACATTTCAAAAAAAAATCTGAAAATAACTTCAACATTTTAAGTCAAAGATACTCATTTTCTCAATTTATTGTTTAGATCCATTGAATAAGGCTTCCCAGGTGGTGCTGGTAGTAAAGAATTGCCTGTCAATGCCAGAGACACAAGAGACGTGGATTCGATCCCAGGGTCAAGAAGATCCCCTGGAGAAGGGACTCGTAACCCACTCCAGTGTTGTCGCTTATAAAACCCCATGGACAGAGAAGCCTGACAGCCTACAAGTCCTTGGGGTTGCAAAGAAACGGACACAACTGAATGACTGAGCACACACACACACACACACACATCCACTGAATATGTTATGTTGCCTTGCATGAACCTGAAGTGTGTGTGTGCTCAGTTGCTCAGTCGTGTCTGACTCTGCAGCCCTAGGACCTACAACCCGCCAGACTCCTCTGTCTGTAGGATTTTCCCAGTAAGAACACTGGATTGGATTGGCATTACCTCTTCCAGGGGATGGTCCAGACCTAGGCATTGAACCAGTGTTTCCTGTGTCTCCTGAATTGCAGACAAATTCTTTATTGCTGCACTACTGGGGAAGAGTATAGCTTACTAATTTTAGGAACCTAAGTATTAGACTTGAAGTCATTATTATTTCTCAGATTATTTTAATTTTTATGAATAAAATTCCAAGTGCATTTTTATCTGAAATTATTACAGCATGACTCTTAAACTTGTTTTACATGTGAATTGAGCAATCTTTATATAATGAAAAGTATCATTCATTTTATAACAATGCAGGGTCCACTATTCATGAAACACTAAAAATAAGGTCACTTAATAGATTATCAGGAAATTCCCTGGTGGTTCAGTGATTGAGACTCACCCTCCTGGTCCTGGAAGCTAGGTTGGATCCCTGGTTGGGGAACTAAGATTCTTCATACCAAATGGTGCAGTCAAAAAAAAAAAAAAAAAAAATCAGAGAATAAGCTACAGATAAATTCAATTATTTCTTCAGAAACCCTTCTGAGGATTTTAGCTGTATCAAAATAATTTATTTCTATTGTTTTCTGGTTAGCCCTGTTCATGTGGACTCCTTTGTTATGAGTTATCACTTAATTTTTTTTTTTCATTCAACAAACCTCAAAATCATGTCTACACACTTACTGTGCTAAAAGAATACATTTTACCTGGCAACAGTTGCACTGTTCACATTACAGTTATAACTTTAGGACTATCAGTAATCACTGCATCCTAAAATAAAGAATGAATGCACATTATTACAGGGGTTCTTAGAATAACAACCTACCCTATAAGTTATGTAATATGTAGTGCCATGTGGGAGAAATGTGGGAAACTGTGGGAGAAAGCAAAAGGTGAATAAGATGGTTTTTGTTCATGCAAAGACTGTATGATGTTGATTTAAAACTTTTGAGGTTGATAATAAATAGGTTAAGTACTACAGGGTGTAATTTATGGTTAATTGCATATATGATAGGTTAAATGTACTTGATAAAAAATCAGTAGCAATGTAAAAGTTCGATAAATTTTTCAGATAGTAAAAATTACTGAAATGTTGTTTAATGAATAATCAAATAATTAGAATAAAACAGTGAAATCAACATATGTTTCCAGTGGAACTGGTGTGGATGAAAAGCTGAAATGTTTAATTTATATTGTAAAAGCAACAGCAAATGTGTTCTTCAATACATACTTCAGGAGCAGTTTGACAATCATTAGTTAATAAACAGATATCACATATTTTTAATGTTCCATGTAAATAGTTACATGAATATACCCCAATTACAGTGAAATAAAGGCATATATTGTTGCATTTACACTATCCAAAATCATTAAATTTTTATTCTGTGGATTACATGGGTATGCGGTTTAGTTTCTTAATTACTTTAAAATAAGCTCTTAATAAATATTATCTATTATTGTTCTTATTATTTTTTGTATCTATTAGGGAGGTTGAATAAGGATAAGAGGCTTATGGAAGCTTCCTGATGGGAGACTCTGACTGTGGGAGAAACTGGGTCTTGTTCTGAAGGGCGGAGCCATGCTCAGTAAACCTTTAATCCTATTTTCTATTGGTGGGTGGGACTGTGCAGGGAGAAATATCAATAATCTCAGATATGCAGATGACACCACCCTTATAGCAGAAAGAGAAGAAGAACTAAAGAGCCTCTTGATGAAAGTGAAAGAGAAGAATGAAAAAACTGGCTTAAAACTCAACATTCAAAAAAGGAAGATCATGGCATCTGGTCCCATCACTTCATGGCAAATAGAAGGGGAAACAATGGAAATAATGACAGACTGTTTTCTTGGGCCCCAGAATCTGCAGATGGTGACTGCAGCCATGGATTAGAAGACACTTACTTCTTGGAAGAAAAGCTGTGACAAACCTAAACAGTGTATTAAAAGGCAGAGAGATTTCTTTGTCCACAAAGGTCCATCTGTTCAAAGCTATGATTTTCCAGTAGTCATGTATGGATGTGAGAGTTGAACTATAAAGAAAGCTGAGCACTGAAGAATTGATCCTTTTGAACTGTGGTGTTGGAGAAGACTCTTGAGAGTCCCTTGGACTGCAAGGAGATCCAGCCAGTCCATCCTAAAGGAAATCAGTCCTGAATATTCATTGGAAGGACTGATGCTGAAGCTGAAGCTCCAATACTTTGGTAACCTGATGCGAAGAAGTGACTCATCAGAAAAGACCCTGATGCTGGGAAAGATTGAAGGCGGGAAGAGAAGGGGACGACAGAGGATGAGATGGTTGTACGGTATCACTGACTCACTGGACATGAGTTTAAGTAAATCCTGGGAGTTGGTTGTGGACAGGGAGGCCTGGATTGCTGCAGTCCATGGGTCGCAAAGAGTCAGACATGACTGAGTGACTGACTGAACTGATTAGGTAAGTAGGTTCACTTACAAAGTACCATACGTATTTGAAGGTTTGAGCTTAAAGAAGTCGTTACAGATTTTATTAAGTTTTACACAAATGGGATTTATAGAATTAATATATACCATATCAACAAAAATTTGCACTGTTCCAGGTTTTTTTCAAGAGAGATTTTCTGAGAATTAATTCGAAGAAAATGATCCATAATGTAGTCCTTGAAGTGTGAAAATGAAAAATCTTCTTGTCCCTGTATTTCATGGTACTTTCTTTAGACTCATATTATTTTACTTTGACTGTACACCAAGATGCCCAAAAGTACCAAAACTATGAGGTAACTCTGTTAGTAAAGAACCTGCTTGCAGTGCAGAAGACCCCCTTTCGATTCCTAGGTGGGAAAGATCCCCTGGTGAAGGATAGGCTACCTACTCCAGTATTCTTGGGCTTCCCTGATGGCTCTGATGGTAAAGGATCCACCTGCAATGGGGGACATGTGGGTTCAGCCCCTGGATTGGTAAGATCCCCTCGCGGAGGACATGCGACCCACTTTGTATTCTTGCCTGGAGATTCCCCATGGACAGAGGAGCCTGGCAGGCTACGGTAAATGTGGGCACAAAGAGTCAGACCTGACTGAGTGACTAAGCAGGGCACAGGAGCACAGGAAGCATGAACCTTATTTTATGCTTAAGAAACTGACACACAAAGAGGTGGGGTACACACAAGAGCACCTCACAAGCTCATAGAATTTTAGAGAAAATGTAATTACCTAAATTTATATACAAGGAAATGGAGGTCCTAAAATGTCAAATGACCTAATCAAGTTTATATAAATGGGTAATTTCAATATTTGGATTAGAACCAATTTTTAAAACTCCCTTTGGTGGTCACCTGTCCTGCTTAAACTCTCCAGAAAATTTCAGAGGACGGAAAACCCAAAATCATTCTATGAGGACACCATCACCCTGATACCAAAACTAGACAAGGATACCAGTAAACAAGAAAATTACAGGCCAATATCACTGCTGAGCATAGGCACAAATAAAACTCTAGCAAACAGAATCCAACAACACATTAAGAGCATCTTGCTTAATAATCAAATGGGATTTATCCTCAGGATGCAAGTAGTCTTCAATATATGCAAATCAATCATTGTGATACACCATGTTAATAAACCAAAAAATAGAAATTATATGATATCTCAGTGGATGCAGAGAAGGCTTTTGACAATATTTGACATCCATTTATGATTAAAACAAAGCAAAAAAAGCTCCAGAAAGTAGGCATAGAAAGAACATGTCTCAACATAATGAAGGTCATATATGACAAATCTTCAGCAAACACTAATCTCAATGGTGAACAACAGGAAGCATTTCCTCTAAGATCAAGAACTAGGCAAGGGAGCCCACTCTTGCCACCGTTATTCAACGCAGTTTCTGAAGTCCTAGCTATAATAATCAGAGAAAAATAAATAAAATGAATCCAGATTGGAAAAGTAGAAGTAAAATTCTCACTGTTTGCTCATAGAAAATCCTAAGGATGCCCCCAGCAAATCACTAGAGCTAATCAATGAATATAGTCAAGTCTCAGCATATAAAATTAATACACAGATATCCCCTGCGTCCTCATACACTAGCAATGAAAAATCAGGAAAAGAAATCAAGGAAACAATTCCACTCGCCATTCCACTAAAAAGAATAAAATACCTAAGAATAAACGTACCTAAAGAGACAAAAGACCTATTTGCAGAAAACTGTAAGACAATGATGAAAGCACTCAAAGATGACCACCAACAGATGGAGAGATATACCATGTTCCTGAACTAAAAGAATCAATACTGTGAAAATGACTATACTATGCAAAGTACTATTCAGATTCAGTGCAGTTCCTATCAAACTAACAATGGTATTTTTCAAAGAGCTAGAACAAAACATTTCACAACTTGTATGGAAGTACAAAAGACCCTGAAAAGCCAAAGAAATCTTGAGATAGAAGAAGAGATCTGTAGGATTCACCCTGCCTGACTTGAGACTGTGTTACAAGCTACAGTCATCAAGACAGTATGCTACTGGCGCTAAAATAGAAATATAAATCAATGGAACAAGATAGAAAGATAAACCCAAGGATGCTTAGGCACCTTATCTTCAACAAAGGAGGCAAGAATATGCAGTGGAGAAAAGATAGTCTCTTCAATAAGTGACGCTTGGGAAACTTAACAGTTACATGTAAAAGAATGAAATTAAAACACTTCCTAACACTTCCACACACAAAGATAAACTAAAAATGGATTAAAGACTTAAATGTAAGGCCAGAGACCATAAGGCTCTTAGAGGAAACCATAGACAGTACGTTGACATAAATCACAACAACATCTGCTTTGACCCTACTCCTAAAACAATGGAAATAAAAAGAAAAACAATAAATGCTGGAGAAGGTGTGGAGAAAAAGGAACCCTGTAGCACTGTTTATGGGAATGCTAATTGATACAGCCACTATGGAGCACAATATGGAGATTCCATAAAAAACTGGGAACAAAACTACCAAATGGGCCAACAATCCCACTACTGGTCATATACCATGAGGAAACCAAAATTGAAAAAGACACATGCACCCCAACGTTCATTGCAGCACTATCTACAGTAGCTAGGACATGGAAGCAACCTTAATGTTTAAATGTCTGTAAATAGATGAATGGATAAAGAAGTCGTAGTACATATATACAATGGACTATCACTCAGCCATAAAAAGACCCATATTGACTCAGTTATAACAAGGTGGATGAACCTAGAGCCTACCATACAGAAGTAAGTCAGAAAGAGAAAAACAAATATCATGTATTAATCATATATATGGAATCTAGAAAGATGGTACTGATGAACCTATTTTCAGGGTCGCGATGGAGACACGGATATAAATAAGAGAGGGGGAATTGGTGGAGGGAAGAGAGAGTGGTATGAATTGAGAGAGTAACACTTTCAGTTCAGTTGCTCAGTCGTGCCCAACTCTTTGCGACCCCGTGGACTGCAGCACACCAGGCCTCCCTGTCCATCACCAATTCCCGAGTTTACTCAAACTCACATCCATTGAGACAGTGATGCCATCCAACCATCTCATCCTCTGTCGTCCCCTTCTCCTCCCACCTTCAATCTTTCCCAGCATCAAGGTCTTTTCAAATGAGATAGTACTTCACATCAGGTGACTAGAGTTTTGGAGTTTCAACTGCAGCATCAGTCCTTCCAATGAATATTCAGGACTGATTCCCTTTCAGATTGACCGGTTTGATCTCCTTTCAGTCCAAGGGCCTCTCAAGAGTCTTCTCCAACACCACAATTTAAAAGCATCCATTCTTCAGTGTTTGTTTTCAAATTTCATTATGGTCCAACTCTCATATCTATATATGACTATTGGAAAAACCATAGCTTTGACCATACAGACATTTCTCAACAAAATATTGTCTCTCTTTTTTAACATGCTGCCTAGGTTGGTCACAGCTTTCCTTCCAAGGAGCAAGCATCTTCTAATTTCATGGCTGCAGTTACCTTCTGCAGTGATTTTGGAGCCCTAGAAAATAAAGCCTGTCACTGTTTCCATTGTTTCCCCATCTATTAGCCATGAAGTGATGGGACCAGATGCCATGACCTTCATCTTTTGAATATTGAGTTTCAAGCCAGCTTTTCTACCTCCTCTTTCACTTTCATCAAGAGGCTCTTTGGTTCCTCTTCACTTTCTGCCATAAGGGTGGTGTCATCTGCATATCTGAGGTTGTTGATATTTCTCCCGGCAATCTTGATTCCAGCTTGTGCCTCATCTAGTCTACCATTTTTGCCTGATGTACTCTGTATATAAGTTAAACAAGCAGGGTGACAAGACAAAGCCTTGACATACTCCTTACCCAACTTGTTACCAGTCCATTGTTCCATTTCCGGTTCTAACTGTTGCTTCTTTGCCTGCATATGGATTTCTCAGGAGGCAGATAAGGTCGCCTGGTATTCCCATCTCTTGAAGTATTTTCCACAGTTTGTTGTGATCTACACAGTCAAAGGCTTTAGTGTAGTCATTGAAGCAGAAGTAGACGTTTTTCTAGAATTCTCTTGCCTTTTCTATGATCCAGTGGATTTTGGCAATTTGATGTGGTTCCTCTGCCTTTTCTTTTTTTCTTTTTTTTTTTTGGCAGGATTCTCCTGGATGTATTTTTATTTTTATTTTTTTTAATTTTTACTTTATTTTACTTTACAATACCATATTGATTTTGCCATACATTGACATGAATCCACCACGGGTGTATATGAGCTCCCAATCCTGAATCCCCCTCCCACATCCCACCCCATATCCTCTCTCTGGATCATCCCCGTGCACCAGCCCCAAGCATCCTGAATCCTGTATCGAACATAGGCTGGTGCTTCATTCTTACATGATAGTATACATGTTTCTAACTGTTGAAACCTAGCTTGGAGAATTTTGAGCACTACTTTGCTTGCATGTGAGATGTGTGCGATTGTGCGGTAGTTTGAACCTTCTTTGGCATTGCCTTTCTTTGGAAATGGAATGAAAACTGACCTTTTCCAGTGTTGTGGCCACTGCTGAGTTTTCCAAATTGGCTGGCATATTGAGTGCAACACTTTCACAGCATCATCTTTTAGGATTTGAAATGGCTCACCTGGAATTACATCACCTCCACTAGCATTGTTTGTAGTGATGCTTCCTAAGGTCCACTTGACTTAGCATTCCAGGATATCTGTCTCTAGGTGAGTGATCACACCACTGTAATTATCTGGCTCATGAAGATCTTTTTTGTACAGTTCTTCTGTGTATTCTTGTCACCTCTTCTTAATTATCTTCTGCTTTTGTTAAGTCCATACCATTTCTCTCCCTTATTCTGCCCATCTTTGCATGAAATGTTCCCTTGGTATCTCTAATTTTCTTGACGAGTTCTCTAGTCTCCCATTCTATTGTTTTCCTCTATTCCTTTGCATTGATCACTTAAGAAGGCTTTCTTATCTACCCTTGCTATTCTTTGGAGCTCTTCATTCAAATGGGTATCTTTCCTTTTCTCCTTTGCCTTTCACTTCTCTTCTTTTCATAACTGTTTGTAAGGCATTGTCAGACAACCATTTTGCCTTTTTGCATTTTTTTTTCTTGTTGATTGCTTTGATCACCGCCTCCTATACAATATTAGGAATCCCTGTCCATAGTTCTTTAGGCTCTCTGTCTATCAGATCTCATCCCTTGAATCTGTTTGTCACTTCTACCATATAATCGTAAGAGATTTGATTTATGTCACAGCTGCATGTTCTAGTGGTTTTCGTACCCTCTTCAATACACATACACGTTTCTTCCATACACATTGCCATATATAAAATTGGATTGCCAGTAGAAATTACTATATGATGCATGGAGTTCGAATTCAATACTCTGTGATAACCTAGAGAGGTGAGTAAGGGTGAGAGGTGAGAGAGAGGTTCAAGGTAGAGGAGACAGTCGTATACCTATGGCAGATTCTTGTTGATATATGGCAGAAACCAACACAATATTGTAAAGTGATTATTTTTCAATTAAAAATACATAAATTCTCTTTGTACATTCCATCATTTCCAACTTTATTTTAATAATAATAAAAACAAATACAGACCAAAAACCAGTCCATTAGTCTTCAATCCAAGATCCTTGGCTTTCTAGATAGTGAGAAAGATCAAGAAAGAGGTATATGACCTGTAGTTTATAGATAATTGTTATTCTTCTATCTAACAAATATATCACCTTCTTTTTTTATTTGAAGGCACTCTTTTAACTCTCATTTACTCAGTTGACAAGGCCAATCCCTTTATATATCATTAGAAGTGAGCATAAAACATAGAACTTCCCTGGTGGCTCAAATGGTAAAGCGTCTGTCTGCAAGGTGGGAGACCTGGGTTCAGTCCCTGGGTCAGGAAGATTCCCTGGAGAAGAAAATGGCACCCCACTCCAGTACTCTTGCCTGGAAAATCCCATGGACGGAGGAGCCTGATAGGCTACAGTCCATGGGGTCGCAAAGAGTCAGACACAACTGAGCAACTTCACTTTCTTTCTTTTCTATAAAACATAGACTGACTGACATATTCAAAAACCTCTGCCCAAGAAGTCTTGCTCCACAATTATCTTGAGAAGAAAAAAATCTAGATCAATCATCATAAAGTTTTTTTTTAAACTTTATGGCACAAACGAAGTTCTCTGAGCAAAAATTTCTCAGAGCAAACCATGTGAAGGCCATCTTGGCAAAACACTTGAAGAGTCTGCCTGCATGAAGCCAAAATAAATGGAGTATGGATGAATAATAGAAAGAATGACTCCTGATTATGTCATTTGAGTCCTTAGATGCATCCACACCTATCACCACTGGAAAATTTTAGGTACATATACAAATAAATTCTATTTTCCTCTTGAGCCAGTTTGAATTGGGTTTTGTTCAATCACCATCATGTCTTATTAAATTCAGTTTCATAACAAATATTGACGTGAATTGCTCTCTTTTTAATTGAGAATAAATAAAAATAAACAGCCAAGAAAAACAACAAAATAAACAGCAAAATAGTATATGCTGTTGATATTCAAAATGCATATTGCATGAAGACTCAGAGGGAGGATCTATAATTTCGAATTAATTTCTACAAAAACAGAAACAGTTTTTCAAAGTAGCCTTTTGCTATTCCCCAAAAGGTGTAAAAGGGTACATGAGAATGTAGCTATTAATATATGGACAGAATTGGAGGAGATGAATCAAAATTCCAATGAAAACTAATTGGAAAAAATTAAAGCAGCAACAAAATAGTGAATAGGAAAGGCAATAAAGAAAAGTCTCTAACAGTGGTAAATCTTTTATCTCCATTGTGGAAAAGAGAAAGGAAAATGTGGAATGCAAACAAAATTGAGAAGATAGTAGAATGATAGGGTTTGGAGAAAGAATATGCCATTTAAGGATAAAGCATGAAGAGGTCAGTATACATTTTATTTTATGTGGTTGAAGTTCAGCTTCAGAGAAGGCAATGGCATCCCACTCCAGTACTCTTGCCTGGAAACTCCCATGGACGGAGGAGCCTGGTAGGCTGCAGTCCATGGGGTCGCTGAGTCAGACATGACTGAGCGACTTCACTTTCAGTTTTCACTTTCATGCATTGGAGAAGGAAATGGCAACCCACTCCAGTGTTCTTGCCTGGAGAATCCCAGGGATGGCAGAGCCCAACGGGCTGCCATCTGTGGGGTCGCACAGAGTCGGACACGACTGAAGCAACTTAGCAGCAGCAGAAGTTCAGGTTAAAAATATGTTTCAAACAAAATACCAGAACACCTTTGTCCCAACTAAGTTGTTAAAATAAATTGTATTTTAGATTATAAACTTTTAGAATTTTGATATCTTTCAGGAGTTTAACTTTCTATTTGAAATTATAATTTGAAAAGTCTTGTAAGTGACAGTATGTTTCAAGTGTTAATGTATTTTAAAGATAAAATGGGGGTTTGACTTTAATTCTTTACTAATAGTTACATCTTTCAAACATATTTTGAAGTCACAGGATATTATATTTTATTGTCATTACCTGAGTAGTTACAAATAAGTCTTTTGTTTTAATTTCTTACAATTAGAGCAGTGTACAATTCATAAAGCTATAAGAATGAAATAAATTTCAAATTATTGTCAACTTAAAATACCTTTTAAAATTCAAGAAGCATTGATGCTCTAGGTGATGGGAATCCAGTAGTGAACAAGACAAACCACAGTGCACCTGCCCTCAATGTGAGAGAGACAAAAAATAAAGATCATGACATTATCAGAACTTTCAGATCGTACTAAGTAGCATAAAGGAAAATAAGTTATTATCAGAGTTACTAGGGTTAAGGATTAAAAGTGAAAACATTCACCATGATAATTTCTATGTTACCAAAAATATATTTATTTTAATGTTTGCATCAATTATCAGAAAGTTGGCATGTTTCATGATTTAATATAAGCAGACCTTGGTTCAAAATCTGCAACACATTTGGTAACATCATGATCATGTTAGTGAAAAGGATAGCTATATAAAGTTGTTAATGGAAATAGTTATCTTTTTTGCAAATGTGGGAATGAGCATAATTTATGTAAAGCTGTAGCAGGGTCTAGGTTCTTAATAATTATTAGCTCTTTCCGTAAAAAGATTTAATGTGTAAAATCAAAAAAGAAATGTCTAAACAAAAGCAAACACCAGTATCATTCTTATAGTTCCATTTTAGTTACGTGATAATTATCCACTTGGTAGTTACAATGTGACATGAAAACAAACTTGGTAAATAAGAGCAAGTCTTCTGTAACTTTTTCAGTTTGCGTCTTTCTGTGAAAGTTTTTTGAGACTCTCACATAATAAATGCTGGAGGCTAAGATAGTAATTAGTACCATTCCCCACCCATATGAAATGTGAGGAATGACAACAGTCAGAGCATGTTTTCTTACCTGGCACTGGTTAATTCTGATCTAAGGGAGGGAGGCAAAACCGCAAGACGCCCAGTGAGCTCTTACTATGAGCTTGAAAGGATGATGGAGCAGCACCTAGAAAAGAGATGCTCCTCCTTTGTATGCTGATATGATTCACACCTGCCACCACTTCAGACACGGTAATGCTGGAGCACTGGTTTGTATGCTGTGGTGGCGCACTAGCCAGCTTCCTACATAGTCTCCGTCACTCACAGTCACGGCCCGGTAGGGAGATTTCTGTTGCTTGTGAAGAATTATTTGCAGGGGAAAAGCTATTGAGGAATTGGTCCTGTTACACCAGAATAATGAAAGTGGCTGGTTGACCCTCCATTTTAGACCTGGGAGCAGGTTGAAAAATACTTGAAACTTCTGAGAAGTGCCATTTACTGATACCTAGGACTTTCTATACTCATTGTTAGGAATAAAAAGCTCACTGTTGATATTTTTGTCTAATATTTATGTGTGAGCATAGCCATATATAAATATATACATATAATCAGAGGATTTAATCAGAGGATTTAAAAAGTATATTCATATAAACATAAAATAATTTTAAGTATAAACTATAATCGGCATATAATGTCCAAGTTTAGGCCATATTTGATTTTTTAAATGATACATTGATCTGCATCACTTGTTGATAGGAAAGTGTCACATTTACAATGGTACTTCAGTTTCACTGACTCAATGGATGTGAGTCTGAGTGATCTCCGAGAGATGGTGATGAACAGGGAGGCCTGGCGTGCTGCGATTCATGGGGTCGCAAAGAGTCGGACACGACTGAGCGACTGAACTGAACTGACTTCAGTTTTTAGCTCAATACAATTTTCTTAGAAATAATGAGGAACTGGAGCAGTAATCTATCCACCTCCACACGGTGACATATAGTACATATGTGTTATTTTGACCTGGCATTTCCACTTTATTTTGCCTTTGCTGACCTAACTTTTATCTAAGCAGAACAAGCAGAGTCAAGCTGCAGAAATTTCAGTAGGGATACTATGATCTGTTTTCATAACTGATGTCTCAGCTATAAAGAGAAGTGCATAACAATCGTGACCTTACATCCATACCAACCAGCTGTAATATGGTTGAATTCTTCCATTATATAACAAGATGTAGCCCTACTAGACATACTATTCCAAGTTTTAATATTTTAGACATATTGATATTTTCATCAAGCTTTAAGATATTTTCAAGAAACTCAATACTTACTTGAACATTGGGCATTTGAAATAATCGCTATTAAAACAGGACTATACTTTCCTTCATATAATTTTTCTCCATCACTAGTCTTGTTTAAAAACTGACCAATTATTCTAGAACTTTGAATTGTACGTTATGAGAAAAGCTATATATTGAAGATTTTTCTGTGGTTGTTATATGACTTAAAGTTTTCTCTTTTTTGATACACAGATATAACAAAATAATTATGAATGTACCCAACTGTGGAAATAACTTCAGCCAAATTATGTTTTTTTGTGAAGAGTGGGATAAGACTTCCTAAACCAAATTAAGTGATCATAGACTTACTTAAATTATAGCCTTCTTGTCCCATTTATTTCTCATAGAAGGCCTCTGAAGTAATAATATAAAGTTCTAGGCAGACTGTGTGGTGTACAGTTCATTTTAAATTTCTACATTCATTTCATAATTTTCACATAGTTACACATATATTCTTATAGATTCTATTTTGATATTGTTTTGCAACCTAATGTTTAAAAATGTATAAATACATTATGAATACACTTTCATATAAATAGATATAGATCCTCTGATCATCTTTAATGATTCTCTAGTTCTTCATTACCTGCTTCAACCCACTCCAGTAAGGAAGCGCTTCAACTGCTCTACTCATCGCTTGTATCAGGGTCACCAGTTACTTTCTTGAGAAAAAAATCCAAAGAATGCTTTTTAGTCACCGTCTTTTTTTTTTAATCTCTGTATTATTTGATACTATTATGCCACTCACCAAAAACAGTCTCTGATTTTCCCTATGCCACAGCACTCTCTTGGTTTTCTACAACATTGGATATTCATTCTTTGGCTAATTTTTAGTTTTGTCCATCTCTTTAAAGGCCCTCTTATCTCACTCTACACAACTTCCTAAATGATGTCATACATTCCCATGTTTCTTTATTTATTTTTTATTGGAGGCTACTTTCTTTACAATATTGCAGTGGTTTTTGCCATAGATTGAGATGACTCAGCCATGGGTGTACATGTGTTCCCCAGCCTGAACCCCCCTCCCTCCTCCCTCCCCATCCCATCCCTCTGGGTCATCCCAGGGCAGCAGCCCTGAGACCCTGTCTCATGCATAAAGCCTGGACTGGTGATCTGTTTCACACATGATAATATACATGTTTCAATGCCATTCTCCCAATTCATCCCACCCTCACCCCTCCCACAGAGTCCAAAAGAGAGTTCTATACATCTGTGTCTCTTTTGCTGTCTCGCATACAGGGTCATTGTTACCATCTTTCTAAATTTCACATATATGCATTAGTTTGCTGTATTGGTGTTTTTCTTTCTGGCTTACTTCACTCTGTATAATAGGCTCCAGTTTCATCCACCTCATTAGAACTGATTCAAATGTATTCTTGTTAATGGCTGAGTAATATTCCATTGTGTATATGTACCACAGTTTTCTTACCCATTTGTCTGCCAATAGACATCCATGTTTCAACACAACTTCTCTGTCTCTGAAAAAAACATGTCCATGAGTGTTACATATGCTTATCCAACTGCCAACCAGGTTTCTCCACCAGGATGTCTTAGTGGTCCCTCAAACACTACGTGAAATGACCAAAATCTTACTGATTTATCACCGCTGCTCCGCCCACGTAAACAGCATTTCTCCTCCTTTAGTGCGTCAAGTTTCACAAATGACACACAATCCGCTCCTATGCTCAGGTCATGAATAAGAAAGTAACCCTTGACTCCACCATCCCCTTCCTTACAAATCACATTGTTAACATTCTTTTTTTTTTTTTCTATTAAAATGTCTGTTTATCTACTTTGTATGTCTGTTGTTACCAACTAATGTAAGCTGCTGTGTTCTCTTTCTGGAACATTAAATTACCACTGAACTGATCTTTCTGGATAGATTAAAGATAACCATATGAAATTACCAGCATTTGAACATATTTAAGGTAATTTCACATACTTAGAAAGTGAAAGAAAAGTGAAAGTAAGTCTCCCAGTCATGTCCGACTCTGTGACCGCATGGACTTAGCCCACCAGGCTCCTCTGTCCATGAAGTTCTTCATGCAAGAGTACTGAGGTGGGTTGCCATTTCCTTCTCCACATGGTTAGACTTTATACTAATTCTCTCAAGTGTACTTTTAATATTTCTCCTGGAATATTCTTTTGAAAATACCAAAATGTGCCAAATGAATTTTTTTTTTTCAGAGGTAAGTGTGAGAGGCTATGTTTAAAATATTTCATCCACGACCACTTTTTGCTATAGTCTATTTTAGATATTTCATTTGGATGAAAATTTCTGTAATAAATGGTCTGCATACATTTCATTGTACAGATGTCTAATTAAACATTTATTGGTATTCAACATACATTAAGATCTTATGAAGAATACTAAAAAAAAAGAGGCTGAAATGACTGAAGATTAATATAAACAAGGACAATAAATGAGGGACCACATAATTCAGATACTGGAATTATCAGATAGGGACTTGAACTGTGACAAACATGTAAACAATGATAAATATAAGAAAAGAAATGAAAAATAGATTAAAAGGTGAAATTTTTAACAAAGAATTAGAAATTACAGAAGAAACCAAATATCCTTAAAATTTATGCACTATATATGTGTATCATATATATTTATTTATTTATTTATATGAAAATAGAAGCGCATCGAATGAGACTGGGCACAGTAGGACATATAATTGGAAAAGCAGAAATAGCATGATGGAATGCATATGAGCTGAAACCCTGAGAGGAACAAGAGTGAGAAAATATAAAATAAACCATGTGTTACCCTAGTGATTCAGTTGGTAAAGAACCACTCCCATCTGCCGTGCAGGAGACCCCCTGCAAAACAGAAGACCCAGTTTGGATTCCCGAGTCCAGAAGGTCCCTTGGAGAAGGAAATGGCAACCAACTGCAGTATTCTTGCTTGGGAAATCCCATGCACAGAGGAGCCTGGTAGACTACAGTCCATGGGGTCGCAGTGAGTCAGATACAACTTAGCTACTCAACCACCACCGTCACCATTTATCACCTAAAATAAAATGCTCACATAGGCCCCTGATGCTCAGCGGGTAAGACTCCGCCAGCAATACAGGAAATACAGGAGACGTGGGTTCAGCCCCTGAGTTGGCAAGATCCCCTGGAAAAGGAAATGGCAAACGTCTCCAATATTCTTGCCTGAAAAATCCCATGGAAAGAATAACCTGGCAGGCTACAATTCAGAGGCCGCAGAAAGTCAGACAGGACAGAGCAGAGCATACAGCACAAAGTGGAATGCAAGAGATATGTGAGATATCATCAAAAATTCTAGCCTATGTGATATTTGAACCCCAGAGAGGGGAATAGAGAAAACAATAAAGAATCAGTACTTGAATAATGACAGCAAATAATTTTAAAAATTAATGAAAATTTCTCTGTGAATTCCAGGCAGATACAAATCTTTTATTTAATTGCATACAAGATAAATATAAAGAAAACCATATTCCATCACATCAGAGTGAAACTGTTGAAAATCAAAGATCAAGAGAAAATTGTGACAGTAGCTAGAGAAACAAAAGATGTATTACCTTTAAAGGAGCAGTCAGAATGATGGCCGACTTTTCAACAAAGCAGTCAGAGACAGTTGGCAGTTTAATGACATATTTACACGCTGGAAACATTTCCAGTATGCAAGCCTACACTCAGAAGAAATATCCCTCAAATGTAGAATACCAGGTATCAGACTTAACCCCCTACCTAAACAACAGTAAATCTGGAAAAACTACATGAAGCAACTCTTTCAGATCCTGAACAACATAGGACAAGGCTATTATCTGTAAAAGAAAGGAAGTACATTAAGTGAGCATCACATTCACCAGGATGTCTGCCTGGGGAAACTTTCTGAACCATGACAAAAGGAAGGGAATTCACAAAGAGAAAAGAGGAAGTAAGTAATTGCAATATGGGACTCCCGAGGGAGCTGAGGAGAAGGAAATGGCAACCCACTCCAGCATTCTTGCCTAGAAAATCCCGTGCAGAGAGGAGCCTGGTGGGCTGCTGTCCATAGGGTCACACAGAGTCCGACACGACTGAAGCGACTTAGCATGCATGCATGCATTGGAGAAGGAAATGGCAACCCACTCCAGTATTCTTGCCTGGAGAAACCCAGGGACGGAGGAGCCGGGTGGGCTGCCGTCTATGGGGTGGCGCAGAGTCGGACACGACTGAAGCGACTTAGCAGCAGCCGCAGAGGGAGCTGAAATTTGAAAAGCAGGATATGAGACATACAGGAAATACAAAGAGAAAGAGTCCCAGAAATCTGCATAGGAACCCGTTGAGTCCTGGCTGAAGATTAATATGCACGTACAAGGATGATATCCTTTGAGACCTTTCTGAGAACCAACTACTGAGGGACTGTATTCTGAATAGGAATTCTGGAGGTTTCAAACTTCTGGATACATTGCAGTTTATCCAGCCAGTATGGAGAGAATTCACTGATCACTCTGGACATTTAACTGAAGTGACAGAAGCCCTTTCCTCAGAATTAAGACTACACTCTTACTAGAGATAAGACTACTTTAGAACTGCTCCAATAAATTCTAAAAACAAAATTCAACAGAAATGAAAAATTAGGCTATTATCAGCAACAATTATAATTCTTTAAAAGAAATCAGCAGAATCCAGACTCTGAACAATGTTACCATCCACAGGGGCCAGGTTATAATAAAAAAAAATCTATACCTACATAAAAAAAAGTAGGATGCTGTGATCTATAGCTAAAAGGAAAAAATAAGTAGAGAAATATAGCAATGTCAATGAAATTAGCAAACAGGAAAGTTAAAAGAGCTTTTATATATAAGGCCAAAGCTTCAAAGAAAAATATAGGCATCAAGAGGTCAAAGGTGGAAAATCACAACAGAAAAGTTAAAAAAATTAAAAAAAAAAGAACTGTATGATTCTGCTTCCAACTATAATTGGGTACATGTTATTAGACTAACTCTCCTGACATTAAAAAAAAAAAAGAGAGAGAGAGTGTGTTTTTAGACACTGGACAATAGACAGTATAAGTCTGTAATCCTGATGGAAGAAAAATAAGCAAGATGAATTTTATAATTACTTTTATAATTACCCCCAGACTGCTGAGGGCTGGGAAGCACTTTCTTGATTTTAGTGTAGTGATGGGGAGGTAGATTCCCTCTATACAGGCACACCTCATTTTATTGCACTTAGGTTTATTGTGTTTTGAAGATGTTGCCTTTCTTACAAGTTTAAGTTTTGTGGCTTGGTGCCATTTTTCCAAAAACCTTTGCTCACTTCATGTCTCTGTGTCACATTTAAGTAATTCCCATGCTATGTCAAGCTTTTTCATTTTATTTGTCAAGATGATATGTGATCAGTGATCTTTGATATTGCTACTACAATTTATTGAAGACTCATATGACAGCATTTTTGAGCAATAAAGGATTTTTTAATAAAGTTGTATATATTTTTTTAGACATAATACTATTTCACACTTTATAGACCACAATATAGTATAAATATAACTTTTATAAGCATTAGGAAAACAGAGATTTTGTGTGACTCTCTTTATCCCTCTATTCACTTTATTGCAGTGATCTGGAACTGAGCTTGCAGTATTAACAAGATAAGGCATGTCTCAATACAAGATATGTATTGAGAAGATAAAGATCATGGATATTCATAGATATAGAGGCAGCTGGAATATATAGGGAGAAATACCATAAAAGATATTTTTTAGGCAAAAAAAACAAGTTCCAGAAATCTGCATGGCCTCCTCTTCAGTATTTAGTTATACAACCATATGGGATGAAATTCAGACTAGACAGTAAACAACTAAATTATATCTGTAAGATAAACAACAGCCAAAACTCACACAGTAAAGACATTTGAAGTCAGAAAAGGAAGGGTAAGAAGATGTTACTGAACACTTAGGGCTTTAAAGAGTCACCAGAAACGATATATACACAATTTCAATAGTGATAAACTATTCCTAAAGACTACGAGACTACTATAGACATAGTAAAACAGTGAATTTGACAAGTTATCAAAGGATCAAGCTAATCCAGAAATAACTTCCTACCCAAAATAAATAAATAAATAAAAACTGCTTTTAAAGGAAGGCAACAAATTACAGATACTCAAAAACATAATAGTTACAGTGTCTAGCATTCAATCAAAACATACTAGTCATATAAAAGTCCAGGAAAATGTGATCCATAATCTGAGAATTATCAGTTAGGAGGAACAAGTTCAGAAATCTCAACTTATATGTTCAAGAATTTAAAGAAAAGCATAAGTATAATGAAAACAAAAATACTATAAGGACAGAAAATGAAAATCTTAAAGATGAATGTAAGCTCCACTGAATAAGAATAATAGATTTTATGCAGAAGAAAACATTAGTAAACTTGATGATAGGATCTTCCTCAGATACAGAATAAATGTTATAGATTCAGTGAAATAGTGCCGATGGTCCTCTTACTGCTTTTCTTTGTGTTCTAGCGCAGCATTCTGAAAGAATCCATAAATAATGGCCTGTAATTAACATGAAGTGTTCTGTTCGTCACTCAGTCATGTCCAGCTCTTTGCAGCCCCATGGACTGTAGCCCGCCAGGCTCCGCTGTCCATGGAATTCTCCAGGCAAGGACACTGGAGTAGGTTGCCATGCCCTCCTCCAGAGGATCTTCCTGATCCAGGGATTGAACCTGCGTCTCCTGCATTGCAGTCAGATTGTTTACCAACTGAGCCACCAGGGAGGCTGATAATTAACATATCTCATGGCAACAATATATTATAATATCAAATAATTTGCATATATATGTATGTATAATTAAATATACTGAGTGACTGATCTGAAGTGAACTGACAATTAAATATGTATGATGATTCTTTGTTTTATTGTGCAAATATATTTTAGAGGTTTGTATATTTCTTTATTATTCAGTCAAACACAGTAGTACTGTTAGGAGACATTTCTCCATGAATGTCTCATATTTCTATGCATCTTGCAGGAAAGACATTGTCATTATTTTATTTCAGACTACATTTTAAAGAATGTGTAGCAGATAGACTTGGAATATAGAGATAGTGTATTCTTCCTAGAAAAGGGCAGGATTTTGCTGTCCAGAATAATAAAGATAATGTCTCTCTCAGATGCAGTATTTGAACAGGTTTCCCTGCAGAATCCTTAAAAGATTGAGATTTCTATGATCAGGGTTTTATTCCTATACTGCAAGACATTGTATGCCCAGGCATCATGTGGCCCTTGTCACCAAATGGAAATTGGTGCTCAGTAAACTTGTGTAACGGATGTCACTCAGACTACTATTAATATTGCTGTGAGTAAGTGAACGCCCTTGTCTCCAGCCCGAGTCTCATGTCTTCTCCCATTGTCCATGAGAGTAAGGCAAAGAGTAAAATCTCCCATGCTTAACAGATCTTAATAGGGAATACCCAGAGAACTATCTGGTATAAATATAGTGACTTATCATCTTTGGTAAAAGCTTCATTTAAAACTATAATTTTTTTATGTTTTTTTCTTTATGGAGATGAATTTGTCAAAGGAAGCCTATAAAGTCTGTTATGAATAGTATTTTATTGTACTAATTGATTTGATATATTTTTTTTAATGTTTAGTCAGATGACGTTTCTTTGCTCAGCCCCCATATGTTTTAGGGGTGGACTTGCTCATATAAGACTGTTCCTAGCCTATATTCTTGGAGAAGGCAATGGCACCCCACTCCAGTACCCTTGCCTGGAAAATCCCATGGACGGAGGAGCCTGATAGGCTGCAGTCCATGGGGTCGCTGAGGGTCGGACACGACTGAGCGACTTCACTTTCACTCTTCACTTTCACGCATTGGAGAAGGAAATGGCAACCCACTCCAGTGCTCTTGCCTGGAGAATCCCAGGGACGGGGGAGCCTGGTGGGCTGCCGTCTGTGGGGTCACACAGAGTCGGACACGACTGAAGCGACTTAGCAGCAGCCTATATTCTTAACCTAAATGTGGAATTACTCAGAATATGGAATTTTCAGAAGTTCTGATTTAATTTTACTTTTTATATTCTATATGCCTATGAGTGACACCATTTTGGTGGACTTGGAAAGCTGCACTTCTGTCATTAAACAGCATTGCTTATTCCCTACTGCTTAACCTGACCATGTGAATTTCCTACTGTATCTTTAAAATATGTAAACCAAAATTGCCTTGCCCATATAACTTTTGTACTTAATAACGTAAAATTGCCTTTATCAATAAAGTGTAAAACATTTTACCAATGATAATTGCTGTTTTTATTAACATCTTTCTTTTTTAAATCTTAGACATAAAAGAGAATCTGGACAGCTTCCTTTTTTAATCTAATAAAAGAATGTTCTTATAGATGTACTCATTTATTAGATCCTCATTCATCATTATTCCTTTTATGTATTCATTGGTTAATCATTGAGTACATATGATGTGGCAGATTCTTTATTAGGGTGGAAATATAATTTTTTTAAGTTTAAAGGGAAAAGTAAGTAATAATAATGAAAATTGAGTAGCATTTCATTGTATATTGCCTAGGGAAATGAATCTCAACAAACTTTTGTTGGAGGAACTATGGACAACATACAAAGCTATTAATGACATTTTAAAGTTGAATGCAAAATTTCCAACTAACTATACATAAAAAACCACCAACTTTGTTTTTCTTGAATCAGTGTTTAAAGGGACAAAACAACTTTTTATAACATTTTTATTTTATATTGAATTCTAGTTGATTATCATGTGTTAGTTTTAGGCATACAACAAAGTCTGTACAAAAAAAGTTTCAGATATACAGCAAAGTTTTCTTGGGGATGATCTTGATCACTGCCTGTAGTACAATGTCACGAACATCCTTCCACAGTTCTTAAGGCACTCTGTCTATCAGATCTAATCCCTTGCATTTATTTCTCACTTCCACTGTATAATAATCATAAGGGATTTGATTTTGGTCATAACTGAATAGTCTAGTGGTTTCCCTACTTTCTTCAATTTAAGTCTGAATGTGGCAATAAGGAGTTCGTGATCTGAGCCACAATCAGTTTCCCGTCTTGTTTATGCTGACTGTATGCAGCTTCTCATCTTTGACTGCAAAGAATATAATCAATCTGATTTCAGTATTGATCATCTGTGATGTCCATGTGTAAAGTTGTCTCTTGTGTTGTTGGAAGAGGGTGTTTTCTCTGACCAGTGCATTCATTCCCTTGCCAAAACTCTATTAATCTTTGCCCTGCTTCATCTTGTACTCCAAGGCTAAATTTGCCTGTTACTCCAGGTATCTCTTGACTTTCTACTGTTGAGTTCCAGTCCCCTATCATGAAAAGGACATCTTTTTTTATGTTAGTTCTAGAAGGTCTTGTAGGTGATCATGGAACCATTTAACTTCAGCTTCTTCAGCATTAGTCGTTGGGGCATAGGCTTGGATTACTTTGATATTGAATGGTTTGCCTTGGAAACAAACAGAGATCATTCTGTCATTTTTGAGATTGTACCCAAGTATTGCATTTTGGACTCTTTTGTTGACTGTGAGGGCTATTCCATGTCTTTTAAGGGATCCCTGCCCACAGTAGTAAATATAATGGTCATCTAAGTTAAATTCACCCATTCCAGTCCATTTCAGCTCACTGATTCCTAAAATGTCAATGTTCACTCTTTCCATCTCCTGTTTGACCACTTCCAATTTGCCTTGATTCATGGACCTGAAGTTCCAGGTTCCTATGCAGTATTGTTCTTTATGGTATCAGACTTTATTTCATCACCAGTCACATCCAAAACTGGGCAATGTTTTTGCTTTGGCTCCGTCTCTTCATTCTTTTTGGAGTTATTTCTCCATTCTTCTCCAGTAGCATATTGAGCACCCACCGACTTGGGAGTTCATCTTTCAGTGTCCTATCTTTTTGCTTTTTCATAATGTTCATGGGGTTCTCAAAGCAAGAATACTGAAGTGGTTTGTCATTCCCTTCTCCAGTGAGCCACGTTTTGTCAGAACTCTCCACCATGACCCATCCATCTTGGGTGGCCCTACATGGCATGGCTCATAGTTTCATTGAGTTAGACAAGGCTGTGGTCCATGTGATCACACATGGTTAGTTTTCTGTGGTTTTGGTTTTCATTCTGTCTGCCCTCTGATGAATAAGGATAAGAGGCTTATGGAAGCTTCCTGGTATGAAAGACTCATGGAAAGTGGGTCTTGTTCTGATGGGTGGGGCCATGCTCAGTAAATCTTTAATTCAATTTTCTGTTGATGGGTGGGGCTGTGTTCAAGTAAGCAACATGGCAGAGTAGAAGGATGTGTGCTCATCTTCTCCTGGGAGAATTCCAAAATTGCAACTCACTGCTGAACAACCATCCAGGAGAATGTTGGATCCCACCAGAAAAAGATACCCCACATCCAAGGCCAAGGAGAAACCACAACAAGATGGTAGCAGGGGTGAAATTGCATTAGAATCAAACCCTGTACCCTCCAGAGATACAGGGAGGGCGCAAACAAAACCCTGTGTGCACCAGGACCCAGAGGCCCCACAGAGACTGAACCAGACCTGCCTTTGAATGAGTATCTCCTGCAGAGGCATCGGTCAGCAGTGGCCTGCCGGGGCCACTGGGTCCTGGGTGCTCTGGCTGCAGCAGACCTGGGCCACACAGGGTTTCCCAGCACAGAGCCGCCAAGCAGATGACCCCAGGCTGCAGAACAGCCATACTGGAGAAGCGCTCAGTGAAGAGAGCTCTGGGACCCCCAGCAGCTCTCCCACCCTGGGGACCTGGCAGAGGGACTGAGGACTCCGGGGAACAGACTTTGGAGGCCAGTGGGATATGATTACAGAACTTCCACACAACTGGGGAAACAGACTCGTAGAGGGCACAAACAAAACCTCGTGCCCACCAGGAGCCAGGAGAAAGGAGCCGCATCCCAAGAGACTGAGTCTTGAGTGTCCGCCAGCCTCTGGTGGAGACATGGGTGGACAGTTGGCCTCAGGCCAAACAACAGGGAGCGAACACAGCCCCACCCATCAAACAAATTCATGTCATATTACATGACAATTTAGATGGTATTGAAAGAAACCAAAATAAACCAAACTAAAACTGTCTAGACCCAGAACAGAATGACCTAAAGTGGGTGTATTTCTGAGAGAACATATTAGAATCTATCAGTTTGGAAAAAAGGGTGCTGAAGAAGTAAGTGGGCTACAGTAACCCTTTAGATCTTACTTTGCCATTGCTTATGCACAAGAATTGTAAAACTGAAGGAGAATATGGTTGGTAGGGCTTCCCTAGTGGCTCAGCAGTAAGGAATCTGCCTGTAATGCAGGAGACGTGGGTTCAATCCCTGGGTTGGGAAGATCCCCTGAAGAAGGAAATGGCAACCCATTCCAGTATGCTTGCCTGGAAATCCCATGCACAGAGCAGCCTGGCAGGCTACAGTCCATGGGGTCTCAGAGAGTCAGACACAGCTTAGCGACTGAAACACCACCACCATGGTAGGCTAAATTGTAGCATAATTTCACGTTTTTTCTACAGTCTAATCCTCCAGGGGGAAGTGAAGCTTCCTCAGGGTGTCATTTCAGTTCACTTCAGTTGCTCAGTCATGTACGGTTATTTGAGACCCCATGGACTGCAGCACGCCAGGCCTCCCTGTCCATCACCAACTTCCAGAGCTTGCTCAGACTCATGTCTATTGAGTCGGTGGTGCCAGGGTGTCAGAAGAAATGTAAGCTTACATGGTGTCAGAAGATGTAAACTTACATGTAAAGTTACAAAATAAACCCAACAAATAGGACAGCTTCATTCAAAATAAAATACACACAGTTAGCATTTATAACCAAATTCTGGCAAAAACAATTATGGAAACAAATGATTCAGAGCTATACAGAGACAATGAAACTATCTTTTCCCATATGTCCAACCTCCTTCATTTCAGTCAGAAAACTGATGAAAGTGATAATGAGGGCAAAAATAAATAAAACAATTGAATTAATTTCCTCATTTGACTTGGGAGGACTTAATACTGATTTTTGTACCGTTGTGTTTGTTAAATAAGAAAAATGAACTTAAAAAATTATTTCAAGCTATAAATGTTGCTACTAATAGAAATTATAGTTCATGTAGTCAAATATGGTAGCTGCTAGCCACATGTGGCTACTGAGCATTAGAATATGGAAAATGAGTGTTCTATATTACTCGAGTTTATTTAAATTTAAATAGCTACATATGGCTCTTAGTTACCATACAGAACAGTGTCTGTATAAGAACCCTTCCTCATAGAGCTTGCTTTCTAGTGGCAAAAATAGAGAAACAGATAAGAAATGTGTAAGCAATCACATGAAATAATAAGATAATCTCAGATTATGATGAATGTTATTAGTAAAGTAACGTTTAGGAACACAACATGGGTTTTTGTGTGTTGGCAGATACTCTAGACAGAGTGACAAAGAATACAGTTGGAATTTATGGTTCAGCTACAAGACAGCTAAGAATAGTAGATACGTAATTTTCCAATCTCTCCTAGCCTACCCTGAGATGATAGTTCAGGCTCAGATTTATTTGAGTCCTCTGGCATGGTTCACATTTTGCTGATCCTCTCCTGCTTGTCCTTTGTTCACTATTTACAAGTGACATCTGCAACTGAGTGGGTGGCTTTCATGTACCGAGACCCTTATTATCCAAATTATTCTCATTCTTTTACCATCGTCAGTTTTTCTGATTTGTTCCTAAAACAGAGTTTTGAATATGCTCTTTAAAGAAAGTTTTCAGTTTCTAAGTCTGCTGTCACCTGAGGTTTTTAGATTTTCCAGGTTGGCACAAAGTTGGCTTTCCCTTTGCTCTGATAAGAAATGGAAGGAGGAAGGGTGGCGGGGGGGAGAAATGAAGAAAAACTTTTATGTTTAGAAGTTTCATCTTAATTTACTTGTCAAGAGCAGTTTCTTTTTTGCAGAAAGTAACTTTGGAAACAATTAAACATCCCACTTACCTTCTTAATGTTAAATGCAAAGACTTATTTGTGTATAATTATTAGATAGTCAATATCTTGTATGAAGTGAAGTGAAGTTCACCCAGTCATGTTAGACTCTTTTTGACCCCATGGACTTATACAGCCCATGAAATTCTCCAGGCCAGAATACTGGAGTGTTCTTCACATCTCATTCTTCAGTGCATCTCCCCAACCCAGGAATCAAACCCAGGTCTTCTGCACTGCAGGCAGATTCTTTACCCACTGAGCCACAAGGGAAGCCCAAAAACACTGGAGTGGGTAGCCTATCCCTTCTCCAGAGGATTTTCCTGACCCAGGAATCAAACCATGGTCTCCTGCATTGCAGGTGAATTCTTTGCCAACTGAGCTATCAGGGAAGCACCTAATATCTTGCATACAACTTGGTATTAATCATGGAAGTGTACCCAGGAAAGCATTGGATCTCAGGAAAAGCTGAGTTTCACTCAACTTTAATAGGTGTAAAAGTTTGTTCAAAGGAATTTGTTAGGCTTAAACTTAAGAGGGATATAAACAAGCATATCGCGTTGTGATAAAAACAAGAGCACAAAAATAAGGTAAAAATTAGGAAATAAAGTGCATTGTTTAGGACAACTTGTAGATATAATAAAATTATAATATTATTTGTAGCATAGTTACAGTTTTATAGCTAATGTGATTATAAAACAGCTGTCTATAAGTTCAACATAAACTCTTTATAATCTCATAAGAGAAAGCTTCTAAAACAAATTAATGTGAAAATGGCTAGTTAATTATGTTCAGTTCAGTTCAGTTCAGTTGCTCAGTCATGTCCGACTCTTTGCGAACCCATGAGTTGCATCACGCCAGGCCTCCCTGTCCATCACCAACTCCCAGAGTTCATTCAAACTCACATCCATTGAGTCAGTGATGCCATCCAGCCATCTCATCCTCTGTCATCCCCTTCTCCTTCTGCCCCCAATCCCTCCCAGCATCAGAGTCTTTTCCAATGAGTCAACTCTTCGCATGAGGTGGCCAAAGTACTGGAGTTTCAGCTTTAGCATGATGCTAAGTGATGCTAAATCCCAGGGTTGATCTGCTTCCGAATGGACTGGTTGGATCTCCTTGCAGTCCAAGGAACTCTCCAGAGTCTTCTCCAACACCACAGTTCAAAAGCATCAATTCTTCGGTGCTCAGCCTTCTTCATAGTCCAACTCTCATATCCATACATGACCACAGGAAAAACCATAGCCTTGACCAGACGGACCTTAGTCGGCAAAGTAATGGCTCTGCTTTTGAATATGCTATCTAGGTTGGACATAACTTTCCTTCCAAGGAGTAAGCATCTTTTAATTTCATGGCTGCAGTCACCATCTGCAGTGGTTTTGGAGCCCAAAAAAATAAAGTCTGTCCAAGGGACTCTCAAGAGTCTTCTCCAACACCACAGTTCAAAAGCATCAATTCTTCGGCGCTCAGCTTTCTTCACAGTTCAACTCTCACATCCATACATGACCACTGGAAAAACCATAGCCTTGACTATATGGATCTCTGTTGGCAAAGTAATGTCTCTGCTTTTGAATATGCTATCTAGGTTGGTCATAACTTTCCTTCCAAGGAGTAAGCATCTTTTAATTTCATGGCTGCAGTCACCATCTGCAGTGATTTTGGAGCCCAAAAAAATAAAGTCTGACACTGTTTCCACTGTTTCCCCATCTATTTCCCATGAAGTGATGGGACCAGATGCCATGATCTTAGTTTTCTGAATGTGGAGCTTTAAGCCAACTTTTTCACTCTCCTCTTTCACTTTCAACAAGAGGCTTTTTAGTTCCTCTTCACTTTCTGCCATAAGAGTGGTGTCATCTGCATATCTGAGGTTATTGATATTCCTCCCGGATTTTTAAATATACACCTTTCTCAGGAAGCTGCTGGAGGATGTGTTCCATAAAATGAGAGAGTAAATCATGAAAGAACACATAGGGTACAGGAAAACCCCCCAGAAGAGACGTGACGCTTAGTTAGTTAGTTCAGTCGCTCAGTCGTGTCCGACTCTTTGCGACCCCATGAATCGCAGCACGCCAGGCCTCCCTGTTCGTTACCATCTCTCGGAGTTCACTCAGGCTCACATCCATTGAGTCAGTGATGCCATCCAGCCATCTCATCCTCAGTTGTCCCCTTCTCCTCCTGCCCCCAATCCCTCCCAGCATCAGAGTCTTTTCCAATGAGTCAACTCTTCTCATGAGGTGGCCAAAGTACTGGAGTTTCAGCTTTAGCATCATTCCTTCCAAAGAAATCCCAGGGTTGATTTCCTTTAGAATGGACTGGTTGGACCTCCTTGCAGTCCAAGGGACTCTCAAGAGTCTTCTCCAACACCACAGTTCAAAAGCATCAATTCTTCGGCGCTCAGCCTTCTTCACAGTTCAACTCTCACATCCATACATGACCACAGGAAAAACCATAGCCTTGACTAGACGGACCTTAGTCGGCAAAGTAATGTCTCTGCTTTTGAAAATGTTATCTAGGTTGGACATAACTTTTCTTCCAAGGAGTAAGCGTCTTCTAATTTCATGTGACGCTACTCCCCAGAAAATGCATGAAGAGAAGGCCCAGGATGATGGCTGGACAGCAGGCCTAGGGCACGTGCCGTCCAGAAGGAAGCAGAAGACAGAAAGTTTCCAGGAGGGAGGTCTCAATGGGTAAAAGAAAGAGGTGAATATACAGATTGTCTGACAGGTCTGAAGACATAGGAAAATTATTTTGAGAAATATCTTACAGAAAGCTTGCAAATGAAAAATAAAAAAGAAGTAATTAACTTCAGGAAAACCAAGTTGTACAGGAAAGAAAATGTAATCTTGCTACACAAATTGACATAAAGTATAAGATGTTTATAGCATTATAAAAACATTTTTTTTTTTTGGCTGTGTTACTCTGCATGCCAGATCTTAGTTCCATGACCAGGCCCTAGCAGGGAAAGTGCCAAGTCTTAACCCCTGAACTGCCAGGGAATTCCCTATATTTTTAAAATTGTATAAAAACCATATAAAAATGATTTTGACTTCCATTTATGATGTAGAGAGCCACAAGAGAACATCACTCCCATCTTGACCATGGAAAAAGCCAAATGATGTACAAAACTGATTTTTTGAGTCTGTTCGAGAACTGAAGTCACAAAATAATCAAATAAACTGGTTTCCAATGGTTGATAAGCCCTTCAAGGATGAGGTGTTTCACCTCAGTGGTTGCCAAAAAAGCAGATCAGAACAACTGATATGTAATGGATTCTTTTCTTAACTTTTTATTTTATATTGGAGTATCGCCAGTTAACAGTGTTGTGATAGATTCAGGTGGACAGCAAAGGGACTCAGCTATACATATACACATATCCATTCTCCCCTAAACTTCTTTCCCATCCAGGCTGCCACATAACACTGAGCAGAGTTCCCTGTGCTATATGGTAGGTCCATATTGGTTATCCATTTTATTTTTTCAATCATTCAGAAACATTGTTTAATAATATTCTTATCAAAATAAAGCTTACAGAAAAGTTCGCAAATCATGCATCTTGGTGAATTATCACTTGGGTTTCCTGGTGACTCAGGCAGTAAAGAATCTGTCTGCAATGCAGGAAACCTCGGCTCGATCTTTGGGTCAGGAAGATCCCCTGGAAAAGGGAATGGCAACCCACTCCAGTATTCTTGCCTAGAGAATTCCATGGACAGAGGAGCCTGGTGGGCTACAGTCCATGGGGTTGCAAAGAGTTGGACACGACTGAGCAGTTAACACACTTTATCCATTTCAAATATAGCAGTGTGTACGTGTCCATCTCAAACTCCCTAACTAGTCCTTCTCCCCTTCCTTCCCCTCTGGTAACCACAAGTTTGTTCCCTAACCGGTGAGTCTCTTTCTGGTTTTTAAGTAAGTTAATTTGTATAATTTCTTTTTAGATTCTGAATATAAGGGATGGCATAAGATCTTAGTGAATTCTTAAAGGCTGGTATGAATGAGAATGCCAGTTTAAAACCACTGAGAGCCCCAGACTCAAGGGGAGTCTATATCCGCTTGACCATTTCTTCCCGCAGCCCTCTGCTGGTGCTCGTGAGAATGACTGGGGGTGGGGCAGGGACCTGAGAGAGCCCCTGTGGTGACATGGGCGTGCTGAGGTTTGAGGGTGAAGCCTGTATGAGCCCCAGGCCATGTGTGAGTATGTGATGGTGACTGGCTGCTGCAACAGACAGACATCTGCGCCCTGGCCTTGCCGTGATGAGACCCTCATCCATCAGTCCCTGACTTGTTACAAGGAAAAGGTCTGCTGCCTCTGACGGAGAAGTGAAAAAAACCCAACAAGAGACTTCTCTGGTGGTCCAGTGGTTAAGACTCCACACTTTCAATGCAGAGGGCATTCTACATGCAGCGCAGTGCAGCCAAATAAAAACCACCTACCCCAGACCATGCACGGACACTAAGCAAAAGCTGCCACTGGTATGGAGTGGCCAAACCCACTAGTGCCCAGGATTTTGCACTGTTATAAAACAAGGGGCTGCTGCTGCTGCTGTGAGAAAGGCAGGACCTTCATTCACACCTAGGACGCCTCCACCAATACATGGCAGGGTTTGGGCTCCATGAGGGTGAAGCAGAAGAAGTCAGCCAGCACTGAAGAAGAGGCAGAAGTGGCCAGTCACTGAATGAGAAACAGGAAAGCTAAGAAAGCCCCGGTCGTGGGGCTCAGGCACAAGGCTATCTAAGACTGAAACTTAGAGCAAAAGAAACAGAAATCTACTGCTTCTATCAAAAATTTTGCACCAAGTAATAAGCAACAGCTGTCTACCACTGGCAAAGGGGCCAGAACACAAAGAAAGATTCCCTCTGTGTTGCATGCATGCAAGGATGAAAGTGGAATAGGATTACTGAGAAAATCCATGTGGACTCAAGGGCTCACACTAAGCACAGAGTAATGTCCATCCATCACTGGAGAAATATGATGCTTATGCTGCAGAGAGGTACCTGCAACAACAAAACTGTAACCCAGATCGACCACAGACTAGAATGACTCAATGAATGCCCTCTACTTAAGCCATGACAGGAAATATGCCCACTTCCAGGCATAATTATCATTTTCCTCACTACTGTGCTTTCACACAATGCCTTGGTATTCAGTCAAAGCTTATAACACACACATAAAATCAAGAAAAAAGAAAATACTCTTTGTCAAAAGATAAAAGAGACAAGAGAAGCAGAGCCAGAGATGACCAAAATGTTAAAACTATTAGATAGGGACTTAAAGATACATGAGTATGGGAAAGCAGTGGGTGGAAAGGTATGCTCCTAAGGACAGATGGGAAATTTCAGGAGAGCAATGGAAACTATTAAGGAGAGTCAGGTAGAAATGAAATGCTCAATATCATTGATAAAGAATTTCTTCGATTGTGAAGTGAAAAAAAGTGAAAGTGTTAGTTGCTCAATTGTGTCCAACTCTTTGTGACCTCATGGACTGTAGCCTGCCAGGCTCTTCTGTCCATGGAATTCTCCAGGCAAGAATTCTTGAGTGGATTGCCATTCTCTTTTGCAGGGGATCCTCCCGACCCAGGGATGGAACCCAGGTCTCCTGCATCGCAGGAAGATTCTTTGCCATCTGAGCCACTGAAGGCCTATTAATCAGCAAACCAGACACAGCAAAGCAATCAGTGAATCTGAAGATAGAACAATATAAATAATCTGCATTGAAACACAAAGAGAAAGAAGAGTCAAAATAAAACTCAAAACAGTAGGACAAGAGCAGATGGTCTAATAAACACGTAATTTGAGTCCCAGAAGGAAGAGAAAGAACACAGAAGAAATATCTGAAGAGACAATGGCTGAAATTTTTTCCAAAATTAGTTAAAGACAACATACTACAGATTTAAGAAGCTCTACAAAACTCAGCAGGATAAATATAAAGAAATCATACCTAGACACATCATAGTCAAACTGATGCAAAACCAAAGATTAAAAAAATCTTGAAGGCAGAGAGAAAATGCAACAATGGATACAGAAGATAAGAAATAAGAACTACAAGAGACTGCTCAAGAAACTATACAAACCAGAAGATAACACAACTACATATTTCAAGAAAAACGTGTCAACCTAGAATTTGATGCCCAGTGGAAATATGTTTCAAAAATGAAAACCAAATAAGGACTATTTCAGATGAGCAATGGCTTTAAAAATTCATTTCCAGCAGCTGTGCTGTGCTTAGTCGCTCAGTCGTGTCTGACTCTTTGCAACCCCATGGTCTGTGGCCCACTAGCCTCCTCTGTCCATGGGGATTCTCCAGGCAAGAGTACTGGACTGGAATGTCATACCTTCCTCCAGGAGATCTTCCCCACCCAGGGATCAAATTCAGGTCTCCTGCATTGCGGGTGGATTCTTTACCATCTGAGCCACCAGGAAAGCTTAAGAATACTAGAGCTGGTAGCCTCTCCCTTCTCGAGGGGACCTTCCCAACCCAGGAACTGAACCAGGGTCTCCTGCATTGCAGGCAGATTCTTAACCAGGTGAGCTATCAAAAAGCCCTACTTCCAGCAGACCTGCACTAAAAGAAATATTAAAGGAAATTCTTTTGGCAGAAGAAAACTTACACCAGATGAAAATGTGGACCTACACAGAGAAATGGAGTGTTGAAAAGGATAAAAATATGTCAAATACAGAATGAATTTTCTCAATTTTAACATCTGTCTAATGTAAAAATGATGACACTATATTGTGAGGCCTCATAATACATGCAGAAATTTTAATGTACCACAAAAAAAAAAAAAAAGCAGGAAGATTCTTTGCCATCTGAGCCACTGAAGGCCTATTAATCAGCAAACCAGACACAGCAAAGCAATCAGTGAATCTGAAGATAGAACAATATAAATAATCTGCATTGAAACACAAAGAGAAAGAAGAGTCAAAATAAAACTCAAAACAGTAGGACAAGAGCAGATGGTCTAATAAACACGTAATTTGAGTCCCAGAAGGAAGAGAAAGAACACAGAAGAAATATCTGAAGAGACAATGGCTGAAATTTTTTCCAAAATTAGTTAAAGACAACATACTACAGATTTAAGAAGCTCTACAAAACTCAGCAGGATAAATATAAAGAAATCATACCTAGACACATCATAGTCAAACTGATGCAAAACCAAAGATTAAAAAAATCTTGAAGGCAGAGAGAAAATGCAACAATGGATACAGAAGATAAGAAATAAGAACTACAAGAGACTGCTCAAGAAACTATACAAACCAGAAGATAACACAACTACATATTTCAAGAAAAACGTGTCAACCTAGAATTTGATGCCCAGTGGAAATATGTTTCAAAAATGAAAACCAAATAAGGACTATTTCAGATGAGCAATGGCTTTAAAAATTCATTTCCAGCAGCTGTGCTGTGCTTAGTCGCTCAGTCGTGTCTGACTCTTTGCAACCCCATGGTCTGTGGCCCACTAGCCTCCTCTGTCCATGGGGATTCTCCAGGCAAGAGTACTGGACTGGAATGTCATACCTTCCTCCAGGAGATCTTCCCCACCCAGGGATCAAATTCAGGTCTCCTGCATTGCGGGTGGATTCTTTACCATCTGAGCCACCAGGAAAGCTTAAGAATACTAGAGCTGGTAGCCTCTCCCTTCTCGAGGGGACCTTCCCAACCCAGGAACTGAACCAGGGTCTCCTGCATTGCAGGCAGATTCTTAACCAGGTGAGCTATCAAAAAGCCCTACTTCCAGCAGACCTGCACTAAAAGAAATATTAAAGGAAATTCTTTTGGCAGAAGAAAACTTACACCAGATGAAAATGTGGACCTACACAGAGAAATGGAGTGTTGAAAAGGATAAAAATATGTCAAATACAGAATGAATTTTCTCAATTTTAACATCTGTCTAATGTAAAAATGATGACACTATATTGTGAGGCCTCATAATACATGCAGAAATTTTAATGTACCACAAAAAAAAAAAATAGCACTATGGGCAGAAACAACACCAAAAAATCACCTATATAAGGAAAAAGTGGATAGCTTGAATTTCATCAAAAATTAAAACTTCTAATCTTTGAAGATCATTGCTAAAAGAGTGAGAATACAGATTATAGACTGAGAAGAAATATTTGAAAACACAAATTTGAAAAAAAAGTGCATCTGGACTATATTGAGAATTCATAAAGCTAAACAAGAAGACAAATAACCCAATAAAAAACGGCAAAAGATTTAAACAGTCACTCAGCCAAAGAAGATACATAGATGGCAAACAAGCACATGAAAAGATATTCAGCATCACTAGTCATTAGGGAAAGGCAAATAAAACCACAAAGAGAAGTCACCACACAGCTTCTGGTGTAGCTAAAATCAAAATGACCAGTAATATCTTGTGTTACCGAGAATATACAACAGCTGAATTCTCATGCATTGGTGGAAGGAATGTAGAATGGGACAACTACTTTGAAAAAAGGCTTTGCTGGTGGCTCAGCAGTAAAGAACCTGCCTGCAATGTAGGAGTCTCAGGAGACATGGGTTCAGTCCCTGGTTTGGAAAGATCCCCTGGAGGAGGGCATGGCAACCCACTCCAGTATTCTTGCTAGAAAATCCCATGGACAGAGGAGCTTGGTGGGCTACAGGCCATGGGGTCACAAAGGGTTGCACATGACTGAAGCAACGTAGCATGCACGCAGGCAGGCACTTTGAAAAATCTGAAAACAATACCAACTTCTATGAAGAGAATTCTCTGGTGGTCCAGTAGTTAGGACTCGGTGCTTTCACTGTCAAGGGCGTGGGTTCAATCCTGGTTGAGAAACTAAGATCCTACAAACTGCACAGCACAGCCAAAAAAAAACTGCATCCAATGGTGAAAGATAAACAAACTGTGGTATATCCATACTGTGGAATATTACTCAACAATAAAAAAGAATGAGCTGCTGACATAGGCAACAAATGGCTGAGTCTCAGAATCATTATGATAAGTGAAAGAAGCCAGACAAAAAGGATTATGTATTTTATGATTCCACTTATATGATCTTCCAGAAAAGTAAAAACTTCATTAGAGAACACATCCATAGTTTCCATGGGGTGGGAAAAAGGTAACTGACTATAAAAGAAGCCAAAGCAACTTTTCAGGGGGATGTGCTCCACTCAATGGCTCAGTCGTGTCCAACTCTTAGTGACCCCATGGACTAAAGCTCACCAGTCTCTTCTGTCTCTGGAATTCTCTAGGCAAGAATACTGGAGTGGGCAGCCATTCCTTTCTCCAGAGGATCTTCCCGACACAGGGATTGAACCCGAGTCTCCTGCGTCTCCCGCCTTGGCAACCAGATTCTTTACCACTGAGCTACCTGGAAAGTGGGGATGGAAATACTCTATATCTGGATTGGGATAGACACGTATGTAGGACTCTATGTATTTGTCAAAACTCATCGGGCTACTCTCCAAAAGTGTGAGTTTAATAAATAAATCAACTAAACAAATAGAAAAAAACTAGTAGGGGAAGCATCCGTCTATAAACCAAATTTTTGAGAGTCAAGCCAAAAATATAGTGAGAATACAGGGAAGAGGAAGTGGAAAGGTGTGGAGAGGATAAGAAAGCTAACCTTCCTCCTTCACGGAGGGAGAAAGTCAGCAGAAAAGCCCCCCAGAGTTCCAGGAAGGGAGAACCACAGAACGCAAACACCTGTTTGACGGTAACGGCAGAGAGAAGTAGTTAAAAGCATGACCTTTAATTTTGTTTTCTTTCTTTTTTCAAATCTTTTGGCTGTACCACTTGGCCTGTGGGATCCTAGTTCCCCAGGGATCAAACCTGTGCACCCTGATGGAAGTTCAGTCTCAACCACTGGACCACCAGGGACATCCCCATGACCTTTAATTTTTCCACCACTGGATTTGCAAATACCGTATCACCCAGTAAGAGACAAGCACACCCTACTCCCCACAAGTGTCAAGAGTTCAGCCTTTTCAAGAGAATCATTTGACAATACACACTTTTCATTCTGAATAGCCTCTGATCCAGGAAACTCATTTTTGTGAATTTATCCTATATAAATAAGAGGGCAAGCCAGGCAAAATACATAGAAAAGTATTCATAATACCATTGTTAATCATAAAAAAGCAAAAACTAGGTAAATGTTATTCCTCAATAGAGGAATAGTTACAAAAATTACAATCCAATGCCACTCTGGAAAAGTTTGGTAATATCTTATAAAACTAAACATGTACCATATGACCCAGCGATCACACTTTTGGGCATTTAACCGAGAGAAATCAAAACTCATGTTCACACCAAAACCTGCATAGGAGGGCTTATTTGCCAGAGCCTCAGACTGGAAGCAATCCCAATGTGCCTTCAATGAGTGAATGGTTAAACCAGCTCAGGTACATTTGTACCATGAACCACAACTCAGCAATTAGAAAAATACATTGACACACAACTTGGATGGGTCTCTAGAAAATCATGCTGGGGTGTGGAGGGTGGGGGCGGGAAGCCAGTCTAAAGATGCTGCATATTCTATAATTTGATTTATTTGACATCCTTGAAATAAAAAAGTTACAGAGATGGAGAACAGATCAGTAGTTGCCAGTGGTTTAGGGACTGGCAATGTTTCTGTAAAGAGGGAGCACTAAGAAGCCTTGTGGTGATGGGAAGTTTTGGATCTTCCTTGTTATACAAGAATCTACACTTCATAAAATTGCATAGAATTAAGCACACACACACACACACGTCAGTGTATAAAAACTGATGAAATCCAAATAAAGGTTGTGAATTGTACCAAAATCAATTTCCTGGCTCTGATGTTGTACCTTAGGTATGAAAGATGTTACCATTGAAGAAGATTGGGTGAAATGTACACAAATTTTTGTGTACATTTTTTGCAAGTTCTTGCTAATTTATCACTTTTTCAAAATTAAAAGTTAAATATAGTACAATGGATTGCCATTTCATTACTAAGAATTGTGATATGAACAGCCACATAGAAGAGAAGCACAGAATGTCATTGAGTGGAATGCCATGCCTGCAGCTCAGTTGCATTCGACTCATTTGCAATCCCATGGACTATAGCCCACCAGGCTCCTCTGTTCATGGAATTCCCCAGGCAAGAATACTGGAGAGGGTTGCCATTTCCCTCTCCTGGGGATCTTCCCAACTCAAGGATTGAAGCCCCAACTCCTGGGTCTCCTGCACTGGCAGGCGGATTCTTTACCACTGTGCCACCTGAAGAGCCCATTGAATGGAAAGGACAAGTTAAAAATAGCTCGTGTAACATAATCACCGTGGTATTTGAACTTCTTCACTGTGGTATTTGAACTGTGGTGTTGGAGAAGACTCTTGAGAGTCCCTTGGACAGAAAGGAGATCCAGCCAGTCCATCCTAAAGGAAATCAGTCCTGAATATTCATTGGAAGGACTGATGCTGACGCTGAAACTCCAATACCTCCAGGTGTTATTAACACCTGCCTTATTTGCTGCATGTGCAATTTCATTATCTGCCCATTTTTATATAGGGTTAGACTTTTCATTATCAACCTCTAGAAACTCTTTACATAATAGGAAAATTAGCTCTTTGTCTATTATATGAGTTGCAAATATCTTTCCTCGTTCATCATTTGCCTTTTGACATTATATATGGTCTTTTTTTTTTTTTTGCCAGGTAGCTTTCTTTATTTAACATAAAAATTTTCTATAATAAAAATTACCAGTGTTTTCTCTTTGGGCTTCTGGATTTTGAGTTTTAGGTAGAAAGGCCTTCCCCATTCCAACATCATAAAGGAATTCGCCTAAGATTCTTCTAATACTTTCAAGGTTTCATTTTTTTATACTGGAATCCCCAGTCCATTTGTGTTGATCCTAGAGTATGCAATATAGATTCAAATTTTTTCCTGGTGGTTACCCATTTGTCTAACACTATTTTTTTTGCTGCATCACGTGACTTGACTTGTATGATCTTAATTCCCCAACCTATGCCCCTGCAGTGGAAGCACTAACCACTGGACCCCTGGGGAATTCCTTTAATGCTGTATATTAATGTGTATGTTTATTTTTGTTTTAAAAGAGAATAATGACTATGGAGTCGGAGTGTTGGGTTCTTATTTGTTTGGCTATTAGGCTAATGTTTGAGTTTTAGGTAGACAGATCTTCCCCATTCCAACATTATAAAGGAATTCTCCTAAGTTCCTGCTAATACTAATACTTTAAATGTTTCATTTTTTTATTTTCATTTGGGCAATTCACTTACCCTCTCAGAACCTCAGAGACTGAAAGAAATGATTTAGGGGGACAAAGGAAACTACTGAATAAGATCATCTGGAATATTTCTGGTGAGAAAACTGAGAACCCAAGAATGCAGAAAAGATTCCCTTGGGGTACAGATGGGGAAACTGAGGCTCAGCCAGTGGTGTGGACTTGACCTCCAGGGTCTGGACCCTGAGACTGGGTCCCCAGGCCCTTGGCCATGCTCCTGCCAGACAGACACAGGGGAAAGAGGAGTTTAAGGAAATTAAGGCCAAAGCAGAAGCGATCCCTCCCCCAAGCACCCAAATAGCAGCTGTGGTTTCCATCCCCTTTCCCAGGAGCAAACCACAATCTTCACTTCTGCTTGCAACCTCCAACATCCCCCTCCCCATCCTTTCAGAGAGACCACCACTCACCATTACCCCACACTCTCAGCCATCTCATTCTCATTCAGCCATTTCAAATAGCGCAATTCACTATTTGAGGCCTTATAGGAAATAGGAGGGGGCTTCCCAGGTGGCGCCAGTGGTAAAGAACCCACCTGCCAATGCAGGAGACTCAGGTTGGATCCCTGGGAGGGGAAGATACCCTAGAGGAAGGCATGGCATCCCACTCCAGTATCCTTGCCTGGAGAACCCCATGGACAGAGGAGCCTGCTGGGCTACAGTCTATAAGTTTGCACAGAGTTAAACACAACTGAAGTGACTTAGCACACAGCACAGGAAACAGGAAACAGGACTCCCTTACCTGAGTCCCAGGAAGGTTCTGCTTGACAGTGGCAAAACTGAACACCACACAAGCATTTGCCTGGCGTTCTGCGGCCAGTGGGCAAGCTGAAACACAAACCCAGACTCCAAGTCAAGTGCTCTCCCCTGATATATGCTGCAGCTTCCAAAAGGTGGCTGGGGGGCTGAGTTGCTACCAGGAAGAACAAAACCCTAATCAGGTCAACAGAACATGAGGGGACAAGTGGCGCGCAGAACAGAGCCTTTGGGAGATGTAAATTCTGTAACTAGTTCCGGTATTCAGCGCCTGAGCTGTGAAGTTAGGCAAGGAACTTGACCTTTCTGTGCTGCACGTTTTCTCAACTGTAAAATGAGGCCAAGGTCATCTATTTCCTAGGGCGTGCGTGCTAAGTTGCTTCAGTCGTGTCCGACTCTTTGAGACCCTGTGTTCTGTAGCCTACCAGGTTTCTCTGTCCATGGGATTCTCCAGGCAAGAATATTGGATTGTCTATGCCCTCCTCCAGGGGATCTTCCCAACCCAGGGATTGAATCCACGTCTCTTATGTCTCCTGCATTGGAGGCAAGTTCTTTACTTCTGGCACCACCTGAGAAGCACATTTCCCAGGGAGAGAGACTAAAACAACCATATCCATGATCCACACTCCTGGGAATCTGAGGCTCTGACCCAGAATCCCAGCCAGGAATACACTTAGCAAGAGAACTCTTGCCTTCCTCTCCCTCTCCAGAGCTGGCTGTGTACCCCAAAGCCCACCCTCTCCCCAACAGTACCAGAGCCCACTGAGCCAGTGTGCTCCTGGGTAGGGCCCCACGTGCTCCTCCCAACAGCTGCTCCTGCCAACCACAGACTGGAATTCCCACCTCCGCCTCCCCCACGGCCTGGGTGAAAGTGAACCTGTAGTCTCTGCAGGGAAGTCCTGACAGGTGCTATTATTTCCCAACAGGAGGTCCCACGAGGGCCCAACAGGGGGGGTGGTCTATGACCCAATCAGATCCAGAACCTTTGCCTGGGACACACTGTCCCCAGGCTCCAGTACAGGGCACTCAGAGGAACTGCGCCTGCTCTGATCTGCCCAACATCAACTCTGTGCCAGCCCCTCACCCCTGACACCTGAGATGCAGGCTACTGGACTAGCCCCATTTTACAGATGAGGAAACTGAGGTCGAGAAAAGCAAAGTTCAAAGTGTGCTCCTGGGTAGGGCCCCACGTGCTCCTCCCAACAGCTGCTCCTGCCAACCACAGACTGGAATTCCCACCTCCGCCTCCCCCACGGCCTGGGTGAAAGTGAACCTGTAGTCTCTGCAGGGAAGTCCTGACAGGTGCTATTATTTCCCAACAGGAGGTCCCACGAGGGCCCAACAGGGGGGGTGGTCTATGACCCAATCAGATCCAGAACCTTTGCCTGGGACACACTGTCCCCAGGCTCTAGTACAGGGCACTCAGAGGAACTGCGCCTGCTCTGATCTGCCCAACATCAACTCTGTGCCAGCCCCTCACCCCTGTCACCTGAGATGCAGGCTACTGGACTAGCCCCATTTTACAGATGAGGAAACTGAGGTCGAGAAAAGCAAAGTTCAGTGACTTGCCCCAGGCCACAAAGCGGGTAAGGGGAATAAAGGTTTGAACCTAGAGCCTAACTACTCCTTAATTGAATCATCTATTTTTCAAAAACATAGATCTCAACAACAAGATACTCATGTATAACACAGGGAACTATATTCAAAATCCTATGATAAACCATCTTGGGAACTTCCCTGATGGTCCACTGGTTAAGAATCTGCCTGCCAATGCAGGGGACACAAGTTTGATTCCTGGCCCAGGAAGATCCCGCATGCCTGGAGGTCAACTAAGCTGGCGTACCGCAGCTACGAGGCTCATGCGTCCCAGAGCCCATGCTCTCCAACAAGGGAAGCAACCGCAATGAGAAACCCGCGTACCACAACCAGCGTAGCCCCTGCTCACTTCAACTAGAGAAAGCCCACGCGCAGCCAAAAACGAATTGATTAATTAACTTTAAAAAACCATAATGGAAAAGAATATTTGAAAAAGAATGCATATATACCTGTAACAGAATCACTTTGCTGTACAACAGGAGTTAACACGTCATTGTAAATCAAATATACTTCAAGTTAAAAAAAAAAAGAAATATGTCCCCGCCACCACTGGAAAACAAAAGAAAGCCAAAAACATAGATGACTACAGTCCTGAGGTTAGGAGTTGCCATCAGAGGCCCAGGAACCGGTGAAGGGAAGGCAGGTGAGCCCCACCTTGCTGCTCCGGGGATGTCACCAGCCCTACAACCACCCAGGCAGGGGCGCGCCCAGTGCCCACTGGGGACCCAAGGGTCAGGACAGAGTCTAGGAAGAGCGGGGCATGGAGAGACGCAGACAGAGGGGCTGACCTGTGCGGCTGCTGCCCTCTCGCTGCCCTGTCCGCGGCCTTCTGCAGGAAGAAGGGGAAGTTGGGAACCTCTGCGCTGCGGGCAGGCGGCCTCTGCTCTTTCACCCCGCTCCAGCGCAGCACACGCTCCCTGCACTTCTTCTTTCACTAGAAGAAGCCCGTTTGTTTCATCTGAGCTGATAGCCACGCCCAGCTCACCCTTTGATAGCAAACCCCCCAGAGCCTGCAGCACTTCCTGAAGGCAGGTGCACATTTGCAGAGATACTAGGCATCAGTGGAGAGAGAGGAGGAGGCCAGTGTCAGGGGCACCCGTCAGTTCAAGACCCACTCGGCTCTGAACCCTCGGGCCAGAGATGAGGGCTCTCTGGGTCTTTTTCCTCAGGAGTTGGAAAAGGAGAATGATCCCTGCCTGAGCCAAGGATCGATGAGGCGGATGATGGTAAAGACCTCAGGCAGGCACGGGGTCACGCTGCCTGGGTTCCAACCCCAGGCCCACCATTTCCTGGCTGAGTAACTTGGCGCAAGTGATGGAAACTCTCTGAGCTTCAGTTTCCCCACTGCACAATGGAGACAGTGACAGTACCACTTTGTGGGGTCACGTGGGGCTTATCAAGGGTAGTGCTGCAGAGTCCCTCCCTGGAAGTGTTCGTGAAGCCCTCTGGTTTCACAGAGGAGGGGTGCCTGGGGCCTGGGGGTGTGGTGGGGAGGACAAACGCCTGACCCAGAGTTATCCAGTCCACTGCCCTCTGGAGAAAGGCCTCACTGAGGGTACAGATCAGAAGATGTGGCCAGAACTGGGGGGCTGGAAGGTGGCCAGCTGCTCCTTGAGCCAGGGGTCTGGACAAGTCTGTCCAACATCTGCCGCTTCCTCCGCAGAACCCTGAGCAACAGGAAGAAGTGTCGGTGTGTCGGAGAGAAGACAGGGTGCTCTCTCTTGCCAGGGGCCCAGCCGGACTCCCTGGGAAAATTCTGACTCAGGAACGAGCTTTTCTACCCCCAGGGATGAGATAGGGATGCAGCAACAGAGAGAAGCAGGCAGGTCCCAACACGGTCTCCCTCCTCTCTACCCTCACACTGGGGCCCCTGCAGCCTCCGCCAAGCACAGCTCATAGGCAGTTCAGGTGGCCTTGGTGGGAGGAAGGAAGGGAGCTGCTCCTTGCAGGACAGGGAGACTTCAGGGAGGCGCAGGCCCTCGTGCAGGCTCCCACCCCAGCTGCAGTGCAGTGACTGCAGGGACACTGTATGCTTGACCCCTTGGCCGCATTCCTGCTGGGTGACTCGGACAAATTCTCACCCTCCTCTGCACTTGGGTTTTCTGTGGCCATGACCTAGCCCTTGACCTCTAGGCTCTTCCTTTCTGAGTTCTCCTGGCCACCTCTGGGGTTGTATCACCAGCAGCTGCTCTCAGGGCCCAGGAGGAAGCCCTGTTCACCCCAAAAGCCCCTTTATTTTTCATTTTGGATCTGGGCCTGCCTCACTACGCCCTGCCTTTTGGGGGTGCTGGTTACATAGCCCTGCACTCCAGATTCCGGAACTCACTGCCAAGACACACCCCCAGCTCAAGGAGCCGGCAGTGGCTCCCATTGCCTTCGTTGTCTAGCCCCATCCAGTCACTACTTCCACCCAGTTCAGGATGTGTTTGCCATTGTTGTTTAATCGCTCAGTCGTGTCCGACTCTTTGCAACCCCATGGACTGCAGCACACCAGGTTTCCCTGTCCTTGCCATCTCCTGGAGTTTGCTCGAACCTGTGTCCAGTGAGTCGGTGATGGTATCCTACCATCTCATCCTCTGCTGCCCGCTTCTCCTCCTGCTCTCAATCCTTTCCAGCGTCAGGGTCTTTTCCGGTGAGTTGGCTCTTCGCATCAGGTGGCCAAAGTACTGGAGCTTCAGCTTATTCATCCCAGTCTCCCTGCCCTTATCCTGCTATGACACACACATACCTGGGCACACCAGCTCCTCTCCTTCCATTAGGGCCCATCTCAAGTCCTGCCTACTCTAGGAAGCCTTCCCTGCTTCCAGTTCCCCTATGGAACATTCCAGATGCTTCTACTTTGGGAGGCATGCCTGGCCCTTGTTCAGTCTCCCAAGCAGGGAGGAAGGCAAGCCACCTCCCACTCCCCATCCTGAGAGAGCCATCCCCAGCCCTAGTGATGTCTCTCACCATGGGGCTGCTCCCCCTGGTGATCTGCAAGAGGGCAGTAAGTGGCACCCCTGACAGGACATTAGATAAACTGAGTCACACCAGGAAAAAGTAATTTACTTTTCAGTCTCTCTCAATCCCGGTGACATCCAGGAGAAGTATCTATTTAGAACTAAATTATCTCTAACCCCTTTCTACCATCGCCTTCGGTCCTTTTGATTTTCATTCTTCAAACTTATATTGGACATAGAAAACAGGATATCTGATTTTTAGTGATTCTTTTATTGTGGCAAAAATATACATGAAGTTTACCATATTAGCCATTTTTAAGAGTACAGTTCAGTGCCATTCAGTACGATTATATTGTTACCATCACCACCCTCAAAGCTTCTCAATCTCTGGAAACTGAAACTTTGCACCCATTAAACACTAATTCCCCATTCCCCACCCCCTACAGCCCCGAGTAACCACCAGTCTACTTTCAGTCTCTGTTTGACTACTCTAGGAACCTCCTCTCAGTGGAATCATACAATATATTTCCTTTTGTGTGTAGCTTGTTAAATTTAACATGATATCTTTATGGTCAATCTATGCTATTAAACATATGTCAGAATTTCCTTTAGCCTCCTCTCAAGGCTGAATAATATTCTTTTGAATGTATAGACCACATTGTTAATCCATTCATCCACTAACAGACACTTAGGTTGCTTCTATCTTTTGGGTATTGTGAATATGCTGCTACGAACGTGGGTGTACAAGTTGTATTCCTTTCTTAACAAAGTGAGGGTTTCTAGCTTGACTGAGGATGTTGCTTATTTACATGACATTTATTTTTATGACTTTCTTCTATTTACAGCAACTGATAACATTTCCTATTTAGCCTAAAATATACATCTGTTCTAAAAAAAAAAAAAAAGTGAAATGGTTTCAGGAAAAATGCCAAGTAAATAATAGCACAAGAGTTATGTGTTGATGGCCAAAAATGGTGGCAGAGACACAGGACAGAGAACTGCTGATGTGTGGGAAATACTAACACAAGCCTCAATGGAAAACCCTAAATTGGGGAAAGAAACCCCTAGCTAACACCAGATTAATGCTGCATCCAGTAGGCTGCCAGGAGGTGCGGTTTTAGCAACAGGAATGAAATGGTAAAGTTGAAAGTCAGATCTGGGCTTTCAGATCTCCCAGCACGTGACTGGAGTCTGTCACTCGGCTTCTAATCCCCACTTTTCTCACTATGAGATGATGGTAACACCAGCTCATAGGATGGCTATGTGTGCAGCCTCGCTCAGTCAGTCCTGTCCTACTCTTTGCAACCCCGTGGACTGCAGTCTATCAGGCTCCCTTGTCCATGGAATTTTCCAGTCAAGAATACTGGGGTGGGTTGTCACTTCCTACTCTAGGCAATCTTCCCGACCCAGGGATCGAACCCACATCTCTTGCCTCCCCTGCATTGACAGGTGGATTCTTTACCACTAGCACCACCTGGGAAGCCCAGGATGGCTATAACACTGAGCTAATTCATGTGAGCTCCCAAGCCTATGGTCAGGACACAGCTTGGTTCTATGAGTGGGTAGCTCTCCCTCCCTCAACCCCTGCAACAGACACGTCTGGGACAATATTTTTGGTTCTTCTCTTTGAGACAGATAGCTCTATCATGATGATTTTATAACTGGAGTTTAGGGGACTTCGCTGGTGGTCCAGTGGTTAAGATTCCAGGCTCCCAAATGCAGGGGGCATGGCTTCAATCCCTTGTCGGTGTACTAAGATCCCCTATACCACATGATGTGGCCAATAATAATAATAATAATAAAATAAGCTGTAAAATAACAATTGGAGGTTAGGTTCACCATCAACTCAGCCTCCTCCATCTTCTTAATGCATATCCCCACCTTCAGAAACTCTAGGAAAGAACTCTGGGATCTTGGTCTACAACTGTCCTTACTTGTTGTGAAACTCTGGGTAAGTCTCAGCCAAGAGCCTCAGTGAGCACTTCCCCAAGTTTAAAATCGGGGTGTTCCAGCTGTCTGAGTACTCAATATCTGAATCTCACAGGTCCAAAGTACACAGTAAGCAAAGGTCAGCCACTGCAATATTCACAGGTCAGTTCCCTCTCAAACCCCACATAGTGCCAGCAAAATCTGTCCCGAGCTGATTGTCAGATGCTATCAACATTCAACCATGCCAAGACAAAGCACATGGTTATGAGTGAAACTACAAATCCTGCAAAAAAGCGTGGGATTTCATGAAGTGGGTGTAAATGATGCTGTGGAAAAGGAGCAGCCACTGACCACAGAGGAAGAGAGCTTCTGTAAAAGAAAGGACCAAGAACTTGCAGAGAGAACTGTTTGACTGTCACAGGATTCAGAGTGAACCCAGGTGTGAAACTCTCAAATATGTCTGCAAAAATGATCCTCTTGCTGCAAAGAGCCAATTCTTCATTGATGCTACTGCATGCATGATAGCAACCATAATCTAAATACAGGTTCTTTATCATCTTTACCATCTGAGCCACCAGGGAAGCCCCCAAATACAGGCATACCTCGGAGATATTTCCAGTTCAGTTCCAAGCCACCACAGTAAATCCAAGCTCACAATGTACTGAGTTACACGAATTTTTTTGGCTTCCCAGTGCAGGTAAAGGTTATGTTTACATTATATTAGTATAGTAAGTGTGCCAACAGCATATGTCTTTCAAGAAGTACATAAACCTTAATTTAAAAATCTTTATTGCTAAAAAGGGGCTTCCCAGGTAGTGCTAGAGGTAAAGAACCTGCCTGCCAATGCAGGAGACAGAAGAGATACAGTTTGGGACAGAAGAGATGGGGTTTGATCCCTGGGTGGGGAAGATCCCCTGGAAGAGGGCATGGCAACCCACTTCAGTATCCTTGCCTGGAGAATCCCATGGACAGAGGAGTCTGGCAGGCTATAGTCCATTGGGTTCCAAAGAGTTGGACATGACTGAAGTGACTTGACACACATGCACATTGCTAAAAAAATGTTATCACTTGCACCTTCAGCAACTGGTAATCTTTTTGCTAGTGGAAGGTCTGAAATATTTTTAGGGTTATCAAAATGTGACACTGAGACACAAAGTAAGCAAATGCTGTTGGTGCCAACAGACTCGCTTTCCACATGAGAGTTGTACAAACTTTCAATTTGTACAAAACAAAGAAACACAGCATCTTGCGAAGGGCAATAAAAAGACATTATGCCTCTATTGTTAATTATCAATTCAAACTAATTTATCTTCTTTATTCTTAGTTTCTTCTTCCACGTAAAGACTCAATACAGCAAGGTTCCCTCCACCACAACTCTGAACTTCTGGTCCTCCTTCAACGCGGATTCACTTCATCGGCCTTCCAGGGGACAGGATGTGGTAAGAAGAGAGCTGTACGGCGACCGCTTCCCCCTCTCTCGAAGTAACCACAGACACTCACTCTCAAGGGAGGAAGCCCCAAAGTGGCAGGGCGCACGCAAGTACCCCTCAAGGTAACTGCGCGGGACCGCCCCACCCCTCCCCTAGCCAGTCGAGGCCGGCTCTGCGCGGGAAGCACCTGGCACATCCGAGAAAACCTCCGCCCGGCTCCACCACGCTTCTCAACAGACTGTGGTCCATCCTTCTGCTGTACAAAGGGGAAACTGAGGCCCGATGAGGTGCAGGGACTTGCTGCTCCACATCCACTCTGTGGCAGAGCTAGCACTGGGAAGAATGTAGGTAACAAAAGTATATAAGCTTGGTATACAAGCTGCACGTGCTGAGCCCGGGACAGACGGTGCCCACTTCGGCTGCTGGGCGCCTAGTACGTCACTGCCGCTCAGGGAAACATGAGGCGGGAAAGCCGACCCCGCGGGGCCCCCAGACCCGGCCTTCCTTCCCCATCGGTCTAGGCCCGACGCCGGGGTGGGGCCTCCGTCGGGGTCCGGCCCGTTCGCTGGCGATCCCACCAACTCAGCCCGCGCCCCTCTCCCCAAAGTTAGGCGCGGGTCCCCCACCCAACCAACTCTGCGGGCCAGGGTCAGAGTAGGGCCGCATCCCGCCCGGGCCCCACCGCCCCCGCCCCGCCGATTCCTCTCTCCCCTCCCCCCGGGAGGGAGGAGGAGACTCCGCGGCCCTCCCTCGGCCCTCCCGGCGGCGGCCGCAGCAAGCCCCGTGCCCGCTCCGCCCAGCCGCGGCGGATCGGACGTCCGGAGCCCGCTGGTCCCCGGCCGAGGTGAGCGGGGGCGGTAGTGCAGGGGGCTGAAAGCCACCGCGTCCCGGGAACTCCCTTCAGGCCACGAACCTTCAGCGGGAGAAAAGGGGTTAAGTTGGGAGGCGTGCTGGAAGAGGAGCAGCGGGAGCTCCCGCGTCCGCAGCAACCCTCAAACTCCGAGCAGAACTTCCTAGCCCCCTCCGCGGGCTCCCCTACCTCCGGAGCCCCAGCCTCGGGAGTGAAGGGGCTTCGGGAGTTGGGGGGGAGGGCAGGGCCGCCCTTGAAAAGCTGCGGGTGGGGGCCAGACCCCAGGGGGGCGGCGGCGGCGGGCGGGGGCGGAATTTGGACCTCTCCCGGGGGACCCAACGTGGTCACCATGGCGAATGCGGGACGGACGGGTGGCGCGGGCCAATCGGAGCACGGCGCCCCTGGTGGCTGCCAATGGGGGGCCGCGCGGTGGGGTGGGCGGGACCGAGTCTCGCTGAGCAGGGAGACCCTCCTCCCTCATCCCGCCGCGGCTGTGCTGGGGAGGGGGAGAGGAAGTGAGGATTTAGGAGACTCGTGGTCGTGGGAGGGCAGAAAGGGAATTTCAGGAAGGAGTTGGGACAGGTGGAGCGACGGCTTAGTGTCAGGAGAAGGGAGTGGGCCTCCGTTGTCCCACTATTACGATGGTGAGAACTGGTGATGTCCTGCAAGCCCCCTTCCCCACCGCGGCTTCAGTTTCTCTGTCTTAAGTGTGGGTTTTGTAGGGCTGTTGGGGAGGTAGGATTACTTCGTGTCGGCACAGATTCTGCCCACTGGTTAGACAAAGCTTTTAGGTATCTTGTTAGTGCCTCTCTCCATCTTACAAGTAGGAAAACAGCATCAGAGAGGGCAAGGCCTTGCAGGTATCAAACAGCGTCACAGAGGTACAGATGGGGCTCCTGAGAAGTCCGCTGTACTAGAGTGTATAGTTCAAGGAGTTGCTCAGAGCCCCGGGGCTGGGGTCCACCCCATGAAAACCTCCCATCCTCTCCCAGCTGTGCTTGGCCTGATGACTGAGGACCCCATGGTGTAGGTGGTCCCAGGGGCACCTTGCCCCTCAGGTAATCAGGACCCAGGAGGGGAGGCATCCAATCCCAGCAATCCAGCCCCCACCCCCCTCCGCCAACACACGCCCAATTTTGCTGCTGGTCCTTGATGTGGACCAATAGCTGTACCTCTGGATCTCAGGTGGCCCATTTGCAAAAAAGGAGTTCTGATTAGTGGTCCAAGATATCTTTGGCTTCTCTGAGATGGAGGTACCTGGGAACAGATTAGGGGTGCCTACCCCCAGGGCTCAGGTTCAGCCTGCAGGCTCAGCTTGCCTCCCTCTCCTCTCCTGGAGGTCCAGTGATGGGAGCACGGGTGACAGGTCAGAGGGACAAGCGCCCACAGTTTGTGGGCTGACCAGCCTTGGGCCCTGCACTTATCCAATCAGGCTGTCCTCTGTGGTTTCCTGCTGGGCTCTGCTCCCTGCCCACAGCCAGCCCTGTGGCCACAGGCCAGCCCCACAGCCCCACCTGAAAGGTTCTGGGAGGTTATAGAGGGTTTCTGAGCTGGAGGGAGGAGTCGGGCCATCCCATCCCATCCCACACCCACCCCAGCCCCCTAACCTGGGCCCCATCTAGGCCTCAGCACTGCTTACTCTTCTCACTAGATAGGAGCCGTCAAAACACGGTAAGGACAGAATAAACTTGTCCCCCTGCGAGTCAGTTAGACCCCCTCAGGTAAGAGGCCTGATCCTTGACCTGGCCATGAGATGACCTCTGACTTTGACCTTGGCCACAGGCTCTGACACCTACCTGTCTCAGAGCCTGACCCTAAAGTGACTCCTGATCCTTAGAATGGTGTAACCCTCCCTGATTACGGGGAACCCCTAGCTGTCCATCTTCCACCCATCAGCCTGGGAAGCATTAACGCAGCATCTGCTGTATACTGGGCCCTGTGCTGACAGCCAGTGAGTCCAGGATGCCCTTGTGGTTTCTCAGTGTGGCCACTGCTGAAGAACAAGGAGGTGCCATGTTGGGAGCACTAACAAACTCTGTGTATGAGGTTGGGGAAGGCTACCCAGGGGATCGTTACCCAGAGGTAGGTCCTAAAGGATGTGTAGAAGGTACTGCTAGAGAAAGGAAAAAGAACATTCCAAACAGGTCCACTAGAAGCAAGAGCCACTGGTCACTTTGTCTAGACAGGGCTGATGATGGCCTTGCCTGAGGCAAATATCCAATCAAAACATTCTTCTGTCCTGGCCAGCAGCTGCCTGGAGCAGTGAGGATGACTGTGGGGCTGGGGTTCAGGAGCTCTTGGGTCCCATGCAGACCTGTGCATGCTTGCTAAGTCACTTCAGTGGTGTTCTACTCTTTGCAACGCTATGGGCCGTACAAAGCCCACCATGCTCCTCTGTCCATGGGATTCTCCACGCATGAATACTGGAGTGGGTTGCCATGCCCTCCTCCCGGGGATCTTCCCAACCTAGAGATCAAACCCACATCTTTTACATTTCCTGCACTGGCAGGTGGGTTCTTTACCACTAGTGCCACATGGGAAGCTGTCCCAGGTGGCTCTGCTATCCAGTTAAGGGGATGTGAAGCCATGGTTCTGCATTCTGCTCTCCCTCCCACCAGCCAACTTTGAGTACCTCCTGTGTGCAGGGCCTGTGCTAGTGGCTCCGGGTGGCACAAGTGTCCTGCCTGGGTTGGGGGAGGACTGAACTGCAAGAGGAGAGAGGGCAGCTGGCCAGGTCTGGTTCTGGAAGGTTGTGGGGATATACTCCCCTGGCAGAGTGGGGCTGGGGAGACCAAGGCATTTCCGGGAGGTGGTGGAACTGAGCCTGAAGGATAGGTGGGGTTTCGGAGTCTGAGCTGGGCGTCCTGAG
>SJYT01022253.1:631654-642853 GCA_006410635.1 Cephalophus harveyi | reverse complement strand
CTTTTGAGCGTGGGTGCCTGGAAGCCATTAGGGGCCTGGGTGGCGCCCGCCCTGGCCCTGCACGACAGGCTTGGGATTCCTGGAAGGAGCGGGCCACCCCTCCCCACCAAGCCCCATTCAGGCCTGGCAGCTCCCAGAGGCAGAGAGGATGTGGCAGCAGCCCCCTCCCTGCCGCCCTCTCGGTTTAGGGGCTGCAGGAAGGGCCCAGCAGACAGGGGCCTGGCCCCACGGACCCCCGCCTCACCACCCCCCATTCCCAGCACAGCTCTGGCCTCTGGCGAGGCCACCGGACTGGCACTCAGATTTCCTGCCTCCTTCCCCTCCCCCGCAGGCTCTCACATTGTTTTTCTTTTCTGAGAGCTTCTCCACATGGAGCTGGGCCAGGAAACTGGGGCGAGGAGGACTGCGAGTGTCCGTATATGCGTTCGTGTGTGTATATATGCGTGTGCACATTTGCCTGTCTCAGGGATGAGTATGTATCTTTGCGTGTCTCTGTGTGTATCCGTGTGGGCATATATATGTCTTCAGGTGTGTCTGTGACTCTGTATCTACAAGGAAGCATATCTCTGAACATATATATAATTGTTGTGTGTGCCTATGGGGCCACCTCTGTGTATGTGTGTGCCTGCCCATTTCTTTATATTTACGTGTATGGGATTGCTTATGTGTCTGGGTGTGCACATGTCTGTGAATGCACGTGGGATCTAGGCCAGTCACCTCATTGCACAGGTGGAAAGACAGAGTCACAGTGGGTACTCAGCCTTCCAGGGATCCCTTGGGGAGTCGGGTGTACAGGGAACTGGAACCTAAGCCCAGAGGGCTGTGTCTGGGGGCGTAACCTAGTCTGTGCAGGTGTTGGGGTTGAGATAGACATGTTTGTACATATGGAACTATGGGTGGTGACAGGGCATCACCGTTACTCAAAATATCCCACACTTGGATGGTTAAAATGCAAATCCCCGGTCCCACACCTACTGAACATGATTCTCTGAGGAGGTCCAGGAACTGCATTTTAAGCAAATGTCCGGATGAATCTGAAGGACTTCTTGCTTTAGAAGCACTGGCCTCCTTCACCCCTCACTGCAGTTCTACCAGGGGAGAAACTGAGGCCCAGTATGGGGCAGTGGTTTACATGAGGTTGATGACGGAGCAGGGACTAGAGCTGGCGCCTGGTGAAGGAAGACAGGCAATAAACTAAGGACAGACACACTGGAGAAATATATTGGAATGGCCAAAAGTTTCGTTCTGGTTTTTCCATAACATCTTAGGGGAAAAAACTGAAATAAACTTTTTGGCCAGCCCAATAGTAGGATCACTGAGCCGTGCTAAGGAACTGTGACTGCCATAGTCATTAATGTAAATGAACACTGGTCCACAGTGGTGGAAAACCTGAGATACCTGGTTATACGGGTGAAGGCAAGAGCAGGCAGAGCAGTGGAAGCAATCAGACAGCACTGCCTGGAGAAAGAAGAACGAGTGAGGTAGCTGGAACACTGAGGGCATTTGGGTGGGTGTAGCAAGGAGAGAAGGGACAGGGTGGGCAGTGGGGACAGTGAACAAGTGGGGGAATCAACGTGTTTTTGGTGTTGGAGCCTTTGAGAGAGTGAGTTTGGAATTGACTGTAGGGAGGGGAGGGGTCACAGCTACTGGTAATGACAAAGGTGATGGCCACCTGGCACGATCCGGTTTGTTTTTAAAAACTCACTCTGGCTGCTGCTCTTGAGGATGGATTTGAAGGAGGCAAAAGGGGACAGGGGGATGGGACAGGGAGAGTGGTGGCTGCAGTCTCCCCAGTGGGAAATGATGGTGGTGGCCTTGACAAGTTAGTGGTTGAGGACGAAAGTAGGTGGATCCCTGTGATGTGTGGCAAACAGACTGACAGGACTTGGAGGTGGAGAGAAAGCCAATTCCAGGATATTCCCCACAACGTGAAGAAGTAAAGAAGCACTCTTCTCCCAGAGAGGGCATCCAGAAGGAGACTCCGGTTGTGGGGGGAATGGAGACAGGGAGTCCCATTCGACCAAGCTGAGTCTGAGTTGTCTGAGGGATATGTGAGTGGTTCTGGAGAGCAGCCCAGGCTGGGAGAGAGACTGGGGGTTACTGCGGACGTGGAGAGATGGCTCAGGCAGGGGCAGCCAGAAAGGAGAAGGCGGCCGGGACTGGGGTGACGCCAGGCATGAGCCCAGGTTGCCAACCAGGGAGGCTAATGGGGGACCACAGGAGGAAAACCCGGAGAACATCCTGGGAAGGAGAGGTGCGAGAAAGGAGGGCTGGAAGGTGCCCAGAGCTAGAGAGGGCATACCTGCAAGAGTTGAGACATGCCCAGAGGGTAGGGCAGGGGGGCTGGAGGCCAGGCTGGTAAGGCTTGATGAGAGAGGGCGAAGGAGGTGCATGGGGGGAGACAGCAAGCGTGGCCCACTCTGGATGGGCCTGGAAAGGGAAGAGACAGAAGGGAGGTGAAAGTGCCAGGAGAGACTTCAGCAGGGAGCAGGCTCCTTGGAGGGGGATCATTGGTTGGGGTGGGAGAAGCTGGATGGGGGGGGCCTTTGACCCAAGGAGGGAGAGCGCCCCCGTCCTCTTCACGGCAGAGAGGAGGGGGCTGTGGGGCTAAAGGCAGGACAAGGAGGGAGTGCCAGCCTGACAGCTCCTCTTTCCACCACAAACTGTGACATTAGATGTGCTGCCAAGAGTGGGGGGCTTAGAGGCTGGAAAAGGGTGATGAATGGACACAGCCAGACAGTATTGGGACACTCTTCCAGGATGCTGAGAGTCCCACCACCAGTGCCCTGATGGGTCACTCAGAAAAGGAAGGAATAATGATCAGGGCAGGTCTTAGGGGCTGCAGTGAGGCTCTGAGGGTCAGGCCCAGCTGAATGGGGAAGGAAATATGAGATAGCCCAAGGAGTTGTTGGTGGTCAGCATGAAGCCACTCTGAGGGAGAGTGTGGCAGGCTGGGGACAGAGCGGGGCATGTGTCTCACTTATTTTAAAAGGGATGTGGCCAACGAACAGCAGAGCTCAGTGGTCGGCATGGGGGGGACACCTCACCACACTGCACGCCCCCCCCCCCCATCTAGACCCCAGCTTACTTCCACCATACCACCAGCATGTGCATGTATTCACCAGACCCACTCCAGTGTTTGGACTTCTGGATGGTGTATCTGGATCAACTCCAGGGCTTACTTTTGCTGAGTCTCCCTTTCCTCTTCAGTAAATGTCTATAGTTGCCCCCGAGTCTGCTGAGAGGATAGCTCACATAGGCATGGTATCTGGCCTGGAGTTGGCCCTCCATAAATGTCACTGTTACTGTCATCATGTGCTGGGACAAAGACCAAGCCAGCCATCCCCTGCCCTCAGCAAACTCACATCCTGGGGTGAAGATGGGGTGCTCACAGGGACACAGAAAAACAGTACAGTGAGGCTGGCTGGTGGAGACCTGGGCAGGGGCTGACCACCTGGCCTGAAGGGTCCCGGAAAACCTCTTGGAGAAGACGCTATTTCAGGTAAGTTTTAAGGATGGGAAGAGTCAGCCCAGTGCAGGAAGAGGCTGGGAGGGGACTCCTGGCAGCAGGGCGTTCCGGGTGGAGAGCAGTATAAGCCATTCAGTGCGAGAGCTGGGACCTGAAGGTCAGGGACAGCAGATCAAGGTTTCAGATCAGCGGTGGCTGCCCCAGGGTGAAGGGACTCAAGGGGGTTATCTGGAGGCCAGGGAGGAAGCGGTTGCAGGCCCTGGCTCACCATTCCAGCCTCCCTGGGGCTCCTGGAGGCGACCAGTTGCACTCCTTCCACCTTCGCCCATGCTGTTCCTTCTACGGGTCGTGCTGTTCCCTTCGCTTCCCATGGCTGAGCTTCAGGATTTGGACGGTTGGTGGCCACCTCCAAATAATGGTTGTGTTCTCCCACAGGTCGGAGGGAGCGTCCCCCTCCCCGTAGCCCGGAGAGCAGAGGCCATCATGCACAGTGGCATCGCATCTGCCACGCGTCCCCCACGCCGCCTCTGAGTCCGGGACTTCCAGCCCAGCGCCCACGAGCTCGCTCGCTCGCCCCCGCGGCCACGCCATGAGCCACGGGCCGAGCCCCCGGCTGGCCGAGTCTCCGCAGCTTTCCAAGGGCAGCCTCCTGACCATCCTGGGCAGCCCGTCGCCCGAGCGCATGGGGACAGCCGATTCGCTTCCACCCACGCCTCCCAGCGGCACGCCCTCGCCAGGGCCGCCACCGGCGCTGCCGCTGCCGCCGGCGCCCGCGCTGCTGGCCGACGGGGACTGGGAGAGCCGCGAGGAGCTGCGGCTGCGGGAGCTGGAGGAGGCGCGCGCGCGGGCGGCGCAGATGGAGAAGACCATGCGCTGGTGGTCGGACTGCACCGCCAACTGGCGCGAGAAATGGAGCAAGGTGCGCGCCGAGCGCAACCGTGCACGCGAGGAGGTGCGCCAGCTGCGCCAGCGCCTCGACGCGCTCACCAAGGAGCTAGCGGGCGCTCGGCGCGAACGCCAAGAAGCGCAGGGCGAGTGCGAGGCGCGGGGCCGCGAGCTGGCGCGGCTGCGGGGCGCCCGGGGGGCGGCGGACAGGACGCCCGATGGGCCCGAAACGGAGCCAGAAAGGGAACAGGAGCCGGTGCCGGTGCGCGATGTCGGATCCGGATGCGAGAGACCGCAGGGCAGCCAGGTGCGCAGCGAGGGGCGGGGCTTCTGGGCGGGGCCTTCCCGCTGGGGTCCAGAAGTGGGAGGGGCTCATTGATCCGGGCAGGAGCAGTGGCTGTAAGGCTCAGAAAGGGAAGTAAGGGCCTGGCACGTGGGTAGGTATCACACCTTCTGGGATTTAGGCTCTGCCCTGCAGGGCCCCAGGTTACCTTCCTCCTACAGACCCCAAGGGCAGAGTGTCCCAGATTATGGTGGTCCCGCCGCTCCCATACCTGCTGCTGCTAAGTCACTTCAGTTGTGTCCGACTCTGTGTGACCCCATAGACGGCAGCCTACCAGGCTCCTCCGTCCATGGGATTTTCCAGGCAGGAGTACTGGAGTGGGGTTCCATTGCCTTCTCCATCCCATACCTGAATAATCAACAAAACCAACAAATCAACCTCTCTGAGCAGGAGCAAGTTGTAAGAACTTACCTCAAAGGCGTCCATTAGTCCCAGAGCTGAATCCGTTCATTTATTCAATTTAGAGAAAGGAGTAAACATTTTAACAGGTGTCTATCAAAGCTGAGGGAGGGGAGGGTGTCAGGGCAATGGGAGCACAGAAGGAGGTCCCTGAGCCCGGCCCTGAGGAGGGAGCTTCACCGAAGCTTTTCTAGAAGCGGTCCCATGTAAGCTGAGATAGGAGAAATTGATGGTGAAAAGTGCAGGAATGCATTACAGGTGATGGGAATTCTGTGCAAATATCGAGAGGCTGAGAGTGCTTGGTAAATCTGGGCAAAGCCCCCATCGTTCCATGGGCACCCTTACAAAATGCTAGGCTCTGCATACACACTACCTAGTTAATTCTCAGGGCAACCCGGGAAATACTGGCTTTACAAATGAAAACACTGAGGCGCTGAGAGGTTAATTACCAGTGGCTCCCAGCTGGTGACTGGAGTTGCTGGGAGTTGACCCCACATGAACTTCTCAGCCCATGGTGATAATAATTAGGCTATCTGGAACATTAATCACATGTGAGGAGGGCAGCCTCCTCCGAACAAGCAAGACTCACCTGAAGGCCATCTAGGGACCGAGTCCAGGCTCAGGTTGCTCCCAGCTCCATCCCCAGTCACGTCAGCTCCTAAGATTCTTCGCTGCCCTCTCCCCTCTCCTGCCTGTGGGCTAGAGTGGGCACTGCTGCCTCCTGGTGGCTGAAGCCCTCTTCCCCGGGGCCCGACTGGTGCTTGCAGGTGACGTTTCTTGCTCTTCTTTGGGGCAGAGGATGTGCCAGCCTCGGACACTGTTCCTGTCCTCTCCGTGTTTGGTTATGAGTCACCGCAGGAGGTGGCAGGTACTGCAGCAGGAGCTTGGAGGATGCAGCCTGAGTTTGTTCTCCAGCCCAGCCATGTCTGTGCTGTGACCCTCCAGCAGTTCCCTTCTTCCCTCCCTGGTTCCTCAGAACCCTTAACCTCGAAACCTGGTCTACCGGAGTCTCCGGGGGTGGGTCTGTCAGACTCTTATTCTCCTCATCTTAAAGTGAGGAGTCTTAAAGTGAAGGTGACAGGATCAGACCTATCCCTTTGACTTCCAGTCAACTCCTTCCCTGGTCGGGTTTGAGTAGACCTTACTGACACCCTCTTCGGTCCGACCCTGTCTCCGGTACCCGTAGAACCCAGACACCAGTCTCTGTCCGGTCCCCCGTCTGTTCCCGTCTCCCCTTCTCCTCGGACCGTCCCTCCTTCTCCCGAGTCCCAACTCAATTAGTTGGGAGTGGTGAAAGGCAGACCCTTGACCAAGACGAGGTCTCCGGCGGAAGGACATGTAGAAAATAATAACACCAAATCAGCGAGTCACCACAGACTGAGAAAACACTGGGGTACTTGACATCGGGCGGTCCGAGGAACAGGTACCCTAAAGGATCCGTTCTTATGACCTCACCCAACGGTAACGGAAAAGGTCCCCCAGAAGGGTTAGGTCCCTAACTTGGACTCAGAGGACGTGACCGTCCGTTTAAGAAATGGGGACTCGGGGGTCCCTTCAGGTACGTAGAAAATGGTACAGTGAATCGTACAAAGTCCACTAGGGTGAAAAGTGACCCTAGAAACTCGTCCTTAGGGAAAACTCCCTTAGATCAGGAATAAGGAACATCCTTAGGGACGAAGACGTAAGTAGTCACAGGGTGGTTTATAAACGTATGAAGGTCGTCGTCTCTCGAATGGTGGAGAAGACCCCCTAGAAGGTCCTAAGTCCCTTAGACTCACCGACTGAGACACGTCAAGATTCATCGCTTCACCCTCCCACACCGTCGTCTTCTCCTTTGCCCCCAAGTCTCCTGACACACTGAACGGGTACCAATGGGTGGTTCGACTACGGTCTGGGACCTGGACCCTCTCCGATACTACTTCCGGTTCTCCCAATCCCGAGTCGCTAGTAATCAGGTTGGAGACGGACCCAGGGGTGTCCTCGACCTCGACCACCTCTCGGACGACTTCTCGTCTGGTCTCCTCGGGCTCCCGACGACCCTCCACGCGTCGCGCCCCCGGCCCCGGGGTGCCCCGTCGAGTCCGGCGGTCCTCGCGTCGGCGGACGGGACCCTCCTGTGGTGGCAGCTCCTCCTACGGAGGTTCGACTGGCGGGACGCCGATGCCGACCTACTCAGGGTCTTCCACGACGAGTTCCTTGCTCTCACTCAGGGTCCTCTGTCCGTCCCCCGATCCCCTGCCCGGTCCGGTATGGTCCCGGAGGAACCTTAGTGTCTTACTTTCAGGCATAGTGTCTTCCACTCTGAGTCACTTTCCCTTACCCTCTTCCCCTTTGAGTCCCATTGATTCTTGGGACTTGAGAACAGTGGTATTGTACCCTAGGACCCAACATGAGGGCTTTTTAAAATTAATTCCATTAATAGGTGTCAGGGATCTGGGTCAGGCACTGTGCTCGGTGGGGATACAGTTATCCACGAGACCAGCAATCCCTGCCTTCGTGCAGGGAGAGTGCCATGGGCAAAAATCAAAGCAGGGAAGGAGGGATACGGGGACTAAGGGGTGGAAGCTGGGAGTCTGGTTTTGGACGTGTTGAGCTTGATTCAGCAGGAAGGCATTTGGGGGTGTGAATGAGTCTATAGAGTTCACAAGACAGGTCTGGGCTGGAGGTAGAAATTCAGGAGTAATCAGCAAATAGATGATGCTGAAAACCATGAGCTGGGGTGAGAGTGGATAGGGCAGAGGTCAAAGGATGGGGCCCTGGAGCCCACCAGCTATAGAATCAGAGGAAGAGGGAGGCAGCAAAGGGTACAGGAGAAGGGAGCCAGTGAGGGGGAAGAGGAAGCAGGAGGAGCCGTTTCATTGATGAGGGAGCAGTCAGCTGGTCAAGTCGGAAGAGGACTGAGCTCTGACCGGTGGATTTAGGGCTCAGAGGTCACCAGTGACCTTGACTGGTCATTTTTGCCTGATCATGGTGAATATTTAGTAGCACCCCCTTTTCCGTCCAGAAATTAAACACAAAGATGGCATAAGATAACTACACACAGAAATCTTTTAAAAATCAACACAGTGCCCTTGTGAAGGTAGAAGCAGAGATCACGGCCGTGCTCCTGCAAGCCAAGGAGCGCCAGGTATTGCCACCAGAAGCCAGAGCAGAGGTATAGAACAGATGCCCTCTCACAACCCTCACGTGGAACCAACACCTTGGTCTTGGACTTGGAGCCTCCAGAACTGAGATACTGCATTTCTGTTTAAGCACAGTGAACAAAAGTCAACCTGTTGTACTAACTGAAATGTAAAGTAATGCTAAACTCTCAGAATGGGAGGCCAGCGTAGTGTGGGGGTTGGTCATAAAACACTGCACATGGCCAAATAGCCACGGCACCTCCGTGCACATTCAGGGCAGAGTGAAGGGTGAGGGGCGCGAGGGCAGTTTATGGGGCTCCCACCCAGCGATGGTGACAAGAAGGGACTCCTCCTTCAGAGAGTCACTGGAAAGTGTTTTCCAGCTTTTCCGACTGCAGAGCTGTGTGTTCACGCCAAGTCAGCATAAAAGAGATAGCGGGGAGTGGGGGTATTTGATGGATGAGCCCAGGGCCTGGTGCCCTGGAGAACCAGACACTCCCCACAGCAGGGGCTGGACTCCCGCAGTTGTGTGGAGGGGGCAGCTCCAGGAGATTGCACAACCAGGTTGCCTGCCACAGAGTGGGGTGCCAAGGCCTGGGGTACGTAGCAGACCACCAGAAGCCAGGGAAGCGGCATAGAACAGATTACCTCTCACGACACCTTGGTCTTGGACTTGGAAGGGACTGGAGGACAGGACTCAGAAGAAGGCCCCAGTGGGCTCACCCCCATGTCTCCCCTCCCCAGGGATAAAATGGCACTGAGCAGGAACATCGAGAAGCTGGAGGGAGAGCTCAGCCAGTGGAAGATCAAGTACGAGGAACTGAGCAAGACCAAGCAGGAGATGCTCAAGCAAGTGAGTCTCGGAGACCAGGGTGGGCTTCCTGGAGGAAGCAGTACTGTGTCACTGAATTTCAGCACTGGGAATGGGAGAAAGAAGGGAATTCAATCATTCACTGTCAAGCACCAGCCCTATGCCATGTGATGATCTGTGGACTGGGGCAGGAGGTGGAGGAGGGGTTGTGGGGAGAACACCAAGAGTAACCAGGTAGATAAATTCAGAAACTGCGAAATTCAAAACACAATCAGAGAGATGAGGTGGTGGGTCATAGAAAGGTCTCTCTAAGAGGGTTACATTCAAGGCAAGACCTAAAGTGATTAGAAGAAGCCACCGTTGAGAAGAGATGGGGGCAGAGTTCCTGGCAGGGGGCACAGCAAATGCAAAGGTCCTGAGGCCAGGACAGCCTAGTGGGTTCAAGAAATAGAGGCCAGTGTGGCTGGAGGGTAGTCAGTGAGAGATGAGATTGCAAGGGGATCCCACCGGCCTTGTAGACCAAGACAAAAGGAAGGAGTCTGGATGTTCACTGGGCATAGTGGGTATGAGATCTTGCCAGAGCCTCACAGCAGTCAAGGAGACACACTTGGTGTCCCCATCCTACAGATGAGGAAACTGAGACTCTAGCTGGCAGAGAGGAAATTCCACCCCTGCACTTTGGGAATTCCTACATGCTGGGGTCCAGAGAAGGCAATGGCACCCCACTCCAGTACTGTTGCCTGGAAAATCCCATGGACGGAGGAGCCTGGTGGGCTGCAGTCCATGGGGTCGCTAAGAGTCGGACACGACTGAGCGACTTCACTTTCACTTTTCACTTTCATGCATTGGAGAAGGAAATGGCAACCCACTCCAGTGTTCTTGCCTGGAGAATCCCAGGGACGGAGGAGCCTGGTGGGCTGCCGTCTATGGGGTCTCACAGAGTCGGACACGACTGAAGCGACTTAGCAGCAGCAGCAGCAGCAGCAGCATGCTGGGGTCAGACTGGGCTTCCCTTACTGCTTCCCTGTGCAGACCCTGATGGCCACCAGGGGGCGCAGCCACCCTGCTTTTCCAAAAGGTGGGCAACTCACAGACCCGAGCCTGAAACTGCCCTGGAAGATTGGTCTTTAAGTAAAATCTCTTAAAGGAATCTCCTAAAAATAAAGCTTCCCAGACCCTGCCCTCACTCTCCTGAATCAGCATCTTTGGGGCTTAGGTCCAGGAATCTTTTAAATCTTTTCAAATTGTGTAATCATTTGAAGAAATGTGAGACCCAACTGTGCAATTTTACAGATACATAACTATAAAGATTCTCATTTGTATCTGGGTTTTTTTTTTTCCATCAACATTGCATATTTAAGGTTCATTATGCCACTGCAAAGAGCATTCCTCTGACAATTTTCCCCTGCTCTACAACAGGGACTCTGTACTATTTCAAATCACCCCAGGCAGTTCTGATGTGACCAGCCCCACACCCACAGGCAGACCTGCATTCAGATCCCCTGGGTGTGTTCAGCCAGTGTTCACTGAGGGTGCCCAGGCCATACACGGATACGAAGGCGGGCAGACAGACATGCTGTCTCCCAGGCTCACGTTCTTGGGGAGGTGGGGGGATGGAGAAGCACCCCTTCTAGGCAGGGAGGACAGGAGAGGCCTCCCTGAGGAGAGGGCGTTTAGGCCAAGACCTGAGAGTGAGAAAAGTCAGCCCTTCAAGATACCTCGGAAAGAGGGCAGTGAGCAGAGGGAAGCACAAGTGTGGAGCCTGCAATGGACAGGAGCTTGCGTATTTGAGGACTAGAGAGGAGGCTCAGAGAGCTCTGGGGAGGGGGGATGGGCGATGCGGTTGAGCGGAGATGGCTTTGTGGGACCATAGGGAAAGGTCATCTGAGTTAAATTCACCCATTCCAGTCCATTTTAGTTCGCTGATTCCTAGAATGTCGACGTTCACCCTTGTCATCTCTTGTTTGACCACTTCCAATTTGCCTTGATTCATGGACCTGACATTCCAGGTTCCTATGCAGTATTGCTCTTTACAGCATCGGATCTTGCTTCTATCACCAGTCACATGCACAACTGGGTATTGTTTTCGCTTTGGGTCCATCCCTTCATTCTTTCTGGACTTATTGCTCCACTGATCTCCAGTAGCATATTGGGCACCTAATGACCTGGG
>SJYT01022253.1:594150-627605 GCA_006410635.1 Cephalophus harveyi | reverse complement strand
TGAAACTCCAGTACTTTGGCCACCTCATGCGAAGAGTTGACTCATTGGAAAAGACTCTGATGCTGGGAGGGATTGGGGGCAGGAGGAGAAGGGGACGACCGAGGATGAGATGGCTGGATGGCATCACTGACTCAATGGATGTGAGTCTGAGTGAACTCCGGGAGATGGTGATGGACAGGGAGGCCTGGCGTGCTGCGATTCATGGGGTCGCAAAGAGTCGGACACGACTGAGCGACTGAACTAACTAACTAAGGGAAAGGTCGGTTCTTAGGGAACCTGGGGTTGGGATGTGATTGGCTGTGTCTTTTTTTAGTTAATTTATTTTTTGGCCGCACAGAGTGGCTTACTTATAGGATCTTAGTTCCCCAACCAGGGATGGAACCTGTGCCCGCTGCCGTGGAAGCTCAGGGTCCTAACCACTGCACCACCAGGGAATTCCCCTGGGTTTATCTTTTTTTTTTTTAAAGATAAAAGGGCTACTGTTGCGGAAAATGGGTTGACGAGAGAAGGTCAGGGGGCAGGAGGAGGGCACCCAAGATTGGACACTGGGAGGCTGGATGATAATCAGGGAGAAGGTGAGAGATGTCAGAGGAGGCAGATGCGTTCAGATTCAGGGTCTGTTCTGGATACCCTGTGGCCCATTTGGGCACCACATGAGGCTCCTTGCTGAGCCCTCCGGCACCAGCGCCCACCCCTCCCTGGAGCTGGTGGTCCTCACCTAACCAGCCTGTGTTGTATCACACAGCTCAGCATACTGAAGGAGGCCCACCAGGACGAGCTGGGCCGCATGTCCGAAGACCTGGAGGATGAGCTGGGTGCGCGTTCCAGCATGGACAGGAAGATGGCGGAGCTGAGGGGCGAGGTGAGGCCACCGGCAGGGCCCTGGGTCTGGGGGCGCCCGGGGGTCCCTGCCTCCATCAGTCACTCACTCAGAGGAGGACAGTTACCAGCCACAGCCCTGGGTGCTCTAGTCTGCAAGGGGTGGGCCTCTGTGGCTCACACCCTGTGCGTGTGAAATAAGCCCGGGTTAATTATAGCTGCTGCAGCTGGACTTGCTTCCTGGAGCCAAAACAACTGCTGGAGGAGGTGGGGAGGGGGAACCTCCCACTCTGCCATGCTGGGCCCCTCCCTGTGGACCCCTCCCGCTGTCCTGCCCTGTTGCAGATGGAGCGGCTGCAGGCAGAGAACGCCGCTGAGTGGGGTCGCCGGGAGCGGCTGGAGACAGAGAAACTGGGCCTGGAGCGGGAGAACAAGAAGCTGCGGGCGCAGGTCGGGGACCTGGAGGAGGCGCTGGCCCGGCGACGGCGGCAGACAGCCAGCGCGCTGGACTGCGACCTGCGGGCCAGCCAGGCCGCGCTCTTCGAGAAGAACAAGGTGGGGTAGTGAGGGGGCTGCAGCCAGGGCTGGGGTAGACCACCTCCTGGGTGTCCAGCTCCAGACCTCAGGGGGCCAGAGACCCTTGAAGTAACGACTACAGGCCGAGGAGGTGATTGCCTGGCAGCGGCTCCTCCTGGGCACCCGCCATGGGCCAGGCTCAGTGATACCACCATCATAGCTGGGTGTGTGGGGCAGCACTGTGGGCCAGGCTCCGTGCTGGGGCTTTTTGCCCGTGCTGTGGAGAATACTTGGCGACGTAGTGATAAAGAATCCACCTGCCAACCAGGAGATGCAGGTTCGATCCTTGGGTCAGGAAGATCCCCTGGAAAAAGGAAAAGCAACCCACTCCTGTATTCTTGCCTGGGAAATCCCATGGATAGAGGAGCCTGGCAGGGTACAGTCCATGGGATCACAAAGGGTCAAACACAGCTGAGCAACTAAACACAACAACATCACTTAATCCTTTCAACAGCCCTTTCACTGGTCCAGCAAATGTTTGTTGAGCTCCAGCTGCGCGTAGGCCTTGTTCTAGGTGGTGGGGACACAGCCGTGAACAGACAGGAGGGACGTGGCCTCCCCTCGTGGAGCTGATAGCTGAGGGGGATATAGACGTTGCTCCGTCTGTCACACACTTATGCTGGTCACACAGCTCCGCGGCTGTGGCAGGGAGAGAGAAGAGGGGATGCCCGGGGACCTGGCTGAGGCCCAGGTCCTGGGGAGGCTTTCCTAAGGCAGTGACGTTTAAGCCCAGGTCTCCAGGGAGAGCAGACATTGACTGGCAGTGGACTGATTCCAGGAAGAAATTTGGAAAATGGTGTGAATGAATGTCCCATGGTGACAGGGAGCTGGAGCTTTGGAGGAACAAGGGAGGCTGGTGTGGCTGGAGGGGAGCTGGCAAGAGGAATGTGGTAGGTGAGGCAGGAGGCCTGAGCCACCTTTGAAAAGTGAGAGGTAAGTGTGAGCAAGTTGTGGCTCTGAGCACTCACTGGCTGCTGGGTGGAAGACGGATGAGAAGGCAAGCGGATGGGGAGTCTGGGCCATTTTCTGGGGGCAGCAGGAGATGATAGAGGCCAGGACCAGGCTGAGGTTGGTGAAAATGGAACAAAGAGTGGATTCAAGAGGCCATTTCACAGATCTGAGCCCTCTGAGCTCCCAGAGCTCAGGTGTGGACAGCTCCTCTCCTGGCTGCTCATCTTCCCAGCCACTCTGGCTTCAGATCTCTTTGCTTCCGAAACGCACTCCTCAGCTGACCCAGAGCTTTAATGCCATTTATACATCAAAGAGCCCTGACTTTGTCCCTCCCCAGAAAACGAGACTCAGCTCAAGTAGCCTACTGCACACCTCATGTCATCTCCAGCAGGCACCCCAGAGTTCCATGTCCAGAATAGAGCCAGCACTCCCCCTACCTCCCTCCTCATCACCCCCAGGCCTTCTCACCTCACTAGATGGCACCTCTAGCCTCCAGCTCCTCACCCAACTCTAGTGCTGGCATTTCAGAGAGGTTCCAGGGAGAAGGGACCCCAGTACCCCCAGAACCACCTGACCTCATGGACTTCCCAGCATGAGCCCTCCTCCGTCTCCGCTCTCCTGCAGGAGCTGGCCGACCTGAAGCACGTGCACGGCAAACTGAAGAAGCAGTTCCAGGAGAAGGTGGCGGAGCTGGCCCACGCCAACCGGCGGGTGGAGCAGCACGAGGCCGAGGTGAAGAAGCTGCGGCTGCGGGTGGAAGAGCTCAAGAAGGAGCTGGCCCAGGCTGAGGACGAGGTGAGCACCTGCAGGGCCCAGCGTGCAGCCTGCAGACCTCGGCTGGGGTCGGTGGGGGTGGAGCTGCAGGGCCCTCCTGTGTCGCTCCGTGCCGGGTCCCCAGTGCCTGGTACAAGCCTGACTCTCGGGAGGCACTCAGGAGAGAGTGGGTGGGTGACAGGTGGTGTGTGGGTAGGAAGATGGGAAGAGAAATGGACAGATAACGTAGATGAGTGGTTGAGTAGATTAATGAATGGATGAGTGGGTGGATGCAGAGTTGGTTAAACGGACAGGATAACTCCATGGATGGATGAACAGATGGATGAGGGGATAGATGGACAGATGGTTGGGAAAGAGGAGAGATGGATGGGATGTAACCACAGATGTCTGATGGGTGGTTGGATGGATGGATGAAGGGGTAGGTAGATAGATGGGTGGATGAATGGATATGTGGAAAGATGGATGATTGAGTGGATAGTGGAAAGGTGGAAGAGTGAATGGACTGAAGGAAAGAAGGGCAGAAGGATGGGTAGATGGGAAGATGGGTTTGGAAGAGTGGAAGGACACAAGGGTAGTATGAATGGGTGGCTGAATAGATCAATGGATGGTAAGTGGGTCAGTGGGTGTCTCCATAGGCAGATGGATATTTCCATGGATGAATGGTCAGATGGACAGATTCATGGGAATATATGGGTAGGTGGGTTGATGGATGGATCAGTAGCTTGGGGCATTGGAGGATGGGTAGATTTGGAAGGGAGAGGCAACAAGATGCCTCTTCTTTTGCCCCAAGAAGAGGCAAAAAAAGGATGTTCTCCTGGAGGAGCTGGGCCTCAGATGATAGCATTTGAAAGGCCTCAAAGAAGAGACAGGAATTGCTTTTGAGGAGGATCATTCTCACAGACGAACGGCAGGAGTGGCTGATCCTCAGCAGACGGCAGGGCAGGCTGGCCTAACCCAAGGTGACTCCTTTGCTCTCGGCCGCGTTCACCCCCGCAGTTGGACGAGGCCCATAACCAGGCGCGGAAGCTGCAGCGGTCGCTGGACGAGCAGACGGAGCAGAGTGAGAACCTGCAAGTGCAGCTGGAACATGTGCAGTCCAGGTGGGCCCAGCGTGCTGCCCCAGGGGCAAGGACTCCCGGCCGGGGCGCACAAGCAGGGCAGGGGCGCTTCCAGCCCAGGGAGGCCCGGGGTCGGGGTCGGGGCTCCAGCCGAATGGGCCTAGAGGGGAAGACATGGAAGGAAGAGATCCGGACATCCTGGGGTCAGAATGCTGTCCCCTCCAAGCAGGAAGGGCCAGGGCTCGGAAACCAGGGAAGGGAGTGCAGGAAGTAAGACCAGCTGGGAGCTTTGGAGTTGTGTCCTGCAGCCAGCGGATATAGAGGGAGCAGCCAAAGAGGTCAGGCCCAATGCGGGGCAGCAGGGAGGGCGGGTGGATCTGGGCAGTCTCTGGTGAGAAGGACAAGCAGCCCGCAAGGTCCTCAGGCTGGGGTGACTCTGGACCAGCTGGGGTCTGTGGGATCTCGGCCCTGATGGCAGCCCGGACCCCTCAGCTGCAGACAGGACCCATCCGCCTCAGTGAGGGAGGACAGGAGGTCTGGGGGCCCACCCAGCACGCTCTGCCTCCCACCCCATCCCAACATCCGAGAGTGGCTCTCTCCCCCGGACTCCCCTTAGAGCTGGAAGGAGATGCAGGTTCGATCCTTGGGTCAGGAAGATCCCCTGGAAAAAGGAAAAGCAACCCACTCCTGTATTCTTGCCTGGGAAATCCCATGGATAGAGGAGCCTGGCAGGGTACAGTCCATGGGATCACAAAGAGTCAAACACAGCTGAGCAACTAAACACAACAACATCACTTAATCCTTTCAACAGCCCTTTCACTGGTCCAGCAAATGTTTGTTGAGCTCCAGCTGCGCGTAGGCCTTGTTCTAGGTGGTGGGGACACAGCCGTGAACAGACAGGAGGGACGTGGCCTCCCCTCGTGGAGCTGATAGCTGAGGGGGATATAGACGTTGCTCCGTCTGTCACACACTTATGCTGGTCACACAGCTCCGCGGCTGTGGCAGGGAGAGAGAAGAGGGGATGCCCGGGGACCTGGCTGAGGCCCAGGTCCTGGGGAGGCTTTCCTAAGGCAGTGACGTTTAAGCCCAGGTCTCCAGGGAGAGCAGACATTGACTGGCAGTGGACTGATTCCAGGAAGAAATTTGGAAAATGGTGTGAATGAATGTCCCATGGTGACAGGGAGCTGGAGCTTTGGAGGAACAAGGGAGGCTGGTGTGGCTGGAGGGGAGCTGGCAAGAGGAATGTGGTAGGTGAGGCAGGAGGCCTGAGCCACCTTTGAAAAGTGAGAGGTAAGTGTGAGCAAGTTGTGGCTCTGAGCACTCACTGGCTGCTGGGTGGAAGACGGATGAGAAGGCAAGCGGATGGGGAGTCTGGGCCATTTTCTGGGGGCAGCAGGAGATGATAGAGGCCAGGACCAGGCTGAGGTTGGTGAAAATGGAACAAAGAGTGGATTCAAGAGGCCATTTCACAGATCTGAGCCCTCTGAGCTCCCAGAGCTCAGGTGTGGACAGCTCCTCTCCTGGCTGCTCATCTTCCCAGCCACTCTGGCTTCAGATCTCTTTGCTTCCGAAACGCACTCCTCAGCTGACCCAGAGCTTTAATGCCATTTATACATCAAAGAGCCCTGACTTTGTCCCTCCCCAGAAAACGAGACTCAGCTCAAGTAGCCTACTGCACACCTCATGTCATCTCCAGCAGGCACCCCAGAGTTCCATGTCCAGAATAGAGCCAGCACTCCCCCTACCTCCCTCCTCATCACCCCCAGGCCTTCTCACCTCACTAGATGGCACCTCTAGCCTCCAGCTCCTCACCCAACTCTAGTGCTGGCATTTCAGAGAGGTTCCAGGGAGAAGGGACCCCAGTACCCCCAGAACCACCTGACCTCATGGACTTCCCAGCATGAGCCCTCCTCCGTCTCCGCTCTCCTGCAGGAGCTGGCCGACCTGAAGCACGTGCACGGCAAACTGAAGAAGCAGTTCCAGGAGAAGGTGGCGGAGCTGGCCCACGCCAACCGGCGGGTGGAGCAGCACGAGGCCGAGGTGAAGAAGCTGCGGCTGCGGGTGGAAGAGCTCAAGAAGGAGCTGGCCCAGGCTGAGGACGAGGTGAGCACCTGCAGGGCCCAGCGTGCAGCCTGCAGACCTCGGCTGGGGTCGGTGGGGGTGGAGCTGCAGGGCCCTCCTGTGTCGCTCCGTGCCGGGTCCCCAGTGCCTGGTACAAGCCTGACTCTCGGGAGGCACTCAGGAGAGAGTGGGTGGGTGACAGGTGGTGTGTGGGTAGGAAGATGGGAAGAGAAATGGACAGATAACGTAGATGAGTGGTTGAGTAGATTAATGAATGGATGAGTGGGTGGATGCAGAGTTGGTTAAACGGACAGGATAACTCCATGGATGGATGAACAGATGGATGAGGGGATAGATGGACAGATGGTTGGGAAAGAGGAGAGATGGATGGGATGTAACCACAGATGTCTGATGGGTGGTTGGATGGATGGATGAAGGGGTAGGTAGATAGATGGGTGGATGAATGGATATGTGGAAAGATGGATGATTGAGTGGATAGTGGAAAGGTGGAAGAGTGAATGGACTGAAGGAAAGAAGGGCAGAAGGATGGGTAGATGGGAAGATGGGTTTGGAAGAGTGGAAGGACACAAGGGTAGTATGAATGGGTGGCTGAATAGATCAATGGATGGTAAGTGGGTCAGTGGGTGTCTCCATAGGCAGATGGATATTTCCATGGATGAATGGTCAGATGGACAGATTCATGGGAATATATGGGTAGGTGGGTTGATGGATGGATCAGTAGCTTGGGGCATTGGAGGATGGGTAGATTTGGAAGGGAGAGGCAACAAGATGCCTCTTCTTTTGCCCCAAGAAGAGGCAAAAAAAGGATGTTCTCCTGGAGGAGCTGGGCCTCAGATGATAGCATTTGAAAGGCCTCAAAGAAGAGACAGGAATTGCTTTTGAGGAGGATCATTCTCACAGACGAACGGCAGGAGTGGCTGATCCTCAGCAGACGGCAGGGCAGGCTGGCCTAACCCAAGGTGACTCCTTTGCTCTCGGCCGCGTTCACCCCCGCAGTTGGACGAGGCCCATAACCAGGCGCGGAAGCTGCAGCGGTCGCTGGACGAGCAGACGGAGCAGAGTGAGAACCTGCAAGTGCAGCTGGAACATGTGCAGTCCAGGTGGGCCCAGCGTGCTGCCCCAGGGGCAAGGACTCCCGGCCGGGGCGCACAAGCAGGGCAGGGGCGCTTCCAGCCCAGGGAGGCCCGGGGTCGGGGTCGGGGCTCCAGCCGAATGGGCCTAGAGGGGAAGACATGGAAGGAAGAGATCCGGACATCCTGGGGTCAGAATGCTGTCCCCTCCAAGCAGGAAGGGCCAGGGCTCGGAAACCAGGGAAGGGAGTGCAGGAAGTAAGACCAGCTGGGAGCTTTGGAGTTGTGTCCTGCAGCCAGCGGATATAGAGGGAGCAGCCAAAGAGGTCAGGCCCAACGCGGGGCAGCAGGGAGGGCGGGTGGATCTGGGCAGTCTCTGGTGAGAAGGACAAGCAGCCCGCAAGGTCCTCAGGCTGGGGTGACTCTGGACCAGCTGGGGTCTGTGGGATCTCGGCCCTGATGGCAGCCCGGACCCCTCAGCTGCAGACAGGACCCATCCGCCTCAGTGAGGGAGGACAGGAGGTCTGGGGGCCCACCCAGCACGCTCTGCCTCCCACCCCATCCCAACATCCGAGAGTGGCTCTCTCCCCCGGACTCCCCTTAGAGCTGGGGTATGTCAGAGAACATCCAGTCCAAGCCCCGCCCCATTTCACAAGCTTCCACCTGAGACCGATTTCCTGTGCCAGGCCTGGCCCTTATTTCCATCTCTTATTTCATAGAATAGACAGCGCCCAGTCTCTGCTGCCAAGACTGCCTGGGTGGTGGGAACTCTGGCTCTGCACTAAGTAGCTGTGTTATTTTGGGCCACTTACTTAACCTCTTTTTTTTTTTTTACCAGAGTTTCCTCATCTGTAAAATGGAATTGATAAGTTTTTATTACTTCTTGATTATGGAAATTAAATGAGCCGATCTGTGCTTATAAAAGGACCAGGCCCATGATAAATGCTAAATAGTAGTGGGGCTTTAGTATTGGGGTCACATATTGTGCCATGGTTGGATAGCATCACCAACTCAACGGACATGAGTTTGAGCAAACTCTGATAGAGAGTGAAGAAGGACAGGGAAAGCTGGCGTGCTGCAGTCCATGGGGTCGCAAAGAGTCAGAAATGACTTAGCGACTGATCAACAACATTGTGCTTTAAGAACCACGCTCCTAGGAGAGACAGGAAGGACAATTTTTTTCTACCCCCAGGGGGCTGGCAGACGAGGAAACTAAGACACAAGAGGGTTAAGGCCTTTCACTGCCACACAGGTGGGTGGGTGGTCAGGTTAGATTGCCTCCCCAGCCGTCTGCCACCTGAGCCCTTATTTACAGAGCATGTACTGTTACATATGTGCTGAGTGTCTGTGACTAAGAGCACAGAGTGTGCGGCCAGACCCGATAGCTGTGTGGCCCGGGGAGCCGAGGCTTAGTTTCCCCAGATGCCTGGGATGTTGCCTATGAAGTGTCGTGAAGGAGCCCAGTCATGAGTCCAAGTCAAGCTCAGTGTCTGGCCAGCTCTGCCCACTCCAGCACATGGGCCCCTCACAAGGCCGCCTGGCCTCAGGGCCTTCCCGCAGTCTTGGCCACATTCTTTGGGAGCCATAAACCCAAAATGGGCAGGCAGGCTGGCTCTGCCCAGGCTCTCAAGTGCTTCCATGGGGAGGGCGGGGCTGCCCAGGACCGCTGCCTCATCTTATTTCCCAACTTTTTGTGCTTTAATGTTCCGGGGACAGCGCACTAAATCACCATGCAGTAATGGAGGCCCCTGCCCGCGCCCCTCCCCGCCGTGTTAATAATTCATGCCTTCCAGTAAGATGCAGCCAGGCGGCTACTCCGCTGGGGGTGGGCGCGGGGAGGAGGGGGGATGGGCATTTCCTCCACTCGGCTCATTTAATTTCCATAATCAAGAAGTAATAAAAACTTATCAATTCCATTTTACAGATGAGGAAACTCTGGTAAAAAAAAAAAAAGAGGTTAAGTAAGTGGCCCAAAATAACACAGCCTGTCTCTTATACACATCTGCCAGGCGGCTACTCCGCTGGGGGTGGGCGCGGGGAGGAGGGGGGATGGGCATTTCCTCCACTGGCTCTTCCTAGAGGCAAGTCTGCCTCGTAAATTTTGGCTTTAGGAATTTTAATGTGGGGAAGAACAAGGGTGGAGGGCTTTCTCACTGACGTTAGGGATGTAGGGGACTCAGGACCCCCACCCCTGGACTCTCTTCCTACGGGCTTTGGAGCCTGGCTTGGGTTCGAATCCCAGCTGCGTTACCTTGAGCCGGCTGCTTCACCTCTTCAAGCCATCGCCCTACCCCCGCCACCTACTCCAGAGCCAGCCAGCCAGTTCAGAGCCCAGCCCCTGCTCGCTGCCGTCTGTGGGACTTAGTGCCGCAGTTTCCCTATCTGTAAAATGGGAGTGACAGGGGCACCTCCCTCACTGCGGGGGCTTCTGGAAGGATGAAGTGAGACGAGGTAATGTTTGTGGAAGGCTCAGTCTGGTGCCTGGCAGCGGGAAGCGATAGGGGAGGCTTAGCTGCTGTCAGCACCAGCGGGTCAGGCTCATCTCTGACCCGCCTGTCACCCCACCCCACAGGCTCCGCCGACAGCAGCAGAATGCCCCCCTCTTTGGGAAGATCCGCAGCGCTCGCTTTGGTGCCGAGGAGGCGGGGGACGGAGCCAGCGACCTGGACGAGGACGAGGACCTGCAGATCCAGGTGGCTTAGAGCTGCCAGGGCTAGGCAGGACTGGGCGCCACCCCCCAACCCTGGGTGCCCAGGCTGACCAGCCACTCGAACTGATGCAGCTGTCTGTGCTGACCCTGGGAGCAGACCCCAGTCCCTGCCGCAGACAACTTCCTTCTCTCCCACTGTGGGCGTTGGTGGTCCCACTTTAGCGACACTCCATGGAACGGAAGCCGTGGCCTACATTTTATATATATTTATATATATATATATATATATGTCATATATATATTAGTATATATGCCTAGGGTCCTTGGACTTATTTGGTTTTATAGACACAGGACCACTCCAAGGCCCAGTCAGGTGCCCCCACCCACCCAGGACTTTCTTGCTGGGGGAGGGGGTGTCAAAGGAGAGCTGTTAGGGACCTCCATCCAGGCTTATATATATATATATGTCATATATATATTAGTATATATGCCTAGGGTCCTTGGACTTATTTGGTTTTATAGACACAGGACCACTCCAAGGCCCAGTCAGGTGCCCCCACCCACCCAGGACTTTCTTGCTGGGGGAGGGGGTGTCAAAGGAGAGCTGTTAGGGACCTCCATCCAGGCTGCCTCTCTGGACCTTGGAGGTCTGGCAAGGGCTGTGGCTGTTCATAGTACAATGTGATAACCCTGTCTTTTGTAATAAATGGAATTCATGTTCTCAGGTAGAGTCCTGAGTGTATGGCAGATGCAGGCACGCGTGTGGGGGACAGACAGGATCAGCCTGCCCCAGCACCAAACCTGAGCTTGGGAATATTGATATGAAGTCACTTGAGTGACTTAATAAATGAATGAATGTGAGAAAGAATGAAAGAATGAACAGTGGGACTGATGGATGGTCTGGAATCCAGCTCCTATGAGGGGAATGAGAAGGGATGATGCATGTTTAATCTGCAGGAGACTTCAGTTCTGACTCTAGATGAATTCAGATGTCTGCTCTGGCCCTTACTGGCTGTGCAACCTTGGGGAAGTTACTTGTCCTCTCTGAGCCTCAGTTTCTCCATCTGTAAACTGTCTCATAGAGTCATCAGGAGAATTAGATGAGTTCACCTGGAGCTCGGTAAAGGTGAATTATAATTGAAATACTTGAAGGTATGCCCTGGAGAGGAGGGATTTGCCAGCTGGGTTCGGCTGTAAGGGATGACATTCAGGCAACTGACTGGTGGGCGTTTACCCAGAGCTGGGTATGAACACAACCTATAACCCTTTCACCATTCTCCTAGCCCTGCTCTAGGTAGTGACATTATAGATTTTATCTTTTGATTCTTAATTCCTAAACCTTCTCTAACCAGCCAGTGCGTATTAAATCTGGTAGGAAAGGTTATTCAAAGCATGGTAGCATTCGTTGTTGAATCTTCGCAAGTTGAGGTGGCGTTTGAGTCACCTGCCCTTGATGAGAGTTTGACCTGAACTCTTAGCACCAGGCCTGCTTTCTGCAGGAGCAGGCACTCAGAACTGTCCCAGCCCAGAGGCCACGGCGAGTTCCCTGTGTTCAGAGGTGAGCACAGGGAGGCTGGGCTCAGAGCAAGGGCCTGGCACCCAAGAGAAGTTAGATTCAATTGATTGAGGTGGTGGGGCTCCCTGCTTGGGGTGGGCAGCTGCAGTGAAGGACTTCTCTCTTGTTGTGGCCCAGTCTAGAGGACCCTTGGGGCTATGGTGCTAGGACCCACGGCTGCCACAGGCCCTGGGGGCTGATAGGAGGCGCCAGCAGGCCCAGGAGCCCCGCAGGGGATAATAAATAGGTCCCCCGTTGCCAAGACTGAACTGACCATGCTGGCAAGGTGGGGTTTGCTGTCATGCCCCAGGTCCCCTCCTGGGCTCCAAGGGGGAGACAGAGGAGTGTGAGAAACCCCACGTGGATCCCCCTACATGGGCCTTTCCCCACAAGCCAGAGCCAGCAGAAATGAGAAAAGGCTCTGTGGGAAGAGGAACATTTCCTGCGGGGGGTCTTTCTGTTTTCTCTCCCAAACAGGAAGTGGGCACCAGAAAAGGCTGAAAGCGCTGCCCTTTGACCCCTGGGAGCCAGTAGCCAGGCGCTTACAGACAGCAGCCCTGAGAGCTGACCCCCCAGGCACCCAGGCGGACCTGCCATTCCCAGACGCAGAGCAGACCGTCCAGCCCAACGGGCTCCCCCAGACTCCCCGGCACCTCTGGAGAGATAGCGTGGAGCAGGGGCCCCATTACAGCTCGTGTCTGCAGGCGGGGCCGCTCCTGAAAACCTCAGAAAGGAGAGGGTCTGGCCTCCCACCTCCCATGTACAAGGGAGCCGGGAAGTCTTGGGAGGGACGCGCAGCCACAGACACAGGGCTGGAGGGTTCTCTGGCCCTGGAACTTGCGCTGCCTCTAAGCAAGGGCTTGCTCAGAGCCCTTGCATCCTGGGGGTCGTGGCAGCAACATCTGCCAAACAGAAGCATCAACTTGGCTCACATTGTGCTTGAAAAATGATATTTAATGCATTGCTGATGTTAATAATGGGAGGTTTCCTCATAAATAGTGGGTTTCCCCATCTTGAGACCTCAGCACATCAGACCACACTGGGCTCACACTCCTGCATGGCCGCCGCTGTGGAGGTGAGAGGTAGGTGCTCCCTGGGGGGGCGCACAGGCAGCCACGAACCACAGTCCCCACCGCTCCCTGCAGCCTCACCTGCACCCTCCTTGCCTCTATCACCGCCTGGTCCCCAGAAGCAGGCACTTGTCCCGCCCCTGGCCTAGTCCAGTCTTTCTTTGAACAAGTGAGGAAAGTGAGTGACCGAGTGGGGATGGTGGCTGAAGACTGTGAGGTGCAGCCAGGCCAAGTTCACATGTCGCTCTCCCTCTCAGAACTCCTGCAGGCTCCTTGTCACCACGGGCAGGAGTGCCAAGAGCAGTTAACGTGTATTGAGCCACACCGTGTGATTCACGACCCTGTGAGGCAGGGCGTCCCAGTGTCATCTCACTTTACACCAAGGATGCAGGGACTCAGAAGGAGCAGTGACAATCCCAAAGCCAGGGGGCTTCCCTAGCGGCTCAGTGGTAAAGCATCCACCTGCCAGTGCAGTAGACACGAGTTCGATCCCTGGTCTGGGAAGACTCCACATGCCATGGAGCAACTAAACCCAGGCACCACAACCATTGAGCCCACTCTGCAGAGCCCAGGAACTGCAACTCCTGCGCCCACATGTCGCAACTACTGAAGCTCGTGCCCTGGAGCCCATGCTCTGCAACAAGAGAAGCCCCAGCAATGAGAAGCCTGGGCAGCAATGAAGAGCAGCCCTCGCTCGCGGCAACCAGAGAAAATCTCATGCAGCAGTGAAGACCCAGCACAGCCAAAAAATAAAAATTTTTAGAAATTATTTTTTTAAAAAGAAATGGGAATTATCCCAAAGCCACACAGCTACTTAGTGGTGACCCTGGCATTCCAGGTCAGGCAGTCTGAGACGAGAGCCCACACTCCTGATGATGACCCCCTTCCCCCACCCCTCCAAGGCCAGGCCCCACGTGGTAGAGCCCCTGCTCTCTGCAGCCCCACCCCACTCCACAGACCCTGCAGCTTGAGCCATGTTGAACCCCCTTCCTGCCATTCAGATTTGCCCCTTCCCCATCAAAGTCCCACCAGCCTTTCAAAGCTCAGTCTACTTGGTTCATTTGGGCTGTGTATTTGTCTGCTTCCACCCCACCAGATGCTCCTGGAGGGCAGAGAAACCTTCCAGCAGTGAGCACAGTGCCCTGGGCCTAGTGAGCATCTTTAAAAGAGGGAAAGAAGGAAGGATTGATGGCTGGATGAATGAGATGGTAGAAGGTTGAAGCCAGAACCACCACCACCGCTCCCCACCCTCGAATCCCACTCCAGCTTCATTGCAATACTTGCAGGACCGGTCCTAGATGACTTTCTACTGGTCAGCTGAGAAGTCTCCCAGTCACTGAAAGCTGCAGCAACCCGGGAGCAGCAGTGCCGGGGCCTCTTCTCGCAGACCTGGAGTGCCTGGACAGGCTGCAGAACCTGCTGGGCCAGACAGTCCCGTCCCGCCCCTCCTCCCCCTGCAGCGTGAGGCTGGGGGCCCTGGCGCCTGTCCTCCCCTTGTTCTCCAGTCAAGTTCGTGTTGCTCCAACCAGGCAGCCTCTTCCCCCCAATCCCAAGTAATTGATAGAACAAATAAATTAAAATTAATACAGATAGAGAATATTTGAAACATTATCATGAACCTGATCTTATTGCCATTTGTAGAACACCACAACCTCCACTGCAAAATACACATTCTTCTTATGAGCTTATGGAACATTCACCAAGATAGACCACACTTCCAAGGAATAAAATCATAAAGTCTGTTCTAAGCCTCAGTGTTACTGAACTTGAAGTTAATGAAAATATATAGGAAATTCTGAAATGTTTCAAAACTGATACACTTCTGAGTAGCCCAGGGGCTTCCCAGATGGTGCTAGTGGTAAAGAACCTGCCTGTCATGCAGGAGACATAAGAGACACGGGTTCAATCCCTAGGTCAGGAAGATCCCCTGGAGGAGGTCACAGTGTTCTTGCCTAGAGAATCCCATGGACAGAGGAGCCTGGTGGGCTATGGGCCATAGGGTTGCAGAGGGTCAGACATGACTGAAGCAAGTTAGCATGCATGCAGCAAGTAGCCAACTAGTTGAACTCAGGATAGAAATTAGCAATTTTATTGCTTTCCTTGTGGTTATGTTTCAAGCTTTTTTTTGTTTGTNAGAGGAGCCTGGTGGGCTATGGGCCATAGGGTTGCAGAGGGTCAGACATGACTGAAGCAAGTTAGCATGCATGCAGCAAGTAGCCAACTAGTTGAACTCAGGATAGAAATTAGCAATTTTATTGCTTTCCTTGTGGTTATGTTTCAAGCTTTTTTTTGTTTGTCTGTTTTTAAAAAACGAATGTATTTTTAAATAATTCTAAACCTTTTAAAAGTTGAGTTCAACTTCTCGTTTCTTGGAAATTTTAGAATACTCATGGAAAATGACACATATGATCCTGTTGATGTAATAAATGTATAGATCTTTCTACTCCACAGTTCCATTGCCATTATTGTTGCTTCTTCAAACACGGTCATTCTCATAAAACAAGTGTCCTATATCTGAAAAAGATTTGTTTAATATAATAAAAGGTGAAATAATTAATGGAAAGAATTAGTGAAGATGAAAATGTGAAAGTAATGCTATGATGTCAAAATAGCTACTCTAAACATTTGTGCTTGCTATGGCTTGCAGTTAAAATTTTAAAATAGCACTTAAATATGTGTGTTAATAACATCCAGAAGGCATTTCTTTCAAGCCTGTTTGGGCTGTTGAAGGGTTTAATTTAACCACAACATTCATTTATGTCTAGCAGTTAAATTTTTTCTTTTAAGCTCAAAGGAACTGTGAGTTGTAACTATGATCTAATTGGTAAGGAATGAAGAATGTTTTTCATGTTTTATAGACAACATGAATCCTGATCATTTTACAGCAGTAAATTATGAAGCACTCCACTTGCTGTGTCTCCCCGTGGAAGCCAGGGCCTAGCTCATTAAACTATAAAAATAACTTGCTGGGTTTGCCAGCTCCTAGAAAGGCCCCTCTTGACAAGGTGGGTTATTTTTATTTCACTAATGTACATTCACAGGCAGTCCAGAGCAAGTGAGATTCTTTACGGTCCCCAACTAAATCAATTTATAACTACATCTACATGTCAGAGGGGACGTGCAAAGAGCCTAAATGGCTGTATAGGAAGATAATTTATTATTGATTTTTTTCAACTCTTTTTTAAAAGCAGCTACAATTCACCAGCTCCTTGGTTCCTTTCTGCAGCGTAAATGAGCTATACAACACTTGTGATACGTCAAACCAGGTTTCTGTGGCAAAGGGAAAAAAGACACAGGGGTCAGAAGTGCCTGGCTTCCAGATGACTTAAAGAGAAATAAAAAATGACCATACAGTCATTTTAAAAACAAGGAGCAAAAATCATCTCAACCCTGCCCTGTTGTAAAAGATCTTAAAAAATGAAGTGCTAATGATCTGTTGTTTAAATATACATATTAAATTCCCTTTTACCTAATAAATCAGGTACTTAATTTTAGTGGAAGAAAAATGACCATAAATTTCATCTTATTTTTTCTTTTGGCCTTAAAGAGTCAAATAACCCATTGTAAGTAATTTGATGATCATTCCCGCAGCTCAGGGTTGAAGGAAGTTAGAAAAAGACTGTGACACAAAATCTGGAGCCTGCGGAGTTTACCACTGTGCTCTGAAGCGAAGAATTCTGATCTCTTTTGTTTGGCAGTGAACACACTGTGTTGTGAGGAATTCACAGTTTCAGCTGCAGTTTCACGAGAACATGCTTCGTTTTCCATGACTGGACTCGGGGCAGTGTACTAAGGCTAGAGTTCTAAATTCCACTCTACCACAGAGTTGCTTGACATCTGTTCTTTGTTTTTACTATGTAAATGTCATTTCTGTCATCAGAATACTGTTAGGATTCACTGGTAAAGTATTCCTGAAGACGACTGTAATAGTAATTCCTATAATGATTTTGACACAGCGAAAACAGCAAAAGCCTCTTAAACACACACACTGCATTTTTGACAAAAGGATCTACTAAAATTTACCACATATAACTAACTCTGTTGGTGGTGTTTTTATTTCACAAATTTTTGGTAAACTTGTTAAAAGCTAAAACTTACTGTTGTAAATAAATGGTGCTTTTCCTCCGTGAATCAGAAAACTTACTTTAAAATTAGAATGTGTTTACCAGTAAATGGGAATTATGGGATTCTGGCCCCTAGCATAGTATATCCTGGTAACTCTTGAAATCAGATTATCTGATTTGAATCCTGGATTCACCAGCTTCTAGTGTCTTTTTGTCTTGTTTTGTATCTTGGACATGCTACTTTTTTGGTTTCCTTGGTTCAGTCCCTGACCTGGGAAGATCCCACATGCCGCGGAGCAACTCAGCCCCTGCTCTGCAACTGCTGACCCTGTGCTCTAGAGCCCAGGAGCCACAGCTTCTCAGCCCACAGCTAGAGAAAAGCCGGAGCATCCATGAAGAGCCAGCACAGCCAAAAATAAATAAATAAAATTATTCTTTTAAAAAAAGAACTAGCCATGGCTCTCCACTGCTGGACAGATAAAGTCTCCCTCCACATCCTGACCCGTGGGTCGCGGAGGTTCAGACACGCCCTTAAGCACATTCCCCAGCGGCCTTGGTCTCACGGCCCTGTTGCTCCAGGATATAAGTCCTGACAGGCCCCTCTTTTCTGCCCCCACTGGCTTCCACAGCATCCTCTCCATATCTGCCCCACGGCTGGAGTCCCGATGGCACGGTCAGACAGGTTGACAGCTCCTCAGTGACTGCAGCGGTCTGCTCGCACCGGGACCTCAAGCTCTGAAGGCCGGGGCCCTGCCTGTGGAAATCTGCATCTCCCACCCGCCTCCCCCAGGAAAGGAGGGTGAGTATCACTCAAAGCACAAACATCACCTCCAGAAGTGGATAATGGCAAGATGAAGAAACCGAGACCCAGAGAAGGAAAGAACCAGCCAGTAAATCACAGAGCCAGGATTCGAATCCAGGCAGCTCCAAAGACCAGGTGACAACCCTCAGCCCAGATCTGGGCCCAATTCAATGCAGAGGCTCTGTGCATGTTCAGGGGACAGAGGGCAGTGGGGGAGTGTAAGATAATAATGGTGTGACCACTGTCACCAAGCCCTCTTCCCTTTCCATCACTCAAGACTATTTCTCCTCCAGCACCTGATTTGATGACTTGATGCTCTAACTTAGGCCAGTCAGATTTGGGGACCTGTTTATACAGTTGGAGAAGGAAATGGCAACCCACTCCAATATTCTTGCCTGGAGAATCCCATGGACGGAGGAGCTTGGTGGGCTACAGTCCACGGGTCACAAAGAGTTGGACACGACTGAACGACTTCACTTCACTTTACACAGATGAGTTAAACTGAGGTCCAGAGAGCCAAGTGGTGTGTGCAAGTTTCTTGCCTGGAGAATCCCATGGACGGAGGAGCTTGGTGGGCTACAGTCCACGGGTCACAAAGAGTTGGACACGACTGAACGACTTCACTTCACTTTACACAGATGAGTTAAACTGAGGTCCAGAGAGCCAAGTGGTGTGTGCAAGGGCACCCAGCAACTGCGTCCTGGGAATCTCCAGGTTATTGTGATAGGGTCATAATCCTTCCCTGGTGGCTCAGCTGGTAAAGAATCCGCCTGCAATGTCGGAGACCTAGGTTCGATCCCTGAGTTGGGAAGATTCCCTGGAGAAGGGAAAGGCTATCCACTCCAGTATGCTGGCCTGGAGAATTCCATGGACTATACAGTCCACAGGATTGCAAAGAGTCTGATGTGACTGAGTGACTTTCACACATTAACCTCTGTTATAATAAGAAAAATGATGTTCAAGCTGGCTTTAGAAAAGGCAGAGGAACCAGAGATCAAATTGCCAACATCCGCTGGATCATGGAAAAAGCAAGAGAGTTCCAGAAAAACATCTACTTCTGCTTTATTACTGAACTGAACTGAACGGAACTGATAATAAGGAAGCAGTCCAGGGGCTTCCTTGGTGGCTCAGTGGTAGAGAATCCACCTGCTAATGTAGAAGACACGGGTTCAGTCCCTGGTCCGGGAAGATCCCACATGTGGGGCAACTAAGCCCGAGCGTCGCAACTACTGAGCCCTCGCGTCTAGAGCCTGTGTTCCACAACAAGAGAAGCCACCGCAGTGAGAAGCCGAGCACCACAATAAAGAGAAGCCCTTACTCCCAGCAAATACAGAAGAGGCTACGCAGCAAGGAAGACCCAGCACAGCCAAAAGTGAACAAATAAAATGATTTTTTAAAAAAGAAAGCAGTCAGTGAGATGTGGATTCACCTACACCGCTAACTAAGCACCACCTACCTGAGCCTCCGTTTCCACGTATGTCATACGGGGAGCTGTAGGGGTTGGAAAGGACACTTGTCAAGCCCCAGCATGGGCTTTGTGATCCAGCGGTATTGCTGTTTGTCCACCTTTGTCCAAGGACTCCCACCACCATATCTGTGTGGGAGACCAGTTGTCCGGGCAGGAAGAGTGAGCGCATTTGTGCACACTGGGGTGGGAATCTCTGTCCAAGACCCATCCCTGCCTTTCTGCACCACCCCACCCAGCCACGTTCAGTTGTCTCTGCTCTCCATCGCATCTCAGAAACCTCCACCTGCTCACCCACCCAGTTGCCCTGTTACCCAAGGTATCTTAATTCCAGGATGGCATGGGTTTTGAGCAGTAGCGCTGAGAGAACAAAGGCACCTTTGTCTGCTCTTGGACCACCACCCACTCCCCACCAACCCACTCCCTGGGTCGATAAGCTGGAGTTAGGAGTGTAACAGAATTCCTTGGGAATTTGTCTGGTGGGAGTCCCTTATCAGATAAAATTAAGCTGATCACCCAATCCCCAAGGGGTAAACTGAGGAAGCTATCAAGCTAAGGGGAAGAGTTAGAAAAAAGAGAAGCCACACCAGGCATTCTGCCTCTATTACTTCTTTCGATGTTCATGACAGCCCAGTGAGGGGACCACCAGTATCATCCCACCTTACAGGTGAGAAAACTGAGGTTGAGACCCCTGGCAGCTTCCTGAATCCAGGCCGCCGCTGCCTAGCAAGGATGCCACTTACCACTGTGCCAGCGGCTCCTGGTGTACTTTAAATATAGCTCAGACCCCTTCCCTGGCTTCCAGGGCCTCTGCAAGTCAGGATGGTATCTGTCTGCCCAGCTTCCTCTACCACCCTCTCCCCCTCACTCGCCATCCCAGCCTACACCAGCCTCCTTTCTACCCCTCCAAAACCCCAAGTTCGTGCCTGCCCCGGGGCCTCCAGGCATGCTCTTCCTTCCGCCTTCACATCATCCCCTGGCTTCACCAGCTGCACAGATAGTCCCTCTCCTGTGCCCATTGACCTCCTTCTCAGTCCCATGACATTGATTTTTCCAGATGGCTTCTCCTTCTGTAATTACCGATTTACTCACCTGGCTGGTGCTGACTTGCCAGCCTGTGAGTTCCCTAAGGGCTAGGATCTGGTTCTTACGAGTCACTTTGGTTCCCCCCAGCACCTATGCCTGCCACAGAGCAGGAGCTCACTGAGCCTTTGGTGAATGAATGAATGAGTGAATGGGTGAACTAATGAATGAATGACCATCCATGCTCCCTCCCAGGCCCCTGCTCTGGGCTCCCCAAGGCCAGTCCCAGAGGCTCAGGTCGGTCAAAGGCAGCAAAGAGATGAAGTTATAAGCCAGGGCTGGCAAATGAGCTGTGCAAAGTTTTTTTAGAGGAAACTCAGAGATGCAGTGCTATTAAAAATTGATATTTCAATGAGATAATCCCTCTCTTAGGCTTTTAATTGATTGTCTAAAAAGCCTTCCTCTGTTGTTGTGCTTCTTTATTTGCAGGGACCATTAATTTTTTTATGGACGATCAAACCCGGATACAGTGGAAGGGCCACCACATGGCTGATTCAGAAACAGTAACCAAGGTACCAGGGACACACAGCTGGAGGTCAACCAGGAGAGGCGACATGGCCGTGGAGCTGGCCTTGGTTCTGGATTTGTGGTGGGGGTGGGGGGGAGACGAAGCTGCAAGTCTGGGACACAGAAACACACACACACACACACACACCTCTGCAGGTCCCCAGGCCCAGTAGACAGGCTAAGTGGAGGGAGGTGGAACCGGAGGTGAGGACCCCAAGGGCAGAGGCAATGGCTATGAGGGGAAGTTGCTCTAGGAGTTGGGACCCTTAGTGGGTGGCCAGTTCCCCACCATTCCAGGCCTCTGTTTCCCCATCTGTCCCTTGCAGGACAAGTAAGAGCCGGTGAGTGGAAGCTGGAACCTCTCACTTGTGCTGCTTAATGTCTGTGGGCCTCTGTTTCCTCATCTGTCCAGTACAGATGTTGCTGGCACTCGGTTTGAGGTAGGGACACTGAGGAAGGGCCGCTGGTGCTCGTATTGTTGCTAATATCTCTCTCTTAAAAAAAATTTTTTTTTAATTATTCTTATTATGCCAGGTCTTAGTTGCAGCATGTGGGATCTAGTTCCCTGACCAGGGATCAAACCTGGGACCCCTGCATTGGGAGCACAGAGTCTTAGCCACTGGACCACCAGGGAAGTCCCTGTTGTTAATCTCAGCATCCTTCTTCTGGCCCTCAAATCCGTGCCCTTCATCCCTGAGGGTGACCTTGCCCACCTCCTTCCTCCTCCCCCTTGGGATGGCTTTGAATCAGCCTCCCTGCTCTGCTGCAAGGCTTGAGGCTGCAGTGGTGTCCTGTGCACGCCTGTCTACCAGGCCTCTGCTGCGTCTGCTTCTCTCCGGCCCCTATCCATCCACTCCCTCAGCCTGACAGGCAATCTCAATGAGGTCCCAGGGGATCCCCGGCTGGAGAGGCCACAAGCCAAGGCTGGGCTGGCTGGGCTGGCCCCTGGCCCTTTCTTAACTGCCCTGCCCACAAGAAGGCCTCCCTCACTTCCTCTCTGCTGCTCCATTCCCCTGGCACCTCTTCTGGAAAAGAGAGGCTGGCCACGTAGGGTCAGATTCCTGGGCATGTGGCCTGTGCAGTCACACAAGGCTCTGCACTTTGAAGGACCCCGTGCTTGGTTTAATGCTTTGTTGTCACTGTCTTGAAATTACTCATAATTTTGCAAGGAATCCCACATTTTCATTTTGCACCAGGCCCCAAAGTTATGTAGCCAGCGTTGCTGTCAAGGCTCAGATCTGCTTCAGGAAATAGCCAGAGGGTGGGTCCTCACGGACCCTAGAGTCCCTGCCTCTAGCCATCCCCAGCACCCCCACATCTTCCCCTCCCCACTTTCCCTGGATCCTCCAGCTCAGTGGCTCCCATTTCCTCACTGCAGGGGTTCTGAGTAGGGAATGACTTCTCCAGCCATATCTCTGGGGGAGGACTCTTGGGAGGGGTCTTGGCAGAAAGCAAAGTCTTCCTAAAATCCTTATGTCCCCCCACCCCCAGCCAGACAGGTACCACTTTTAAGTGGAAACGCAGAGGCCACAGGACAGATGAGACACAAATTCATTTCAACGATCTGTGGAATTCATAATAGCCTTCATTCAATATGGTCTTCTTTTTTTCCCCAGGCAGCGGATATTAAAGGTACAACTGCTTTGACCTTCTAGGCGTCGGTGAGGTTTCCTCCAGCAATGTGCATCCTCAGATGGTCAAAGGGTAGAAATCCCCACAGAGCAAATGCTGGCCAAATGCTGCTAAAACAAAGACAGGTCATTTTTTAGAAACCTCGCCTAAGGAAGGCTGTAAGTATGTGTAATATAGAGAAGCATGAGTACAAGTATTTAGCCACAGAGCACTCATTGTGGCATTGTTTACAAAAACAAAAATAGAGACAACTGAACAGCCGGACGGTCAGGGGCTGGGGAAGTAAATGATAGTCCTTTTCTCCAGGGGCATGCTAGACAGTCAGCAAGGTGAAGCTTGTTAAAGAAGAGGGAGTGAGTAAAAAATCAGATTTGAAGACCCTGATGCTGGGAAAGATTGAGGGCAGGAGGAGAAGACGACAGAGGTTGAGCTGGTAAGGTAGCATCACGGACTCAGTGGGCATGAATCTCAGCAGACTCTGGGAGATGATGAAGGACAGAAAAGCCTGGCGTGCTGCATCCCCCGGGGTCGAAAAGAGTCGGACACGACTGAGCAACTGAACAACAACTAGAGCAAAATACACCGCGGTCTTGGTTTTCTCTCTGTTTGTGTAGAAGAATCAAACCCACAATGTTAGTGCTGTTGATTCTCCTGGCTCCTGGTGGCCAATCACCAAGGAACCAGATTATCCCGACTTTCTGAGGACGTCTTGGGTTGGTCCCTTGCCACCACTTCCCTTACTACCCAAGCTAGACCACCTTTCTCCTGCACAACTTGCCTTCACTTTCTGTCCTGCTCCCCACAATTCCTTTGACTCGCCTCCATGGCTTCTCTAGAGGGCAATCAGGACTTTTCCAAAATACAAATTGGATCCTATCCCGTTCTGTGTTTAAAACTTTTGACTATCGCCTCGTTAACTGTTATTTTTAAGGAAGCTCAATACTGTTTTCCAGATGTGTGTGTACTAAGTCACTTCAGTGTGTCTAACTCTTTTCGACCCCATGGACTATAGCCTGCCAGGCACCTCTGTCCATGGAATTTTCCAGGCAAGAGTACTGGAGAGGGTTACCATGCCCTCCTCTAGGGGATCTTCCCAACCCAGGGATCAAACCCAGGTCTCCTGCACTGCAGGCAGATTCTCTACCACTAGCGCCACCTGGGAAGCCCCATTTTCCATAGTAACTATATCATCTTACACTCCTGCCAATGGTTGCCAAAACTAACTACAAGGGTTAGTTTTCTTCACATTCTTGCCGACACTTGTTTTCTTTTGACTTTTAATAATGGTTGTTCCTTTTTTAAAATTAATTTTTACCCCACCCTATAGCATGTGGGACCTTAGTTCTCCCACCAGGGATCGAACCCACACCCCTGGCAATGAAAGACAGAGCCCCACTACTCTTAAAATGGAGACCAAACCCTTGAACTGGCTATCAAGACTCTGCACATAGCCAGCATGTGTCCCCATCTCCCTGGGCATTCCAGCCACCCAGGCATCCTCCCATGCACCTAGACAGGGCAGGCTGTCTTTTGCCACAGGGCCTTTGCACATGCCATTCCCCCAGCTCAGAACACTCTGCCATCCCTCTCCACCTAGAGAACTCACCCTTTTGCTTTCACCTTAAGAATCGCTTCATCTGTTAAAAGCCTCCTCAGCCAGGTCAGGAGCTCACCATAGATTTTCCAGCACCCTATAGTCCCTTTCTCTCCCATTCTCTCCTCATAACTTGCACCTGCAACTGTGGAATTCTTAGATCAATGCCTACCACTTAAAAAAAAAAAAAATCAATTCATTTGGTTGCACCTGGTCTCGGTTGTGACACGCGGGATTCTTTAGTTGCAGCACATAACTCTTAGTTGTAGGGTGCAAGCTCTAGTTCCCCAAGCAGGGATTGCACTCAGGCCCCCTGCATTGCGAGCGCAGAGTCTTAGCCACTGGACCAGCAGGGAAGTCCCAGCTCCTGTCACCTTTCCTAGACTATGAACTCCTCAGAGGCAGGCTGTTCTTGTTGACCACGGTGTCCCCGTTGCCCAGCGCCTGGCACAGAGTTAAGTGCTCAGATGTTTGTTGAATGAATCGGTGAATCTGTGAGGGAGGGGAAGCTGGGCTGAGCCTGCAGCCTCCTTTTACTGCTGGCTAGCATGCCTGTCCCGGGTATAGCATGTCAGTCCTGATAGTAGCATATGACCTGTGTGCTCAGGAAGGCAGCCCCGAGAGAGAGCTCTCTTGGAGAGGGCCTTGCCTTGGGAGGTGGGGCTGGAATGTCATCTTCCTAAAAGCGGCTCTCTGCATCCATCGGAAATGGCCCCTGGCTCAGTCTCCTTGGGAGGAAGCAGAGGGAGCAGGGGGGCCCCAGCTCCTTCCTCTCCACCCCTCCTGGCTTGTCCCCTTTGATGTGAGGTTCCTGGGGAGGCTGGTTTGTGTCACTGACCAGCGGGGGGAGGGAGACTATTCAGGGAGACCATTCAGGGCCTTGTCTTGAGTGGCGAACTGGCCAGACCTCAGTGCTCCAGCCAGCGGAGGGGCCCGGGACTCTTACAAATGCCAGCCACTCACTAACAACATCTGAAAAGAACTCACCAATCTGATGGCTGCCATGAGGTTGCCTGAGGTTCTGGGGCCTCCTCCCAGCTCCAGATTCCTTTTCCTCTGGCTCTGCCTTTGGCTCTGTCAAACCTGCCCTTTTCCCAGGAGCAAAACTGGGGGTGTAGAAGGAGTGAAGATTTTGCTAGAGGTTCCCCGGGAAACCAGCATGGACAAGGATCCCCATCCTTCTAGGTTATGTCAGGGCCCCAAGACACAGAGATTACATGGTCTCTCGTTCAAGTCCTGCCATGGCCGTGTCATCTTAGACAAATTCATTTGGGTCTCAGTTTTTCTACCTGTGAAATGGGGACTGCGATATCTACTCAGGATTGTTGCAGTGAGGTTCAACAAGCTCCTGGTGTGGACTCACACCACCATGGCAAGTAGAAGGATGACAGTGACACCCCACAAAACACCCCTAACCACCCTGGGATCATGCTACACAGAAACGATTCTCAGTTCTTTTTTTTTTTTTTATTCTCTGCCAGTTTCAAGAAGGAGGTCTCAGACAGGTGGTAGCGTGGGTTAGCACTTCTCTCACACTTGCTAAACTCCTTTAACAAAAGCCTTGGAGCTAGCTTTCCAGGCAGGTGAGGTTAGCTAGCACACATTGAGTGCATTTGTTTTATTTTCCAGGTATTTCATTTATGTACTTTGCTCTTGAAGCAAAGAGAAAATTGTGAGGTGATTGAAAGAAAGGCATTGAGCAAATAATAGCACAGGAGACACTTGAATCTGGGAAAAATCACAAAGTGGCTGGAGTGGCTGGGGTTTGGGAAATACTGTTCTAGCAGGGTGAAAGCACTTTAGGTGAAAATGCTTCAAAAACTCTCAAGTGATATACAAACAAGGGGTGTGGGCGAGGGACCAGAGGAGTCAACACCAGAGAAGGGCTTTGAGTTTCCTGGGAGTAAATCTCAGGCCTAAGTATATTATTACTGATTCAGAAACAGGAGTGTGTGGCCCTCCTCCACTCTGTACACCAAGCACTGAGGAAGATGTTTCCACTGATGTGATTTTATCTAGCTCTCATTATTCCCATTTCCGGGGGAGGAAATTGAGGCTCCAAATCATGAAGGGTCTTGCAGCACAGCTAGGAGCTCCCATGCTTCCCAGGCTCTGTCCTGAGTGAGGATTTTCAAGTACCAGCTCCCAGCGGCATGCTTGGGTGAGGTCCTGAAGTCTGGGCTGCACCCAGGAACCAATATATACCTGGTGTGTGTTTAGTCATATCCCACTCTTTCGCAGGCCCATGGACTGTAGCCCACCAGACTCCTCTGTCCATGGGGTTCTCTGGGCAAGAATACTGGAATGGGTTTCCATTTCCTGCTCCAGGGGATCTTCCCAACCCCGGGGATCTAACTGCATCTCCTGTGTGGTTGTCCTGAGGCAGCCTGAGGGTGCCAGGCCGTGCCCTTGCTGTCCTCTTTCCTGGGGAAGCGGGCCCCTGCCCCTGGCCCAGCTGGCCAGCCCTCCCTGGCTGCCCTCTGCTGGCTACAGCGAGCCCCTGGGGCAGAGGACGATGCGCCCTCCCTGTGCACTGTCTCTGTTTCTGAGCCTCACCTGCTCCTCCTGCTTCACTCTTGATTCAGTGAGTGGCCTGCATGCCTGGCCCTCATCCCCACCCCTGAGTGTGTCCGGCGTGGGGTCATATGGCTTTGGATCCATTTCTTGGGGCTTCAAATAACCCTCTTCTCTTCAAATGTTGGGAGATTCAGGGAAATGCAAAATTCAGTCTATGGCACAAAATAGGACTTTCCTGGGGCCAAAAATTTGGGCCCTATAGAAAATTTAGGAAAAAATTTCTACCCCTGTAGAAAATTTAGGAAACAGGCAAAAAGAAAGAAATGCTGTGGATTACTAACCAGCCCGTTTGGGGTACACCCCACAGGCAGGGTCCTCTTCCAGGAACTCCGAATACATTTCCTCACAGCTCGTCGCCCCCGCTTTACAGATGATAAAACAGAGGCACAGAGAGGCTAGGTAAGTTGCTCAGCTGGTGAAACCAGGGCTTGAACCAGGTGGTTTGGCTCTAGAGCCTACGTGCTTAAGACACTGCCCTTGTCTGCCTGGAGCCCTCCCGTCATTAGGAGGACAGGCTCTCGGATGGGCCAGAGGGAAGCGGAGGAACAAAGCTGAATTCACACAGCCGGCTCCTTGCCCCTTATTCATGGTCTCAGTGTGCCCAGACACCACATCCTTACTGGAGGTACTGACTGCCGGTCTCTGTCACTCACTCATTCCCTCCCAGCTGAGATGTCTGGGAGGGAGCTGGGGCAGGGGTGTGGGGATGGGGTGTGTTAAGGAAGGCAACAGGAATGCTGGTGCCTGTGCTTGGACCCTGGGCACACAGGTGTTGCTATCACAACTCTTGGACTTAACCATTTACTGCCCAGAGAATGCCCAGCTTTTACTCCATCACACTCCCTTGCCACTGTTTGGGATCACATCCCTCCCCCTAGACAAATCAGTCATGAGCCTGTGCCCAGAGCAACTGAAAGCCCGGAGTGTGCTCAAGTGAGAAGCAAAGCCAGTCTACCCACCTACAAAGTGTGTTGGCTATAGAAAGAAAATGTAAGAAAATAAAATTGGCCTGCTCAGTGAGGCTGAGTGGCGCCACTGCTCAGCAGGCTTGAGCCTCAAGGACTTGATAAAGCAAATATAGCCGGAGACCAGGAGACTCCCCCAACCCCATCTTGGGCCTCTCGGGCCTAGCATCAATGCTGGACTAAAACTGGGGCTGGGAACCCCGGCCATGAGCTGGAGAGCCAAACCCACTTGGCACCATCCTCATTTAACCTCCTCTAGCCAGTGCTGGAAGATGGAGGGGCCATTCACCTATAAATTGGGGGGCATTCCTTGTCCCACCCATGATTTTAAAAGGAGAGTGGTGGGATTTCTCTGGTGGTCCAGTGGCTAAGACTCTGTGCTCCCAATGCAGGGGGCCCAGGTTCAATCCCCGGTAGGGGGACTAGATCCCGCATGCTGCAACTAAGACCTGGTGCAGCCAAATAGATAAATAAAATGAGGGTGCTGAGGTTCTGGGAGGGGAAATGATTTGCCAGTGGCCTCGCAGACAGACATCTCCAGTCTCCACTGAAGGCTTTCCTGGTCATCCACAGCACCTTAACTTCCCCCGTGCTGCGCTGTTCTTAGTCGCTCAGTCGTGTCTGACTCTATGCAACCCTGTGGACTATAGCCCACCAGGCTCCTTTGTCCATGGGATTCTCCAGGCCAGAATACTGGAGTTGGTTGCCATGCCCTCCTCCAGGGGATCTTCCCAACCCAGGGATTAAGCCCAGGTCTCCCGAATTGCAAGTGGATTCTTTCCCATCTGAGCCACAAGGGAAGCCCAAGAATACTAGAGTAGGTAGCCTACCCCTTCTCCAGAGGAGCTTCCCGACCCAGGAATCGAACCAGGGTCTCCTGCATTGCAGGTGAATTCTTTGCCAGCTGAGCTACCAGGAAAGTCCCAACTTACCCTATCCCCACTTATACCCGGGAGTTGAATGAAGACATACTCTGGGAAACCTCTGATTTCAAATTTGGAAACTGGCTCTTAGGAAGACTTTTCAGAGTAGTGTTTTATGCATACTTGATTTTCGGTAGCACATGAATGAAATAGTTCCATGCTTTAAGATATAGTGTATATGTAAGTATAAAATATGTTATATTGTGGGGGGAGCGTATGTGTATGAAATCACATAATATGTACTCCTTAATTCTGGTTTCATTTATTTTCACTCAGTGTAATTATTTTGCGATTCATCCACGTTGTTGCATATAGAATATTTCTTTAATTGTTGTTGTATTTCACTGTATGTATTTATCTGTACAATTAGTAAAAAATGCAAACTAATATATAGTAAAAGAAATCAAAGCAATGATTGTCCATAGACTGACATGGTCGGGGAGGGTGTAAAAGAGACATGAGAGGGAAGGAGGAAACTCTGGAAGGATGAGGATGTTCACTATCAGGGTTGTACTGATAGGTGTAGCTACATAAACCCTTGTCACACTGTACATTTGTAAACTAACGGTATCATTTATTTATTTTGGGCTGTGCTGGGTCTTCTTTGCTTCACCGGCTTTTCTCTCCTTGTGGCAAGCAGGCCTACTATCTAGTTGTCATGCGTGGGCTTTTTACCGCGGCGGCTTCTCTTGTTGCAGGGCACAGGCTCGAGGGCACAGGCTCAATAGTCATGGTACAAGGGCTTAGTTGCTCCGTGTGGCATGTGAGATCTTCCCCAACCAGGAATCTAAGCTGTGTCTCCTGCTCTGGGAGGCAGACTCCTATCCACTGAACCACCAAGGAAGCCCCACACTCTACATTTTAAATACGGATTGGAAGACTCAACATGGTAAAAATGTCAGTTCTCCCCAGACTGATCAAGTTTGAAGGTAATTTCTATCGGAGTCCTAGCAAGATTTTCTGTAGCTATAGACAAGATTGAGCTTCCCTGGTGGCTCAGATAGTAAAGAATCTGCCTGCCAATGCAGGAGACCCAGGTTCAATCTCTGGGTCGGGAAGATTCCCTGGAGAAGGGAATAACTACCCACTCCAGTATTCTTGCCTGGGAAATCCCATGAACAGAGGAGCCTACAAGGCTACAGTCCATGGGGTCACAAAGAGTCGGACATGACTGAGCAACTAACGCTTTCACTTTCATAGATAAGATTATTCTAAAATATATATATGTAAAGGCAAAGGAGATAAAATAGCTAAAACAGTTTTCATAAAGAATAAAGTGAGAGGACTCAGTTTACCTGATTCTCAAGACTTATTGTGTAGCTTCAGTAATCAAGCCTGTGTGCTATTAGCCGAGAAACAGACACATAAATCAACAGAACAGAACAGAGAACACACGATGGATCCAACTGATTTTTTTTTAAGTTGTAAAAAGAATTCAATGGCATAAAGAGAAGGAGACTTTTCAACAAATGGTACTGGAACAATTGGACATCCACGGGTCAAAGGGAGTCGGGAAACACCACATCAACCCAAGTCTCGTATGTTCTACAAAATTTAACTCAAAATGGGTCACAGACTTAAAGGTAAAACATAAAGTCATCTAACTTTTAGAGTAAAACATAGGAAAAAGTCTTTATGATCAAGGGCTAAGTGAAAAGTTCTTAGACTTGGCACTGAAAGCACAATTTATAAAAGGAAAAACTGATAATTTGGACATCATTGAAATTAAATTTTACTTTGTGAAAGACTGTTTTAAGTGGATGAAAAGACAAGCTACAGACTGGGAGAAAATACTTGTAGACCACATATTTACAAATATGTGGACAAGGACTAGTATCTAGAATATATAAAGAACTCTCAGAACTCAACATTAAAAAAGCAAATTTTCAAATTAGAACATGGGCGAAAGACATGAAGGAAGATTTCACTGAAGAAGATACACAGATGGCAAATAAGCACATAAAAATATTTCCAACATTAGTCAGTAGAGAAATGCACATTAAAACCACAACGAGAGATCCCTATACACTTATCAGAATGACTTGAAGAGAAAAAAAGTGATAACAACGAATATTGGCAAGGATGTGAAGAGATGAGGTCATCAAATTATACATTGCCAATGGGGATGCAAAATGGTACAGCTGGTCTGGAAAACAGCGCAGCAATTTAAACTAAATATTCACTTGTCATAAGACCCAGAAGTTGCGCTCCTAGGCATTTGTCCCAGAGCAGTAAAGATTTATATTTACACACAAAAACCTATACACGAATGATTATAGCAGCTTTATGCATCACAGTCAAAAACTGGACCAGACATCCTTCAATGGGTGTTCAAACAAACGAACTGCAACACATCCATGCCATGGAATATTATTTGGCAATGAAAAAGACAAAGTATTAACACAGGAAACAGCTTGGATGGTTCCCCAAAGAATTACACTGAGTTAAAAAAAAAAAGCCAGTCCCCAAAGATGACATGCTTACAATTCTGATTTTACAACATTCTGGAAAGGACCAAAGTATAGAAACAGAGAACAGAATAGTGGTTGCCAGGGTTAAAGGCGGTAAGGTGGGAAGGGAAGTGGGTTTGGCTGTAAAAGCCCAACAGAGGGGGGATCTTGTGTGATGGAAATGTTCTGTACCTTGAACATGCTAGTTGTGATACTGTTCTCAGTTTTGCAAGATATCATGAAACTAAGTAAAGGCACATGGATTCTCTCCATAACTTATAACTGCATGTGAATCTTCAAATATCTCAAAATAAAAATGTGTAATTAAAAATAATTAGGTGACAGTACTGCAGACAGAGTGCATTGGGGAAAAATTAAGAGAATGAGAGAAGGAAGAAGTTTGAGAATACCCTACTCTAGAAAAGATGCTTTTTTATTATGAAAACTCTCTTGGTGGTCATTGTTGGCCAAAACTCCTCCAAAGGTTTTTTGTTGTTTAGTTGCTCAGTTGTGTTTGACTCTTGTGACCCCATGGACTCCTCCAGTCTCCTCTATCCATCGGATTTCCCAGGCAAGAATACTGGAGTGGGTTGTCATTTCCTTCTCCAGGGGATCTTCCCAACCCAGGGGTCAAACCCACATCTCTTGCATTGGCAGGTTCTTAACCACTGAGCCACCAGGGAAGGCCCCTTCAAAGGTTGCTGCTGCTGCTGCTGCTAAGTCGCTTCAGTCGTGTCCGACTCTGTGAGTTACTGGTGGTAAAAAGAGTTTGCTGTGACGAATCAAGTGCTGGAAGCTTTACGAGCTGTGGTTTGAAGCAAAGCAGGTGCGGTCAAGTTTGAAAGATGCATAGGGAGGTCAGGAGGTCGAGACCCAGGCCAGCTTAGCCGGCAAGGACAAGATGAGCGTGGTCCCCTCCTCCCCCTGGCAGCATGGGACTGGTTAGCTCAGGTCCAGGGTGGAGGCTGCTAGGAGCCCTTGGGATTCCCTTGGGGGCCACTGGCATGAGAGTGACCACCCTAGGAAGTATTCAGGGGAAGGAAAGCAGCCCCCTAAGAAGTCCCGTGGGCCAGATTTAGACTGAGGCCCAGTGATTAGAAGGCAGGGGCATGGGGTCCATGAGTGAGTGCTGTGATTCTTGGACCCTCAGTGCCTTGGGCTCTTGGCTCAGAGAAAACCTGGTCAAGGGTTAGACTGGGAAGCATTTTCATGTTTAAGGATTTCAGCTGTTCAGGTGTGGCCTCTTGTTTTGTTTTGTGTACTTGGTGTAAAGCAGTGTTTAACGTGCATCAGAGTCACCTAGGGGCTTGTTAAAACGCAGATTTCTGGGCACTAAGCCTAGAGATCCTGATTTCACAGGTTTGGGCTGGGGTAGGGAATTTGCTTTTCTAACAAGTTTCAAAGTGATGCTGATGCTGACCCTTCACTCTGCAAACCACTGGTGTTAAAGGGTGCAGACCAGAAAACCAGAGGGGTGACAGAGTCCCACCCGTGGGGAGGCCCTAGGCGACCTCCACATGCTTGCCTGGTACAGCTTATGCAGGCCTGCGGTTTGTGATTCCAACAGGGCAGTGCTAAGACTGAGGAGCTGTGAGGTGAGTGCTGGGGGGTGATGGTGGGCCATGGGATTTAGAAAAGTCTCAGGGGCATGCAGGATGGGAGTACTGGGTGATCTGAGGGTGGTGAGGAGGCTGGGGAGGAAGGAGAGGCTGGCCGAGCGCTAGGGGAGCTGACAATCCGGGAGAGGGGCGCTGATGCAGCTACTCAACTGTGCGGTGGGGGGTGCTGGAGAGGGGCGATAGGGGGTCCCTGGGGTGGGGGTCCTCCGGAAGGCTAGCCTGAGAAGGGCCCAAGGAGTCCTCTAGGGGATAGGGGAGCAAGGGATGTGTATATGATTCCTATAGAAATGGAGAGAGGGTGGTAGAGATTTGGGGACTGGGAGCTGATGTGGAGTTCAGATTTCAGGGGCTGAGAGGCGATGTGAGACTGCGACTGGGGGCCCAGGAAGGGAAGGTGAGGCTGAGCCGCGGGTGAGGAGGGCCAACTGATGGGGCCCGCGGAGGCAAGCAGGGAATGGCGGCGGGGTGGAGGTAGGAGGAGGCAGGGAGGGTAGGGAAGCCGGGGCAGAACTCGGTGTCCCTCAGCTCGGAGGAATACGGCGGGGGCGGGCCGCCAGGGGGGACGGGGCGGAGCGGCGCGGCGAGGGTGAGCCGGCCGGCGGGGCGGCTCCGCGGAGTCCCAGCCGGAGCCAAGCTGGACGGCCGCGCCTCCCTCACCGTCCCCGCCCGGAGCCCGGCGCCGCCGCTGCCCGGCCGCCCCCGCTGGCCGCGCCGTAACGCGGGCATGAGCCTGGCCTGCCGCCCGCTGAGCCAGCGCCCCCGGCAGGGGCTGCGGCGCCCAGGTAACTAGTGGGGCGCGAGGCGGGGAGGGGGCCTCAGGTCGCGCAGGAGCCCTCCAGACCCTCGGCGACTCCTCCGTGAGGACTCTCCAAGCCCACGGGACCTTCCTACCCTGTGGGGGTCCTCAGGGGTCCACTTCCAGAAGCCAATCCCTGCCATCGGAACTACCCCTTGAGCCCCACCTTCCCCCTGCTCTCTTCTCCAGGGCACCCCAGGTCAGGGCTTGACCTCACACCTACCCCGCACCTACGCATCGGAGGAGCCCAGGCTCCCTGGCCCTGCCATCTCGAAGGGGCACAGCTCAGCTCCTCATAGCTTGCCTCCGCGCACCCTATCTGCTTTCATGGCCTCCCGCTCTCTCAGTACCCACCCTCCCCCACCCCCGCCCC
>SJYT01022253.1:508541-587676 GCA_006410635.1 Cephalophus harveyi | reverse complement strand
TGGGGGGAGGTGGGGTGCGATCTGACTTTCAAGGCTTCCTGGCTCAGCAGAGTGGGCTGGCGGAGGAGGCGGGCTCTGATACTCAGGGGCCCCTGCGTGGGTACCAGACAGAACAGGACTGGCCTTGGAGCAGGGTGGTTCTTGCGCCCCCTCCTGCTCCTGTGGCCCCCACCCCCAGGGCCCCTGCTGGGGGCTCTTATGTCCAGGCAGGGGGCAGCCACTTAGCTGGTGAGCACGTTGGGGTCTTACCTGGATTTAGACTGTGTCCCAGCCTGATGGCCATAGCCAGTGTGTTCTTGCCCCAGGAGAAGGATGGAGCCCACTTGGAGCACAGAATGAGCGGAAAAGCTAAGGCTGGGGTGGGGACGCAGTGGGCAGGGGCCCAGCTGCTAGTGTGGCTCCTTTCCCAGGGCCCAGACCTGTCAGGGCCTTCAGGCCCCCAGGGGCCAGCTGGGCCGAGGGCCGGTCCAGAGCAGTTTCCCAGGAAGCCAAGCACTTGAGGTGGCCACCTGGGCTCAGAACTTGGCCTGTTTCAGGGGGAGGCCCAGGAACTTACGGTGGACACAGTCAAGGGCAGGGTTTAGGAGCTGGGCTGTGGCCAGGCCCCGTCTGGAGTCACCCCCACTCAGGGAACTCGACTTCCCCCTGCAGATCTGCTGTGAGGGGCTGGGGCCACCCGGCCATTCTTGTCTCAGCCCACAGAGGTGAGGGGGAAGGGCTGAAAGAGATCAGGAGCGGGCCCTCCTACCTGCCAGGGCTTTCCTCCCAAGGCAGAGCTGTGGCAGAGCGTTTCTGAAGCGCTGATCAAAGACCTGTGAGAAGTGGGGAAGGAGGGCTCTTGAGCGCAGTGGCTCCCTGGGGCTCTGTGTTCGTGCGAGTGTGTGTGCGTGCGCGTGTGTGCATGTGTGTGTGTGTGTGTGTATCTTGTAACCAGGCAACCAGAGCGCTCAGGCCCCCAGGCCTTCTGCCCCTGCAGGCTGCACAGAGCCCAGCCTGGCAGGGCATGTCTGAGTTGGCAGCATTCATTCATCCATCCATCCATTCACGGCCCCTACACACGATCATTCACTTGTTCAGCAGGCTCTGTTCACGAGGCTACTGGGATGTGAGGATTCTGAGAATAAAATACAGTCTCTGCCCTAAAAGAGCTGCTCAGCTTAGAGCTGAGGCCTGCTGGGGTTTATGTGGACAGGCCGAGGGCCGAGCCAAGGTCAGGGGGGCAGAGACAGACCTGTCTCCTAGAGTCTCCGGAGCCTGAAATAGCCTGGTGTGAGTAGCTTCTCAGGATGGAGACTGCCTCGGCCCACCGCACCCTGGGAACCTGCCTGCCGAGGACCTGGTGCCCACATAGCAGGGCAAAGAGGAGGGCCCCTCAGTCTCCACACTGCCAGTGAGAGGCACGCTGAGATTCCGGGGAATGGCTCTGCCAGCCTTCTGGAGTGCTTGCTGAAAGAGTAGGTACACCCCAGCTGGACTTTGGGCTGGAAAAGAGCCGTAGGAGGAAGAGTCAGAGGCCCAGGCGAGTGGCTGGGGCCACCAATGTGGCAGCTCTGCGCTGCCTGGCTCCCTTGCCTCTCGGATGGAGTCCGCGAAGCTATAGAGAATTTAGGTGGATTTAGTCCATGGGGTCGTGAACAGTCGGACACGACTGAGCGACTTCACTTTCACTTTTCACTTTCATGCATTGGAGAAGGAAATGGCAACCCACTCCAGTGTTCTTGCCTGGAGAATCCCAGGGACGGATGAGCCTGGTGGGCTGCCATCTCTGGGGTCGCACAGAGTCGGACACGACTGAAGTGACTTAGCAGCAGCAGCAGGTAAGGGTCATTGGCAGTAGTTGGGACAAGGAGTGGTGAACCTTGCTGGGAAGACTCTGTGCTCTGGGGTGATTCCAGGTTCCTGGCTCTGCTCCTTGACCTCTGAGAGCGCCTGGTTTCCCAGCTGGAGCAGGAGACTAACCCTGGTTCCCTTCATTCCCAGGATGGTCAGTGAATGAAGAGGTCCTAGAGACAGAGGGGGTGTTACCTCATCAAGAGCTGTCCCCTGGCTCTGAGAACAGGGCTGTGGTGATGTGCAGGCTGGGAGCCGGCTCAGGCCTGCTTCCTGCCCGCACGACATTGCTTCTGTCCTGGCCGGTGCTCTTGGGCAGAGCCTTAGCCCGGTGGTTTCCCAGTACGGCCTTGGCTCTAGGCAGCCGGTTTTAAATACCAGTTCTACCATTCATAAGCTGTTACTCAACTCTTGAGTGCCTCAGATTCCATCTGTAAAGTGGAGATGATAATAGAACTGACCTCAAGAGTGACCCTGAGATTAAATGTGAGGAGTGCTAATAAGAAAAAGCACAAATAAATGTTGGCTACTTAGATTAAACCGAGAGCTGAACTCATAGTAAACAGTAACTCAGGAGCACCGTTTATGGAGCCAGACGAGAAATGACTGTCTTTTCAATTTGGGGAGGGGTTTCTTCCCCAGGGTGGGGTGTCACACTGGTGTCAGCTGTCCCAGGTCTCCTGGGCCTGAGCCCCCTAGAAGGCTATGTGGCATTGCCCCTCGTGGTAGGCAGGGAAAACTGCAGGGTCACTTTGGCTGCGCTGGGAGTGGTCCAGGGTCCATCCCCCTGCCATCTCACCCCACAGATCTACCGGAGGTGCTGGCTGGTGTTCCGAAAGTCCTCCAGCAAGGGGCCCCAGCGGCTGGAGAAGTATCCAGATGAGAAGTCCGTGTGCCTCCGAGGCTGCCCCAAGGTTAGGGGGCCTGGGCCCTAGCTCCTCAACCTGTAAGCAGTGATGATCTGTTCAGAGTCCAGAGGGCCAACAGGACCCTCCTGGGGGTGGCAGAGCTGCGGGGGATGTAGCGGGAGGTGCTTCACTCTGGCTGAGTCCCCTGTGGATGCTGTGCCAGGTGACAGAGATCAGCAACGTCAAGTGTGTCACACGGCTCCCCAAGGAGACCAAGAGGCAGGCAGTGGCCATCATATTCACTGACGACTCAGCACGGACCTTCACTTGCGACTCAGGTGAGGGGATGGGGCTGCAGGCGGTGTGCTGGTCAAGGTCCAGTTGGTAGGGGGCAGAGCCAAGCTAGCTCTCCTGACGGGGTGTGAGGTGTGGGGGAGGAGGGCGCCTTTGAGGGAGCCGCCCCCCAGGATGAGGTGGGCAGGCAGGCAGAGTCCACTGGCCTCGCCCTCTCTGCTTTGTGTGTGGGGACTACTCCGGCTGAAGCAGGTGGGGTGGGCTGCCGAGGGACCCTGAGTTGGCAGCATGATGAGATACTGTTTTCTCCAGAGTTGGAGGCAGAGGAGTGGTACAAGACACTCTCTGTGGAGTGTCTGGGGTCGAGGCTCAACGACATCAGTCTGGGAGAGCCAGACCTCCTGGCCCCAGGAGTGCAGTGTGAGCAGACAGGTGAGGCCTGGTGCTGGCACAGGGTGGGGGAGGGGGGACCTCCGCCCCACCCCCCGAAAGCTCCAGGCCCTCTTGTGCTCTCCCCTCCAGATCGCTTCAATGTCTTCCTGCTGCCCTGTCCCAACCTGGACGTGTATGGCGAGTGCAAGCTGCAGATCACCCACGAGAACATCTACCTCTGGGACATACACAACCCCCGCGTGAAGCTCGTCTCGTGGCCCCTCTGCTCACTGCGCCGCTATGGCCGGGATGCCACCCGCTTCACCTTCGAGGCTGGCCGGTAGGACCCACTCGCCTCCCCCGCCTCCAGCCATGGTCTTGATGGTGGCTGCCATTCACTTGTGTTGGGCCCTGTGCTGAAAGCTCATTTATCAGCATAGCATGCTGAAGGGGAACATAATATTCCCATTTTACTGAAGAAATCGAGGCTCCCAGCAAGTACGTCAAAGCTCAAATCAGATGCTGGCACTGGCATGGACCTGCTCTGTGATGGCAGACCTGTGTCTCAGTTTTCTTATCTGTCATATGGGATAATAGAAGTACCTAGCCTCATACACTGGGTGATGATGGTGAGGACTGGGTGTAACTTGAACTCTGGAGCAGCCTGCCTAGACTCAAATTCTGTATACTCTACCATGTAACTTTGGTTGTTACTTAGCTTCCGAATGCCTCAGTTTTCTCATCTATAAGATAGTTTGAGAAAAACTGTAGTAATGAGGAAACTAATTGCACACAGACGAGGTGGTGGAGAAAACAGAATGGATTAATTCTTGTAAAGCATTTAGACCACCACCTGGCCCATGGGAAATGTTCAGCACGTTTGAGCGGGGTGGTCAGGCCCTCAGGTAACAGCCCTGCCTGTTCCCAAAGAAAAGCCTGACTGCGCATGTCACGCATGTCACATTCGTGGGACGCGCCCCCCACCGTGCTCTCTGTGCTCCCTGTATCCCCAGGATGTGTGACGCTGGAGAAGGGCTCTACACCTTCCAGACGCAGGAAGGGGAACAGATTTACCAGCGGGTCCACAGTGCCACCCTGGCCATCGCCGAGCAGCACAAACGCGTCCTGCTGGAGATGGAGAAGAACGTGAGGGTGAGGCCGCGCGCCTCAGCCCAGGGTGGGGGGCGGCGGGCGGGAGTCAGAGGACCGGGAGTGCCAGCCGTCTCATGTGTATGGCAAAGGCAGGCAGGTTCTCGGGCTGGCCGCCCCTGGGCTTAACCGCTGACCCTTCTCTGCCCCACAGCTGCTGAGCAAGGGCACAGAACATTACTCATACCCCTGCACACCCACTACCATGCTGCCCCGCAGTGCCTATTGGCACCACATCACAGGTTCCCAGAACATCGCTGAGGCCTCCAGCTTCGCCGGTGAGTCACTGCTGTGCGTCACCCCCACCAGCCAGGAGGCTCTGTGGAGGACAGGGCGTGCTGGGCAGGGGTCTTCTGTCCTGGGCCCAAGTCCTCAGCCTGGGTCTGTGTCCACAGGTGAGGGGTATGCGGCAGCCCAGGCCAGCTCAGAAACGGACCTCCTCAACAGATTCATCCTGCTAAAGCCAAAGCCCAGCCAGGGGGACAGCAGCGAGGCCAGGGCCGCTTCCCAGTGACGGCAGAGCTAGCGTGCCTGGACGACCGCTGGGGCTGCCTGCAGGGGCTGTGGGCCAGGAGCCCAGAGAAAGGGAGCAAGCCGTCCCTTCTCTGCCCCCAAGGGTGAGACTGGACCAAGGCAAAGGGCTGGCCACGCCACCTGAGCATGTGTGAGGGGCTGGAGCTACCATAGGACTATATACGGTTAATGATTTTAATATATATGGCTTATGACATTATTCTATATTAGTAAGATATCCCCCTCTGTCCCTCCCTGCCACCACATACACGTTTTATCCCCATGACCAGGCCACAGTCAGGGCTGTTCTGAATGAAGGCGGTGGTTCTTCCTGTCCCCCAAGGGGTACTAGCCCTCCTGCTTCGGGCCCGAGGGAGACAGTCCGCACTCCTGGCGCCTGCTCTTGCTGCTGGCTTTCCCACGCAGCCCAGGGGTGGAGACGGCAGGTGGCTTCTCGGTCCCTCTGGGCCTGGTGGCACAGGAAGGATCCGCGCTTACACTGTGCCACTCGGAAGCCCTGCACTTGGGAGTTTAACGTAGAGGTGACATCTGGCTGACACCTCAGGTGAAAATCTGGTTTTAAAGTGGTTTCTGCCCAGGCTCTTCCTGCTTTGTATGCTGAGAAGACGCCCTGGGGGCAGGGTGCTGGTTACCTCGGCCCAGGGAGGGTGGCCCGTCCCAAGCTCTTTCCTGCTCCAGGGCCAGGCCGGCCCCCAGGACTTCGGGGTCAGGGTGAGCACCCTGCTGCCCCCTCACTGACCAGGTGGGCAGCGCTCCCGTGGAGGGTGTCCCCCTGCCCTGTGTGGCCTCCCTCTGGCCAAAAGGACTCAAAAACTGAGACCACCCCATTTCCTCCTCCCCACATGGTGCTGAGGCTCCCTGCTGAAACACAATTAAAGCAATTGATTTTCTAGTGCTGGTATTTATTGACTACCGTGCAGAAGGGCTATCTTTCTACTCACATCAAACCTTTGGTTGTGTGTGTTGGGTTTTTTGTTTTTAATATTTTAGGGTTCTAATCTGTGGGAACAGACCCTGTTGTAAATAACCACTATTCGAGTCGTGGCAGGAGGATGGTAAAGCAAGAGGCCCGTCCAGACAGAGCCCTGGAGCCAGGGAGGGGCCACGGCCCGCTCAGCTCTGAACCTGACCTAGGGAATGACCACCCCAGGAGTAAGCTAGCCTGAAGGAGGGCACCCAGAGGCCACGGGGAGGGAGGCAGAGCTGGCTGGCTCGGTTCGTGGCTTGATGACGCATGAAGGAGATTACGTACGTTGTGCTCTTTATTGCCAAAAATAAAAACTTTCAAAAGACAACTACTGTTAATAAATAACCCTTCCTTTCTGTACTAGATTTCCGGTTTTCTCCAGGCTTCTCCTGCCAGGCTGCCTAATTAACTGCGTTGGGTGTGTGCCTACCAACAGGGCTAAGGGGTCAAGGCCAGATCTTCATTAAGGTCCTTGTCCTCTTCCTCATCCCCCACCACACCCACAAATTAAATCATCTGGCCATTGTTGGTGAAGATTGAAACTGATGGATAGAAAACAAAATACAAGGTTTACTGGTGGGAAGAGGGGGATAGCCTGGGACTAACACTATTCGTAAGAGGTTCTCAGATTCAGGACACTTGAGAATCTGAGTGAAAGACCAATAGGATGGCGGAGGCAGGGACTGGAAGGGCGTTTGGGCAGCCCAAGTGAGGATTCCAGAGTCAGTCCCTACACACAAGCGTACAGTGGTGAGCACTCCAACTTGTGAACAGAAAGGGTTTGAAGTAAAGAGCTGGAATGACCCAAAGACGAGAGTCCAGCTCAGTGGTTGTCAACAGGGGAGCCCTATGGCCCCCGAGGCACGCTGGGAGACCGGGTGGGAGGAGTGTTTCAGGGAGCACTGCTGCCGACCTACAGGCAGGCCCAGGGACGCTAAGTGAAGGAGGAAACTGCCCCACCAGCAACGGCAGTGGCGGTCCCGGTATCTGTAACCGAGCAAGGCTGGGACGGACCTACCCCTCCCCACTGCTGCCTTGCTAACTGGTACTGAAGGCTTGCCAAGAAACTTGAGCAGCAGCTGTCCAGTCCCCAGGAGCCAAAAAGAGTCTCAGAAGAGACCTGAAATCCAACTGTTTTGCTCAAACAGGTGAGCTGCAGCTAGTTTATGGTGAGGACGTCACTCTGGATCTCGTGGCTTAACTGGGTCTGTAAATCACTCAGCTTCTTCTTTAATCCAGAGAGGGCTGAAAGGACGATGGTCTCGGGGCGCAGAGAGCCACAAGACTCCACATTGTAGTAAAACCTGAGAGGCAAGAGTCCAGTGAGAGCCCTCCACAAAGCAATCAGGCCGGCGGGCCCCAGCTTTGGCCAAGGGCCTCCCTCCCTTCTAGGTCCTGACTCCTTTCTCCCCATGAATTTGACCTTGTCCCAGGGTTGACCTCCATCCAGCTTCTCAAAGACAGTGGTCCCAGTGTACTCTGTAGGACCTCAAGAGGGCCACAGCTGCCTCAAAAAGATTATTGTGTGAAAAATCTCAAGATGCTTGTGTATAGACCCATTCCACACTGAGGGGAAGGAAGATAAATAAGCAGTGCCACCGGCTCCAGCGTTTTCATGTTTGTCACTATAAGGCTTTGGACAGTTTGGGGCCCTAGGTTTGATCTTAGGTTGACCTTTCTTTGGGGGCTGAATAATCACAACAGGAACAGTCTGGATAACCGGAGGGCCCCCTTCTCCCAGTAACCAAAAGGGGGACTTAAGGAGGGTTCAGCAGTTACCTGCCCCTCCTCAGCTGAGGGGAACTGGACAGGAGGGAAAGGGGCTCCCTAACTCAGAGGCTGCACCAGACCTGTATGTTCTTACACACATGACCTTTGAGTGCCAAAGCAGGGTCTTACCTCTCTGGCTTGCCGTTGGGGTCGTAGGGGGCCTGCGACTCATCCTCATCCAGCTCTGAGTACTCACTCTTTGGCCTGAGGTCAAACAGAGGTCGGCACAGGGTTGCTGTGGCCAGCACATGGCCGCTTTTGGGGCCTGTGTCTCATAGGCTGCCCCGTCTGGGTCACTAGGAGCCACTTCCACATCTGCCCACCCAGCCGGCCCTCAACTCCCACCAGGAACATACCATTCCTCCGGCTTGGGGTACACCGTGTGCCTGAGGGCATTGTCAGGGTCATACTCAAAAGCCACTCCTGCAGTTGGGTTCCACTTGGCATGCTCCTTGCCAAAGCCTTTTTTGGCATAGGCTCGCAGTCTCAGCTCCTGGCCCTTTCTCAGCTTGACGATGAGAATGTCTGTGGGGACAGGTGAGAGTCAGTCGAGGGCCGGCAGAGGCACAGTTCTCTGGGTCTGACCTGCAGCCCCTGGAAGACTAGACAACACGAGAGGCTGGGTCTGGTCCCTGCCTCTCTCGGGGCGCCTTACCGTCCTGCTCCACGTAGTCGTTGGGGTCATTATCTCGGTTCCTAGATGTCACCTGCAGGGAGTCCAAACAGAGGCATTTATTAGCAGCTGCTCATCTCACCTGGAAATCTTCCAGCACCTCCAGGGATCCTGTCTGTGCTGGTGACTGGCCTCTAACCCCTATCTCATGGCTGTGACAACCTCCTCAGTCAAAACAGTAGCATGGTCTTCAAAAGGGTCCTAAGGGGGCAGAGGGCCCACAGCACCAATGCTTCTGCCCATTCTGGCAAGGGTCCAGAATCATTAGCACTTCTAAGCATCAGGCTCTCATTAAGGCAGAGGGTAACACAGGGAAGTTGGCATCTTCTAAGAATCCACCCCAGTCTGGCCCACTGGAGCCAGGAGAACAGCAAAGGTCCCAACAGGGAGGGCCTTCCTGACCGGAATGACCCGAGGACTGTTGGAGATGAGGTCTCGAGACGTGACGTGACGCGTCTGGTCTTCGTTGCACCGCACGTCCAGAGTGAACTCCACCGAGCACTCGGGGCAGAACTCTTCACACGTGCAGTCCTGAGGCGGGAGAGAGACAGCAGTGAGTCTGTGGAGAGACGGTGAAGTCTGCCTTGCTCCCCCTTCTAATGCCCTGTCCCTGAAGGTTCCTCATCTGATGAAAGGGTGGCCGCAGCCGCCAGTCTCTGGTCAGCTGTGTCCATCTACACACCACTCTTGGCTGCTAAACGGCTCTTCCCCAGAGAACCAAGACACTAACAGAGGAGGCTCTCATCCCGCACAGTTCAGGACCCACGAGCTGCAACTAGCTCGGGAACGCAATTACCACTTAAAACAATCCAGGGGACAAGAGAGGCCCTCAACTCCCACCAGGAACATACCATTCCTCCGGCTTGGGGTACACCGTGTGCCTGAGGGCATTGTCAGGGTCATACTCAAAAGCCACTCCTGCAGTTGGGTTCCACTTGGCATGCTCCTTGCCAAAGCCTTTTTTGGCATAGGCTCGCAGTCTCAGCTCCTGGCCCTTTCTCAGCTTGACGATGAGAATGTCTGTGGGGACAGGTGAGAGTCAGTCGAGGGCCGGCAGAGGCACAGTTCTCTGGGTCTGACCTGCAGCCCCTGGAAGACTAGACAACACGAGAGGCTGGGTCTGGTCCCTGCCTCTCTCGGGGCGCCTTACCGTCCTGCTCCACGTAGTCGTTGGGGTCATTATCTCGGTTCCTAGATGTCACCTGCAGGGAGTCCAAACAGAGGCATTTATTAGCAGCTGCTCATCTCACCTGGAAATCTTCCAGCACCTCCAGGGATCCTGTCTGTGCTGGTGACTGGCCTCTAACCCCTATCTCATGGCTGTGACAACCTCCTCAGTCAAAACAGTAGCATGGTCTTCAAAAGGGTCCTAAGGGGGCAGAGGGCCCACAGCACCAATGTTTCTGCCCATTCTGGCAAGGGTCCAGAATCATTAGCACTTCTAAGCATCAGGCTCTCATTAAGGCAGAGGGTAACACAGGGAAGTTGGCATCTTCTAAGAATCCACCCCAGTCTGGCCCACTGGAGCCAGGAGAACAGCAAAGGTCCCAACAGGGAGGGCCTTCCTGACCGGAATGACCCGGGGACTGTTGGAGATGAGGTCTCGAGACGTGACGTGACGCGTCTGGTCTTCGTTGCACCGCACGTCCAGAGTGAACTCCACCGAGCACTCGGGGCAGAACTCTTCACACGTGCAGTCCTGAGGCGGGAGAGAGACAGCAGTGAGTCTGTGGAGAGACGGTGAAGTCTGCCTTGCTCCCCCTTCTAATGCCCTGTCCCTGAAGGTTCCTCATCTGATGAAAGGGTGGCCGCAGCCGCCAGTCTCTGGTCAGCTGTGTCCATCTACACACCACTCTTGGCTGCTAAACGGCTCTTCCCCAGAGAACCAAGACACTAACAGAGGAGGCTCTCATCCCGCACAGTTCAGGACCCACGAGCTGCAACTAGCTCGGGAACGCAATTACCACTTAAAACAATCCAGGGGACAAGAGAAAAAAGGACCTTTTAAGCTCCAGACTACTGACCTTTCCTAAAAAAGTTTCACACATTCACAAAAGTAGAGAAGGGTATAACAGACTGCCACCATGTAAGTATCACTCAGCTTTAATAATTCTCAAGTTTGCCATTCTGTAAACTGATTCTTGAAACACTCCCATCTTAAGAGACTAGCTGCTACCAAGAAGAGAGGTACTAGAATGTAGTCAAGCAAACGGTTCTCCTCTCATATTAGTGAGGAAAATCCAAGCTAGTTTTGACGTTTTCAAGATGATGAAGGAAATCTATGGGCCACCACTGGCCAGCCTGTAATCACACACAGGTGGGACAGGAAGGCAACCTAGACCCTTGAGATGGAATCACTCTTAGAAATATGAAATTAAGGAATCAAAATGTAATGGAAGACAAAAATATAAAAAGGTACTCAACCTAAAAAAAGAGAGAGAAGAGTCTGTTCAAGAGATCAAGAGACTAAAGAGGTGTAACAACCAAATGCAATGCATGCATTACAGATCCACAAACAAAAAGCCAATGAGGGGGAATTCCTCAGCAGTCGAGTGGTTAGGACTCTGCCCTTTCTCTAGCAAGAGTGTGGGGTTCAAACCCTGGTGGGGGAACTAAGACCTGGTAAGCCAAGCAGTTCAGCCAAACGGAAAAACAATTATGGACATTTTGAAGATAACTATGAAAAGCTGAATTTAGACTGTATATAGATAGTACAAATCCACACTAATTTTCTTAGGCTCAATACTGTGGTTAGGTAAGAAAATATCCTTATTTTTAGGACACACATGCTGATGTAGTTAGGGGAGAAGTATCATGATTTCTGTAACGTTCTTTCAGATGGTTTAGCAAAAATCACAACATCTATATGAAACATAAAGCAAATATAGCAAAGTATCAACAACTGTAAATTAAAACTGAAATGAGAATGAGTATGTATTCTATTTTTAACTTTTCTGCAAATTTTAAGAAAACACAAACAGAAAATCCACACCATCTTTATTCAGTAAATGCAATACTAGAAAAAAATGTAATGGGAGGAACTGTTCGGTCACGGAGGATGGACTAACTGCTCTTTAATCGGCAGTACAACTGTCTTTACCATTATATGTGATGTTTTATTTCTTAAAAACAGACTCTGGGGACATGAAGCAAAAATGATGAAATGTCAAAATGTGACAAGTGGTTTGGCGGCAGCATGCCTATTTGTTTTATTAGCTCCACACTTTGCTGTGTGCTTGAATATTAAAAAAAAAACAACACATATATGGACTTCCCTGGAGGCGCAGTGGACAAGAAGCCACCTGTCAATGCAGAGGACACAGGTTCAATCCCTGGTCCAGGAAGATCCCACGTGCTGTGTAGCAATTAAGCCCGTGCACCGCAACTACTACTGAGGCAGCAAGCAGCAACCACCGAGCCCGCGTGCCACGGCTACTGCCGCCCCTGAGCCTGGGGCCAGTGCCCGCAACGAGAAGCCCCCACAGTGAGAGGCCTGCACGCTGCAAGCAGGAGTATCCCCGCTTGATGCCATAGAAATAGCTCGAGCAGCAACAAAGACCCAGCATAGCCAAAAATAAATAGTTAATAAAACAAATAGCAACGCACATTTACATTTACAAAATATATCAAATTAGCCATTAGCACACCAAAATGATGTGCCCCTGGGAATACCAGAAAAGGGGTTGATTCAGGACCACTTAAAGCCATCAAGAAGGAATACTCTCAAGCTGTCAACTAACGCAGCTCTGGTGAAAGGATGCAGGTAACCTAATCCTATCCCACACGTTCCCTAGTTCTGAGCCCATTAATGTATCATGGAAGCGGCAAACATCACCCCAGAGGAATGGAGCCATGTTTCAGTACGACAACCTATAGGGTGAGGCATAAAGCTGACAGATAGCTGCTGATCTGCAGAACAGTTCTCACTCCCTCTGCTCCTTGTCCTCACCCGCTAGCCTTCTGTTGATGCCCTTTAGCCTCCTACGCCCCTGTCCCTGGGAAGAGATGCTCTGGAAAACATTGCACACCAGATGCTGAAGAGAAACAGCTCCACCCGTTCGGTATAAATGAGTATCCAGGTGTATGTCTCCTCTGGCTAATGAGACTCTCTGATGCCCCTTGAGCCTCATCGATCTGTGGTCCCATCAGAACCAAAGACCGATGCCTGCCTTGGGCTCCAGACAACATCTCCACACTGTCTTTCTAAAAGCCAAAATCGAGATGGCTGGAAAAAAAACCTCCTTGGGAACTGAGTTCCCCGCCTCCCCCGAGCTCCCCAAGCACACAGCATACCCGGGAGTACTGCAACTTGTCCACAATGTCGTCACTGGTGAGAGGGATTAATCCTGGAAGACAGAGAAAACCACACTGAAGAAGACAGGGGCTAAGCTGAAAGGAGAGTCCAGAAGTCCCCTTGGGACTGAGGACACTTCTTCCTCTGACACTGGCACAGCCCCCTCCCTGTAACTCTCCAAACCCAGCACTCACCAAGTCTGTGAGCAATGAACTCGTCATGAAGGACGGAGGAATTGGCATCAATCTGAACCCAGTCAATTGCTAAAGAATGAAAGAAGCAGAAAAAGCAGACAGGCAGATTAGCCACAAATTTTCCAGATTTAAAAATCATCTGAAAGTGTTAGTTGCTCAGTCATGTCTGACTCTTTGCAATCCCATGGACTGCAGCTTGCCAGGCTCCTCTGTCCATGGGATTCTCCAGGCAAGAATACTGGAGTGGGTTACCATGCTCTTCTCAGAGAATCTTCCTGACCCAGGGATGGAACCCCAGGGGATTCCTGCACTGAGGCAGATTCTTTAGCATCAGAGCCCCTAGTGTTTACTAAATTGCAGAGGCCGAGTCAGGTTGCCAGAGACTCTGATTCCACAGCTCTGAAGTGGGGCCCAGAAAGCTGCATTTTAATAAGAACCACACACTGCACGGCACTTCCCTGCTCAGGCAGTTATGATGCAGAAAGTTCCCTGTATTACTCCAAAAACACTGACCTAAAGATATCACGAGAATGGGAACGTGTTTCTCAGAGCTGAATATTTCTGTGGGAAGCACTTAAATCTGCTACTCATGCCAACACCAGTAAGAACACAAACTATTTGGGCACTTGAAAGTTGGACAAACCTCAGAGAAGTAACATAGACTTATGGCCCACATCTCCTTTTGTGGTATAATGACTAGATTACCCAAATTAATACTTTATTATCATTCAACCAAATCATGTTTACCCAATTCCTTTAATGGGTAAGGCATACTAATTCCTACCAGCCATGAGCGAGGAGGAGAAGAATTGTAGTGTCACACATCGTCGACTTAAACACATTTACTCATTCATTCATAAATATGTGTACATAAACAATTAAATTCAGAAATCAAAAGGCAGTGAGACCAACTGTCCAATGAGGGGCGTAGACACTCAGAATAGAGGACCAGACACGACCAGACCCCCACCTGCTTATCCTTCTGCTTCCTAAACCTGAGCCAAGTAAGGACTAAGAGCCAAGCTTTTCTGTCTCTGCCTTTCCTCTCACTGGCGTGCCTTTAACCTCTCCTGTGCAGGATTTAAAATCCTGTGAGCTTCCTATAAACCAGGCCTTGCCCACCCTCTGTGATACAGAGATGAATACTCTCTCCTGGGAAGAAGCTACTCTCTCCTAGAACTCTGTCCATACTTCTCTTAAGACACTTGTCAAATTGCGTTATATTTGTGTGCATCTTGTTTCCACCTCAAGCTTCAAAAATTCTTTGGGTCTTCAGATGTCTTAATTTCTGTATTCCTAGCTGGGGTCTGGATTACAAGAGGTGCTTCATGCTACTTGGGGGAAAAGTGGCGCTTGAATGTCAGGGCTGCACCCTAAGCACAACCGCTTCATTTTACTCATGATGAAACTAAGGTCCTGAGACCCCACGGGGTAATTAGGCAGAGAAGAAGGACCAGCACTCCAAGCTCCGAGCTGAAAAAGTCTCCGGGGGGTGGTAATGGTGGAAAAACTACAACGTCCTCTGCTTACCAACCAATCGGCCTGTTTATCTCCTTAGGAATTTGCACACTTGATGAGGTAACTATGGCTTACATCTCTTTTTCCTAAACCAAACTCTGAGTTAACACTCAGAAAATATTTGTAGTATATCTGTAGACAGAAAGAACACCCAGTGAAGAGTGGCTGGAACAAAAGCAGAAACAGATCCTTTCTCCTCGAAGCGTTAAACCCACTGCAGCTACGGTTTTCCTTAAACCCTAAAAGAATCTGCCTGCAAATGCAGGAGAAGCGGGTCTGATCCCTGGGTTGGGACGATCCCCTAGAGAAGGAAATGGTTGCCCACTGCAGTATTCTTGCCTGGAGAATCCCATGGACAGAGGAGCCTGGTGGGCTACAGTCAATGGGGTCGCAAAGAGTCGAACACAACTGAGCAACTGAAGATGAACTCCTAAAGAACCCTGTACTTTACAGCTCTGCGTTACCAGTGCCTAGCACCACCGCCTGGGGCTTATATGCTCCCGAAATGCAGCTGACGGAACAGATTCACATTACCGGGCAATGGAGACTCACTGAACACAAGGCACAGAGATTATTCCCCTTAATCGTTAACGTCGCCCTGACAACTGCTATTAGCGTCCGAACCTTAGAGAGGGGGCTGCAACAGAGTTTAATAGCCTGCCCAAGTTCCGCAGCGATAGTAAGTGAAAACAGTTTCTGAGCCCCAGTCCACAGACTCCTGAGCCCTTGCGCGTCACCAACGCCCGGAAAAGAATGGAACTAAATAAACAGCCCGTGGGAGCCAAAGAGGTGGCCAGAGTGGCCCTGGGCCAAGGGCAAAGGGCCCGATCAAGTCTCCAGCACGACTGTCCTCTTAGCGCCCCCAATCCCTCGCTGGGGGCAGGAGCTGCAAAGGTAAGAGGAGTGGGGTGGGGGGAGAGAGGCCCGGTAGCCCTGGCAACGAGACTGGGGTCGCTTACCTATTATGGGGACCTCAGCGATGAAGACCCTCCGGATAGAATTTGCCACCCTGAGGAATGAAAACCAAGCGGCGTGTGGGCACCGCAGCCTCGACAGGCCGGGCTCGCCCCACCGTTCCCAAAGCGGAAGCCCTGGCCCGGGAGCCAGTTCTGAAAAGACACGACGTCCCGCAGGCTGGGACCCCGGCTCTCCAGAACCGCCAACCTCTTCCCCCAGCAGTCTTACGCCAGGTCCGTGTTCTCGATGATGAACTTGACATTCTCGTCGGTGAGCTCCGTGATCCGCACTGTGGGCTGGTTGGCGTACGGCATCGCGCCCCACCGCTCGCTCGGCCTCGGGCGTCAGCTCTGCCGGACCTGCGCCAACTCCTCCAGCGGAAGTCCGTCAGCGGGGCCTCGCCACTGACGCGGAGGGGCGCTCACAGCGCCGCCTGCTGCTCGGAGGCCTGAAGTTTTCTACCCACCCCTCCCACCTTCTTGAAGAGGCACCACAAGAGGGCGATTTGGCAAAGCATGCACACGCCCTTGATTCCACAGTAACACTTCTAAGAATCCATACTGCAGAAACATTTGCAGGTGTAAGCAAACATACATGTACAGGGACGTTCACTGCAGCTGCTGCTGCTGCTAAGTCGCTTCAGTCGTGTCCGACTCTGTGCGACCCACAGACGGCAGCCCATCAGGCTCCACCGTCCCTGGGATTCTCAGGCAAGAACACTGCAGTGGGTTGCCATTTCCTTCTCCAGTTCACTGCAGCAGTCTCTGGCAAAAGATAAATAAAACTTGCCCATTGACAGAGACCTGGTTAACTATATAAACACAGGAATACCATAACGTTTTTTAAAAGAATGAAGTGTGTAAATTTATGGAAGAAGAAAAGTACAGTTGGTCCTCCATATGCAAGGGTTTTTGAATCCAACCAACTGAAGATAAAATTCCATAAAGTTCCTAAAACAAAACAAATTTGCTGCACTATTTATATAGCATTTACAACTATTTACTATAGCATTAAACATTGTATTAGGTACTATAAGAAACCGAAAGAGAATTTAAATTCTATGGGAGGGCACATGTAGGTTACGTGCACATAGTAGGCAGTGTCTTAAACAGCCTGCAAAGAGGTCTGATGGGTCTTTTTTTTGCTTTTGGTTGTGCCACATCCATGTCCCCTGAAATGAAGTCCTAACCATTGGACCGCCAGGGAATTCCCAGGTGGCAGAAGATTATACAGAGAAGTCCTAAAATAGAACTTGGCAGGGGACAACATGTAGGGGGCAAAGAAAGAACAATCAAAGAGGATAGAGGCGTTTGCCTTAGCAAGGAGTGACATCTGAGACAGAGAAGAGCATTAAGGGGCCCTTGCACTAGCCTGTATCATCTCAGTAAATTAAGAATTAAGGTTGTCTGTTGAGTGTGAGATGGAGGCTATAAAGGATAAAAGAGGGAATGGAACAAAATATGAGATAGCTACTGCAGGCAACTTGACAGGATGTCAAGATAAAAGAATCAGGTGCAGAAAGGGCCCAGAGGAACATGCGTGAGACAGGAAATTCCCACTAGCCGTTACTGCCGTCGTCATTCAGTCCACTCCCGTAGGAGACTGCAGAGCAGAAGACAGATGGCTGTTGGATGCTGCGTGCACCAAAATGGTGAAGCCCCAACTCCTCTTGTGAGGATACTTGGAAAGGGGGTCTTTATGAGGTCCTGAGGATAGAACTCTCAGGAGGAGATTAGTGCTCTAACAAAAACAGGAAGAGACAGCAGAGCACACTTGCATGCTCTCTCTCTTGTGTGAGAGTGTAGGGAGAAGGTGGCCATGTGTGTCAGGAAGAAAGTGCTAAGAATCAAGTTAGCTGGCACTTTGATCTTGGACTTCCAGCTTCTAGAACTGTGAGACATTTCACCTCAGCAGCCTGAACAGACTTACACAACAGAGTTAACCGGACTTAAATAGGGGGCCCAGCCAGCACAGAGGCTGCGAGAATTTGTAAAGCTAAATACTGTGTCAAGGAAATAGTCAGTGATGGGCAGGAGGAGCCGAAGAAGCTAACCGGGAGGGGGAAAGACCCGTCACCCCCATTTTACTGGAGGGAGGCCCGGGCCCACAGGTGCAGAGCTGTCACAGCTGCCCAGCAGCGTCACACAGCACTGGGGCCCTAACTCAGGTCTCCTGGCTGCCAGTTGCAAGCCTTCTCCGAAACCCTGCTCTCTGCTTCTGGGGTCTTGGACAGCTGCCATGGTCTGTATGGAAATTCCCTACACAAGAGGAAACTGCTTCAAAGATATTTATTATAATATTTTACAGACTCTAAGTTCACTAATAATCCTGCAATGAGTGCTGTTTTAACATTACACAAGGCCTGGGACCACACCTCTGGCCAGGCTGAGCACCAGCAGGCACCTGTCTCAGGTGAGGCAACCTGCCCAGGGGGTTTCCAGGTGCAACGACTCAGGACACTGGAGCATGAAAGGGCAGCATGGAACTCACAGGCCTGTGCTGTGCTGTGGAGGAGCTGCCACCTGGGGTGGCCTCAGAGCCGGACTCTGACTTGGAAGCCCCAGAGGCAGGTTAAGACATGGTCAAAGTGCCTGAGAGATCACAATAGGGATGTGTGGGTTTTCATGATTTGAATGCTTGATTGAGTGCCACGTTTTTCAGTCCCACAGCTATGGTGCCAAAAAGCATCAGGTGGCCTGGCCTGGCATTAGGAACTGAAGAAGTGGCCCAACCCTGGGCTACACCTGTGTTGCCCAGTGCCCTGTGGTTTCCAGGTGGCTGTGGTAGTGTTGCAGAGTCCTTTGGCGCTTTCTCGTTGACATCCTGTTCCATGGATGGCACCTTGTACGTTTCAAAACCCTTTAAATATATCCTTGGGTTTTCTTCCGGGTATTCTAGCTTACAGCCCTTCTTGCTCACCGGCGCTGGTTTAGACCTGTCAGGTTCTTGAGCTGACAACAGGATGGAAACAGAGAGTGATGAGAACTAGCTTTGTCCCCAGGACTCCAATGGCGAAAACTGAGATTTCCGAGGCAGCCTATGTGGCTATGATACGGAGATCTGATGTACCAGGGTCCCAGGCATAAGTTTTGTCTTCATGCCAGTAACAAACAGAGGTGAGATATTTGCAATCTAGAGATTGGGACTGAACCATTGCCAGTCCTAAGATTAGCTTCCACAGTTTAAGGCTACAAAACTACTTAGGGTGAGTGACATGCGTGAGGATCATGGGACTGGAGCCAGCTGGGCAGGGACGAGCTGGGCGGTACTCACCGTCACTGCTGCGCCCATGAGTCCTTGCACCAGGGCCTCTCCGGTGGACTTGACCTAGAAGGAGTCAGAGTCAGGTTTTCTCAGGCCCCCACCACTGCTCAGACGTGAGACAGGGAGGTCTAATCTGTAGGCTTACTAGCCCCTACAGGTAGAATCAAGAGGGCCCTGTGTCCTGGAAGAAGAGACTAAAGATAACACAGTAACAAAGGGACCACATGTGGCTCTTAGGGAAGGGCTGGGGTGAGGAAGAACCAGTCAGGCTCCCTGTGAAGGCCCCGGGGACTGTCAGCTGAGGCCCAAGGGGAGCAAGAGAACAGACAGGTGACGAGTTTGGCCCAAGAGGACAGAGCGCTTCCAGATGCCGAGCCCCAAGCTACCTGCTTGGCAGTGTGGCCCATGTTCATTGCATCGCTGATTCGGTTTTCCAGAAAGCGCCAGGTGTCCTCGAAGTCTGGGGAGGAGTCCTGCATCATCACCAGCTCAGTGGTGTTGTAGATGCCAGCCAACACCGCTCGGCGGGTGTACCAGTTAAACTGCAAAGAAACCCATCCAGGGGGATAGGTCACCACTGCTGCTGCAGGCTGGGGGAAGTCTGAGTGATTCCTACCCAAAGCCCCTGGCACTCCTGGGCTCCCTCCTAATTTCCTCTTTCCCTCATGGATACACGTGGCCCTCTGGACAATGTGGCTGCTCCCAAACTAGGCTGGGTGTCAGAATCACCTGGCAGATTGAAAATGCAGGCTCCTGAGCCCAACCTCTTAGAGCTCAGAGTCAGCAGGTCTGAAGTTAAGTGCCAGGATCTGGATGTTTATTAAGCATCCCACGTGACTTTGCTACATCCACTCAGCTTTGAACCCACCAGTGAAAAGCCCAAGTCTCCGGACATCTAGCTATTTCCGTGGTGGCTCAGATAGTAAAGTACCTGCCTGCAGTACAGGAGACCCAGGTTCAATTCTTAGGTTGGGAAGATACCCTGGAGAAGGGTATGGCTACCCACTTCAGTATTCTTGCCTGGAGAATTCTGTGGACACAGGGAGCCTGGAGGGCTACAGTCCACGGGGTCACAAAGATCTCATGTAATTTTCAGGCCTCCCCGGTGGCTCAGATGGTAAAGAATCTGCCTGCAATGCAGGAGATCCAGATTTGATCCCTGTTTAGGGAAGATTCCCTGCAGAAAGGAATGGCTATCCACTCCAGTATTCTTGCCTAGAGAACTCCATGGACAGAGGACCCTGGCGTGAGAGGACCCTGGCGTGCTACAGTCCTTGGGATCTAAGTTCCAGGGAGGCTCTGTGATCAGGCAGTTGTGACCAAACCTTGTGTCATCCATCAGTGACGTGAGGGCTTGAGGCAGCGTCAGGGACAGGCTGGAACGCCTGGGAGGAGCTGAGAGTTCAGGTCCTTCAGCAACTTCTGGCTGTGGTTATCCTGGCCAATCGCTCTTCAGAGCACTAGCGTGGCTGCTTCCTGTTTTACCTCCCTGATTTCTGGGCTTTCTAATTTCATTTTCCAACCATCTCTGTTGGTGGTATATTCCCGTATGAGGGAAGTTTATTAAAGCACTTTGTCAGAACTGTAGTGGAAGCATCTCTCTGCCTCCCATCCTGGATCTCACCAAGTACCATCACATATTAATTTCTTTTATGAAGGTGTATATATATACATGTGTATATACATTTTTAATTTTCTACCAGAAATATGATAGTATTAATAAGTCAGATTCTTTCCGGCTGCCTATTTAGAGGCTTACTGATCTCTGAGCAAAGCAGGCCAAGATGGGGTGTAGGGAGGGAGTTTCTTTTTAAAGCAATGTCTTAAAAAAAAATGTCTTAGAGAATGTCTCTATAGCATCCTTTTTTAAAAAAAAATCAGTCTCATAAAAGACATACATTGAGGAAGTCTGCCACAGAATCTAAATTTTAGGAGACTGAGGGGGAAATGATTATAAAACAGCAGCCCAATCAGCCCTCTGATGCCGTGTGTCACACTCTGGGGGGAAGGAGCACGGATGTGTGGATATAGCACTGGTCCCTGAAAGAAGATGACCTAGAGGCTACTGTGGCTTGTTGAGGGACCGTCCTCATACGTTAAACTCTCCCTCCTAAGATGAGAATGACTCTAGAGTCCCCCTGAAGGGATGTGTGATCAAAGAAATTTCACAAACTTCTGGAGGAAATGCTTAACCCAGCCGTCGCCACCCTCTGCGGGCCTGAGGAGAGCACTCACGTCAGTGGACTGGTCCCCAGCGTAATGCCACATGTCATCCACCATGCTGGTCAGCAGGTTCAGGCTGGGTGGGATGTTGTGAGGGAGCATGAGGATGCTGAGGGCCTGGGGGGAGATGACACAGGAAGGGGTACTTGCACACTGGTGATGACAGCACCTCACTGTTTGGTAGAGGGAGTAAGGGGCCCGCCCAGCCCTCCTTCTGAGACGCACCATCCCCACCCACAGCTGTGAGCTCCTGGTGTCTAAGGCTCCCTCCCAACTACAGGTTAGGGGAGCCAGGGCAGAGTACCCTCTGCTGCCCAATCAGATCCTCAATCCCTGGCATGTGAACTTGGGAATGCAGACAGCCAGCTCTAGCCTGGTATCTTTGAGTAAGGATGGAGGAGGGCACCCCCATTCTGTAACATGGAGAAAGAGGCAGGGATAGGAGGGGAGTCTGGGGGAGGTTTCTAAGCCCTGATTCTAGGCCATCCTGGAGCCCGGCAGCATTCCTGCCCTTGATGCCCTGCCGTAGCTCATGATAAACTTCTTCCAGCCTTTTTTCCCCCTAACTCAAACTGATTTCTGTTACCTGAGACCTCAAAATCCTTTCATATAAGCAGTGGCACAACCCAGAGATGCCTCCATTAGCAGATATCAACACTGGACAGTCCAAGGGTTGTCACTTTACCAACTCTGAAACCCACTGGCTGTGGCCTTGAGAGACGTCCCCGATTGGCTGGAAAGTTATCTTGAAATAGCCCAGGAGGAAACATACTTAATAAGAAGGCAACCAGGGTCTACTTCATGCACATGTGCAGCTTTAAATGCAAGGTGGAATGAGTCAGTCCACGAAATCGAGCACGCGAGCATGGGCAGGGGGCGGGCCTTGACTGGGCTGAACTCCCTCACACCCGACCCACAGCTGAAATTAAGTGCCCAACCATCTCCCAGCTGGGCAGCGGATACCAGCAGATATCTGTGGGTTCTTTCAGTTCTGATATATATTGACTTTCTTAAATGAGAATGGCCCACATTGTAACAAACTTTGAAAAGAGGAGGAGGAAAAATGGAGCTTTAGAAAAGTTGGGGATAGCCCTTGGAATGAACACTCCAATTCTCTAAGTGTCACACTGACAAACTGAAAAGAAGTCCCCTTCCCCTGAGATCTAGAATGCGAAAGGCCTGTTGATGATGGTCAGTAAAATCTTCTGACTTTCCTAATCTCCTTCATGGAGCCCTCCTCACCAAAAACCCAGTGACACACTCGAGCCACTAGCAGCCCACCAGGACGTGATCTAGGACCAGGCCACTCACATCTCCAGGAACTGAGACACAAGCAGCTCAAAAGGCCCTCTCTTTGGCTCTCCTCAATCTGACATCTAGTGTACCTGTACATTGTGCATCCCTGGGTCTGCAGAGACTAGCAAGCTAACTTCTGAACATCGTGCCAGACCTTCCGCGTGAAGGTGCTAAGAAGCATAAACACGAACACACTGTCACCCTGGGGCCTGGATGTGGGTGGACCATGTACCCGGGGCCAATGCTGAATGTACGGGATCAACATTCTCAGTCTGGTTTCCACAGCATCCCTCAGGAACTTGTCTGTCTTCTTTTTCCTGGAAGAGAGAAAAGAAAACAGAGTGTCTCTGGGTCGAAGGCATGGGCTCAGTGCTACCATGTCGACTCGGTTCTAGCAGGGAGGGTTCCACCAGCTAGAACAAGACAGGCAGCTCCATTTCCGTCCCATCGGAGCAGCTGGGGTGCTCAGCGCCACTCTGCAGGCTCTGCTTGGACTGGCCTCCTAGGGACAGCTGGTGGGGCCTGAGTCTTCCCATCCTTAGCTGCTACCCCGAGCAATGACGCTGTGGGACTTACTCTGCCTGGCCCAGCTGTACCAGCTTCTGCTCCTCCTCCAGGACACGGGTGAGCCGCGCATTGCACTGGGTCACGAAATGCAGGATCAGCTCACTGCCGTCATTCCCAAACATGCCGGCGGCTGCACTGGAGAGACCCAGGGACTACAGAGGGGGAGAGGGAAAACAGGGAAGTGGTGGGCAGGTGCAGTAGCCACTGGCTGCCTGTCCATCCCTAGCACCTCTTCTCCTGGCACCAGCAGCTTGGCTTTCAGTGGGACACCCCCACTCCTCATTCTTGGTCCATGTGATCTGGGAGAAGCTGAGCACTTGTCCCTCCACACTCCATCAGGCCTCCGGGTGTGATCCAAAGCAGGGGATCCAGGCCTGCATGTGTGGAGTTCACAGCACCTAGTTCTGGGACATGCACGTGACCAAATCTAGTCCTACAAGGCCACCTCTGGAATTCTGCTAGTACCGACAGGGAAGAGGGACTCTCTCTCCTCTGGGGTTGCTGACTCTCTCAACTCACGGGAAGCCCCTGCTGAGAATGAAGCTCACGGAGGGGAAAGCAAAGCAGATACACCATGGAGACAGCTCCCAGCAGCACAAAATAAGAACGCTGAGCCAGAGCCACTTTCAGACTTTTCTGTTATTAAATAGCTGAAACACTCTACGTCTTGCTTGAGCCAGTTCAGAGTTGAGTTCTAACACCTGTAACCTAGAATTGTAACTGTTGTGAAAAGGGCCTTGGAAAAGGCGCTGTCTTTCTAGCTCACTTAACCTAAATCTCTTGGAAAGTAGGTCTCTTAGTTATTAAAAAAAGAAAAAAAAACCCACAAAATTTTATTACTGAGTTGTTAAGGAGTTATTTAACAAAGCCACAGAGACCTTTTACTATTCCTGATAAACAACAGCCACTGAGAAGCTACAGTCGGAAGAACCCTGATGACAGCAGGGACAGAGGACAGAAAGAAACAAAAAGACTTAAAAAATCCCCACTGTTGGGAGTTGGGAAGGAATTCTCTTCTAGCGGAAGTACCCAGACTTTTTGGGCTTCCTTGGTGGCAAAATGGTGAAGAATCTGCCTGCCAGTGCAGGAGAACAGGATGAGAGCTATTCTCTGTAGGTGCTACCTTGAGGATACCTTAATGCTCTCTTTATCCTTTCGGCTACCTGGTTACCAATGTCACATCTAGTTAACAATGCTTCGTGTTAAATTCTCTCTATTCGAGTGATTTCTTCAGACTGACACACTCCCGGAAAGACCAACTCCGCTTCTCAGAATCCGTCCTGAAGAAACCAACCAGAAATGTACTTAATTATGTCATACACCATAGGTTTATAATACTAAAAAAAAATTAGAAACAACCCAAATGTTTATCAATTGAGTTCAAGTAAATACAACAGGTATTATGCAGCTGTATGAACAGAGCTATGCAGAGTGGGTGGGGGGGAAGCCAGGTAACCATAGAATAATCAGTTGAATCAGATTTTCCCAAACAGTCCTGTTACATTTCTGTTCTTTACAGGTGCTACATCTTTCTCTAATGATTCTCTCAAACCTCCCCTGCCACCTCCAAATCTTTGTCTCTTACCACTTTTTCCTAACTTCAGGTTCATGAGACAACCACGCCTACTTCAGAGAAAACAGAAGCCATTCCCTGGGAACCCAAAAGATTCTTCTAGAAACGAAATCTGCAGCTGTCTTCTCCAGCTTCGCCTCTAATACATCGAAGGCCAGTCTTTCCACCTGTTTTCTGGACTTCATAAGTCTTGCCTTCAAGGAACCTCACATTTTTAATTTTGCCATTTCTCCTGTATCTTTACCATCACCCGTGTTTCTGCATCCTCCGGCTCCAACTTCCATCCCACATCCCCCGCTTGTACACTAGCTCACACAGCAGCTCCCCTCTACCCCTCCCAGCCACACGCCTCTCCATTTCCTTACCCTCCGCTTACTCCTCAACCCACCCCGTTACTGCTGACCTGTACTCCCCTCCGACGGCTGCTACTGCAGTCACCGATGTCTAGTAGCTCCGTCCACATGTTGCTGCTTGGCCTCCAGAGCCAGGCTCCTCCACCTCAGTCTCCTTTGCCACTCCACCCTGCTAGTCAAGGCTATGGTTTTTCCTGTGGTCATGTATGGATGTGACAGTTGGACTGTGAACAAAGCTGAGCGCCAAAGAATTGATGCTTTTGAACTGTGGTGTTGGAGAAGACTCTTGAGAGTCCCTTGGACTGCAAGGAGATCCAACCAGTCCATTCTGAAGGAGATCAGCCCTGGGATTTCTTTGGAGGGANTGGATGTGACAGTTGGACTGTGAACAAAGCTGAGCGCCAAAGAATTGATGCTTTTGAACTGTGGTGTTGGAGAAGACTCTTGAGAGTCCCTTGGACTGCAAGGAGATCCAACCAGTCCATTCTGAAGGAGATCAGCCCTGGGATTTCTTTGGAGGGAATGATGCTGAAGCTGAAACTCCAGTACTTTGGCCACCTCATGAGAAGAGTTGACTCAATGGAAAAGAATCTGATACTGGGAGGGATTGGGGGCAGGAGGAGAAGGGGACGACCGAGGATGAGATGGCTGGATGGCATCACTGACTCGATGGACGTGAGTCTGAGTGAACTCCGGGAGTTGGTGATGGACAGGGAGGCCTGGCGTGTGGCGATTCATGGGGTCGCAAAGAGTTGGACACGACTGAGTGATTGAACTGAACTGCTTCACCCACCCTTCAATGTCAGCGGTCCCCAAGAACCTAGACTCCTCTCTCGTTTCACATGACACTCTTGGCACACTCACACTCATGCCACCTGAGGCAATCTCACTCACATCCCTGGTTTACCGATCACATCCACTCTAGTCCAGGCAACTCCTCCAGTTTCAGGCCTGTATGCTCGAGGTTTCCCACTGGCTGACCCAAAGATCCCTCAGACACAACAAAGCTTGGGACTGTACCACGATCCTTCCCTAAACTTGGGCCTCTTCAGGGCCCCTAATCTTAGAAAACGGCATGGCCACATACCCACAGATGCAAACCGACAGGCAACTCTGTCACTCCCTCCTATGTCATACTACCACCCGTCTCCATGTTTACTGCACTGCTCTAGGTCAGAAAGCCCTCCTCTCCTGCATGACTGGCAGCAGGCCCCAGTGACTCGCTCTGCCTCTAATCTTTCTTTCATCCAGCAGCCAAAATGATGATTTTTCAAATGTTAAATTTAATCCCATATCTTCTGTATCTCCAGGTGGGGCTAGTGGAAAATAATCCATATGCCAATGCAGGAGATGCAGGTTTGATCTCCGTGTTGGGAAGAGCCCCTGGAGCAGGAAATGGCAACCCACTCCAGAATTCTTGCCTAGAAAATTCCAGGGACAGAAAAGCCTGGTGGCTACAGTCCATGAGGTCGCAAAGAGTCGGACACGACTGAGCACATATCTCCAATTGTTCTTAGAACAAAAGACATTGTAACCCTTCAACATGACCTTTGGATCTTGTCTGATTTGGCCTCAACTTACCCTTTCCCAGCCTCACTCAGCTCAGATCTCTTCCATCACACTACCTATGATCTGCCTTTAGAACCTAACTCCCAAGATCCAAATCCATGGTATATTCTTTTTATATTAAAAAATAATCTAAAAATAAAGCCATTTCTACTCTACAGAGGAAAAACAAGCAAAACCAGAATATCTGATAGCAGTGAGAGGTTCCGGGACTCTGAGCTGGGCTGGAAGAAACTGTGAGGCCCTCTGCTCTGGCCGGTATGACTCCCTCCTGGCTGATCCTGGTCAGGCTGCCCTGCCCACACCCATACACACCTGGGCTCCTTCTGCAATGGCCTCTGCTGTCCACCCGTGGGCGGGCACGAACTCCAGGGCTGCAGTCAGGATGCGGTGCTGCAGCTGCTCCTCACTCTCATAGTCCTCCTCCTCCTCCCCGCCCTGGTCGGTGTACCTGAGACAGACAGGGGGACAGAGTCCTCACTCCTCCTCTCACCGCCTCCAGCCGAGCGACGCAAAATGTGCCTGGCCAGAAACCACAGGCGCTGTGCCTCCTCTCAGCGCGTGTCAAGAGGACATTTACTTATGTGTCAGCATCAGTGTGTGAATGCCAACAGAGCAAAAATCACATCATCCCTCACCTCCCAAAGAGTCACTAAGAGAAAGGAACCAGTGAGCAAGGAGGTCACGCGATGGGAAGGGACACGCTCTCGCAGCACCCTGGATATCCCAGTCTATAGCCTCACGGCACCGTTTCTTTATCTAGATTTGCACCAAACTGTAATCCATGAGGACAGGGGCAATGGTGACATTATTCACAGGGGCTGGCACAAAAAAGACCCTCTGAACTGAAGTGAAGAAGACATTCACTGAGAAACCAGAAAACTGACTGGGAACACTCTCATTTCAGAGCTAGAGGAGCTTCTCAGAGGCAAGATTAAGTAAACAGAACATATCTAATGGAGACGGAAATTATTATCTCCTTTCTGCCAGGCAATTTGGCGCCACAGATGTGAACAAAATTCATAAGGTGCGTAACTTTGACTCACTGCTCCCACTGCTGATAAAGTCACACACTTGATCACACCATTTTTTGTGATGTGAATGAAATCTAAATATCCATCAATAAAAGGTCAAATAAATTTTGGTACTGCCATTTGGTGGAATATTAGACAACCATTAAAATCATACAATCTGTGAAAAGACATTAAAGATGTCCTGCTGAGTGAAAAAACAGGCTCTGGAACAACAGGTATAGTATCAGTGTAATTAATCATTTATAATATACACAGAGCTATATATGAAACTTGCTTAGAGAAACATCTAAAAGGATAATCACAAAAACGTTAGCAGAGTTATTCCTTGGTTTGTGATTTGTGGTAATTTTTTTATTTTTGTGAACATCTTTGTATTGTTCAGAACATTTTAGAATGTATGGGCACCATTTTCATAAAATAAACAAACAAGTTCTTTCCAAAGACAGTTTTGAAAATGATGAAAGGTGTGAAGAGGGTGGAGAAGAGAAAGGAAGGAGAAGCAGAGATTCACCCAGGCACTTAAAGTGGACAAAATGGGTGGACAGGTGTTCTGATGCCTACCTGGGAGGTGAACGCAGAGCCTCTGGATTGGGTTCCTCTGTGCCCTGCGCCTCAGACTGTTGCTGAGAAGAAGAGGGCGGGGGTTGATTCTTCTGCTGATCTGAAGATCTTAGCTGCATAGCTGAAGCATGGAAGGCACGTGGTGCCAGGGCTGGTCGGCAGCGGGACACTGAAACAGAAACTGAGCTGATCAGTCAAGGACACTCTTGACTCAAAAGCAGGCCCTTTGAGACCCAGAGTGGTAGGAGGGATGGAAGAAAAGCAGAGGAAAGCCAGAACCAAGTGCTGGATCCTAGACAAAAATCTTAGGTAAACTGGGAACCTTCTGACATGACGTGGTGGCAAAAGCATAAACCAGGAGAACACCTGTCTTCTAGGCATGTTTCCGTCATTTGTGAGGTTAATGGACAAAGAGTATGACTTTAAAATATGCAAATTAAGAGAAATAATCTCTATTTACTCAATGAGAATGCTGTGAGGCTCAAACAAAAAATGAAAGTGACTTAAAAATGTTACATATTTATATATCATAGCAAGAGCACTGGACTAGAAATTAGGTCTGAGTACCGATTCCCTAGTGTTTATGGGGTGTCTGTTTTCTCATCTGCAATATTGCAACAGTCCCATTTACTTTACTTTTAAAAGGTACAGTACTGTGTTCACTAAGGAAAGGCTAATACTACTTTTTTCTTTCCCAGCATTTATACGAAAAAAATTCAAACACACAGACAAGTGGAAAGAACTGTGGCATGAATGCCTGTATATCCACTACCTAAGTTCTACACAGCTATCCATCACACTTCCTACATTAATCTATTTCTTGATGCATTTGTTGCAGACTTCAGTATTCTTTATTTCTAAACATTTCAGCACACATATCCTTAACTAGTTAAAATTTTTTACTTTTCTTTTATTGAGGTGACATTTATATTCACCTGTTTCAAATTTTTCACTCTAGTCTTGCCTGTCCAAGAATTTCATCTATATAGAATCCTACTGTAGATTCTGTGTATGTATAAGACTTTTTTTACCCAGAATATCTTTTAGATTGATTCATACTTTTGCGTAGGTCAGTAGGTTGTTACTTTTTTACTGCTCAGCAGTATTCCATTAAGAAACACTATTCTGTTGGGCTGTTTCCGTGTTGGCTATTATAAATAAAGGTGCTATGAACATACTTGTTCAAATCTTGTTGCGGACATATGGCTTCATTTATGTTGGGTAAATATCTAGGAGATTTTCTGGGTCACAGGCATTATTTGTACTCCTACTGAATATAGTTTGGAGTTATGTATAAAACAGCATGCACTAAAGAAAAAAAAAATCTATGGACCAACTCAGAAAACAATGATTTTTAAAAGAAACAAAGCATGGGATGGGTGAAAATATCAATTATTTTAGTATATGCACAGAAAAAAATGGAGCAAATATTCATAAAACTTTGAAAAGGGTCTGGGAGATCTCAAAGCAATATTGCAGAACCACTGCAGTCCAGATTTCAGGTGGACTACAGGAGAATACCGGAGAGGGCAACGGCAACCCACTCCAGTACTCTTGCCTGGAGAATCCCAGGGACGGGGGAGCCTGGTGGGCTGCAGTCCATGGGGTCGCTAGGAGTTGGACACAACTGAGCGACTTCATTTTCACTTTTCACTTTCATGCATTGGAGAAGGAAATGGCAACCCACTTCAGTGTTCTTGCCTGGAGAATCCCAGGGACGGGGGAGCCTGGTGAGCTGCCATCTGTGGGGTCGCACAGAGTCGGACACGACTGAAGTGAGTTAGCAACAGGAGAATACAAAAGAACATTATTTCATCAGTTATATACTTATATATGTTCATACATAATTTACTTATGAGAGGTGACATTTGTTTTCCATTTATGGTAGAGCTATAAAGCTCAATATTTTTATAAAATCAGATGTATATAAACAAAACTACTGACTATATGGCGGCAAAGGTGATACGTAGATATTGAAGACTTACTGAAGTGGTGGGGAAATGACTGACTTAGGAAAAAGTATCAATAGACGAGGGGCTCTCTGTGGCTGTTTCCTGTGATCAGGGCCCAGGGATTTGGGAGTCAAGAAACTTGGGCGAGTGTGCCAGTCTGCAACGGACGAGCTGTGTGATCTTGGGCACCCACAGCTCTCTCTCAGGCTCCGTCAACTCCGTGAAATGGGAATGACAGGCCCTTCCCTGATGCTCTTGCTCCTCACAGGTCGGGAACGTGGTCAGAAGCCAGCCAGGCGACCACTTCAAGCCCGGGGCGCCCGCGGGAGCCGTTATGCCCTTCACCTCACCTTGCTCTCGAGCCGCCCCGAGGCTTCTTCAGCCCCTCACCCAGACCAGGTCGGTTCCCCCCACCCTACCCCTTCCCTCCCCTCTCCTGGGCTCGGCCGCCCCCTCACCGGGCAGGCACCGCAGCTGAAGGAGCCTCCAGCCCGCCCGGTATAGGGCGCCAGAAAACGCCGCCGTCGCCGCCATCTTGGAAGCGGGCACGCCGCCTACGGCAATGCGATGGCAGCGCTGAGTGGCCACTTCCGCCCGCCCCAGCGCAGCGGGAGTTTCCGCCTCTCGCGAGAGGCGCGAGGTGTGGAGCCGGCGGATGAGGAGAACCCGGGAGCGAGCTCAGGGCGGCAGGTGAGCGCTCTTCTGGTGGTCCGTGAGCTCAATCGTCCCCAACAGTCCCCTCCCGACCCGTTCTCTCCTCTACATCGGCTCTTTTCCCATTTCCAGCCCCGTCCTTCGGCGGAAACGTGGCCGTGGCCACCTCCCTGAGGACCACAGCTGGGTTTCGCCCGGAGGAAGCCGGTGTGAGGGGCCGGGCTGGCCCTGTCTCCCCCGGGGCCGCTGAAGTGGTGGCTTCGGCCCTTCCCGGGCTGCCTTATCTCCCGCGCAGCCGGACCCGGCCTGAGGCCCGGGGGACAGCGCTGAGCGCGGAGTCTGAGACCCACTTCTGCTAGTAGCAAGCTGTTATGACCTTGAGTCTCCGTCCCTCTTTACAAACATAGGGGAAGCTGAAGTTTCCGTCTTGGGGGTTCCCTGGAGCCCCAGGTTGTAAATTTGAACCTGTGTCTTCCCCGAACCCCCAAGATGTTGAGTTGGTATAATTGAGTATTCCTAAACTTGCCAGGTTGGAAAAGCCATCAGGATGCTTGTTAGTAAATTGGATCCGGAGATCTTTCTCCTGGAGAATCGATTCAATACCTCTGAATGTACCCCTGGAATCTTATTTTAACGTGCCTCCGGGTGATTTCGATGATTTGCAAGTTTGGGAAAGGCTGGTGGCCTTTATTCTCACATTGAGTGCCGAGCTCTGCATGACTCAGGGAGGTCAGGGACTAGTCACTGAGCAGAAATGTAAATACGGAGTGCCTCACTGGGAAATTGATCAACAAGGAAGGCTTCATAATAGTCGAAAGAAGTAAATGATTTTGGGGGCTAGAGATAACGGAGGGCAGGAGCTAAGCATGCCATTCTGTAAATTTTGTGCAGTTAGATCCTTTTCTCTTTTGCATCTTTGCAACTTTAATCTTTTTAGTTAGCTTATCAACTCTAGTCTTTTCAATTACCTCTTCTCCCCTGTGTGAGTGTGGGGGAAGCCTCCCTTTAAGCCAGAACTACTCCCCAGATGTTAAAATTTCAGATCCATATTTCTAGATTTTGGTAAAGCCCTACTGATCTCTCCATGAAGTTTTGTTTTCTGAGTTCTGTCCACTCATCTTCGAGCGAATCTCTCTTGTGGAAAATCTAGCATTTGCTTGGAAACAAAGTTGTCCATTTCTTTTCCTTTGAGTTTACTACTTCCTTAGAGATTATCACCTTTTTATCTGTGTGTGTGTTTCAGTTTATTTGAATTAAAAATTTCCTGATAGCTGTCAGTATTCTCAGAATTTTTTAAATACATATGACTTGAAAGGATTTGGATCCTTGATTTGAACTGAAATCCAAACGTCAATCTTTTTTTTTTTAATTTTTCCCCTCCCCCATCCTTGAAGCCAAATGCCTCAAGATTTGATGTTTACAGGTGTCTTAAAAATAAGTGAATCTCCAGAAGTTGTTCTCAGATAAATCCACTGACGTGACAGTGACTTCTACTCTACCATTTTAATGAAACTGGGGCTCTGAGTCACACTTCCAAGTATGTTGACTTAGGTGCCAGACATATTTTCCTTATGTCTTTTTAGAAAAAAACATTGACAACAACATAAAACTGATGATGAATAACATCACACTTTCGCTTTTAGATATTTAAAAGAACATTGTGTCCCATTTTATTCGGAAAATGCTGACCACAATGGTGGCTGTGTCTTTGTTTTTTGAGGGTTAATGTTTAATAAATGTATTTTATGAGTTCCCTGTTGCCATAGAAGATTAGTTTCGGGGGATATGGAACACAGAGCACTTTCCAGTCTTCTAATTTACGGACACAATCCCACTGGAGTACTGTATAAGATGTCATAAAGTATGGCTCTCATATTGTGTAATTTTAACAATGAAAAAGCAGCTTCACATCTCTCCTTGGGGAGTCCTCCCAGCTGGCAAGGCTGAGGAGGAACAAGATTTTATAGGACTGTTTGAAGCAAAGGCAAATAAACTGGCCCTGGAGAAGTGGAGGCTCAGAGTTCTCTGAGAACATTATTTTATTGAGCTTTATGTGCCAGGCCCTGCTGAGTGCTTTGCATATTTTTATCTTCTTATTTACCTCTTGCCACCGCCCTGCACAATTTAAGATCGTTATTCCTACTTTATTAATTAGAAAAGAGAGAGGCTAATCACAGATCCATGGTTATGTAGTCAATGAATAGAAGATCTAGTGCTAGACAGAACCCCAGTTCATTTCTGTTGGAAACCTGTGCTCTATGAAACTCTGCCTCCATTAAGTTTGCTGAAAAGGTCTAGAGATCTGGCCTTCTGCGTTTCTCTTGCTAATGAGTAGCCTTTGGCCCCTCTGTTCTTGCATGAGGGTTTTTCTGTGAGTACAGTGCAAGGTTGGTGTAGTGGGAAGGGATCTTTTCCATGGCCCCAAGGGAGAACTTGTTTCAGCATCATTCTAGAAACAGGTCGTTTATTTCTATAACTTCATGCCTAGCAGTCCATATTCCTGTCTTTCACAGTCGGTTCTTAAATGTGAGATCCCAAGTTGCTCACTTGAAAGACTTGTAGGGTTCTTCCTCAACATCATGTTACAGTTGAGAGCTTAAAGTTTCAGTTCTTGATTGTGTGCTTTTTAGGGATTAAAAAAACCACAGTTTAGTAAATAAGGAATCCTGTTTGTCTGATAACACTTGGCATCCTTTTACTGCACCTTGAAGGCAGGTTAGGATAATAAAGGTATTCCACAAGGAAGGAATCACATAAAAGGCATGATGGAGTGAAAAATGCCAGGATTTTCCATTGAACAAGGGGAGGCAGGAGATACAGGTAGAGCGCCTGGAGATTACAGAGCACCTGGATCCAGGAGACTGAGGAGATTTGACTTTGCTCTAGAAAATAAAAGCCTTAGTAACTCCTTTGGGAGAAGGCAGTGGCACCCCACCTCAGAACTCTTGCCTGGAAAATCTCATGGACGGAGGAGCCTGGTGGGCTGTAGTCCATGGAGTCGCTGAGAGTCGGACACGACTGAGCGACTTCACTTTCACTTTTCACTTTCATGCATTGGAGAAGGAAATGGCAACCCACTCCAGTATTCTTGCCTGGAGAATCCCAGGGATGGGGGAGCCCAGTGGGCTGTCTGTGGGGTCGCACAGAGTCGGACACGACTGAAGCGACTTAGCAGCAGCAGTAACTCCTTTAGAAGATGAACGACAGAATCAAAAGTACTACCATATTTAAGGATGCCTGGCTAACCTCAGCATGTTTTAATAGGCTGAAAGGCAAATCATTTGAAGGGAACATTTGGAAGAAGGAAGTGTGTGTGTGTCTGGCTTAAGCTCAGTCCCAGAATGTTTGTGGTGACATAATTGTTACTGGGTTAGCCACCGCTCAGAAGATGGAAGTGTTCCGCTTAAGACTGATCCACGCATGACCTCTCTCCTACAGCTTCTGTCTTCGTGTCATTTGGTAGAGCTATCTGCAGGCAGGGACTCAGCGTCATTAATGTTTAAGAAAGAAAAAGGGAACTAAGTAGACTGCTATCTTGCTGGCCTGAGTGCATCGTGAGGACACTGTATACTCGTCTGAGTATCAAGTGAGAGAAAGTTGACTCCGGTGGGAGGAAATTTCCATAGGTTGAAAGCATGGGTTTTACAGTCATACAGGCTGGGATTCAAATCCCAGCTCTTTCTTTATCCACACAACACTTACCAGTTATGTGACCTGAGCAAATCAACAGCTTGTGTCCTGACTAAAATGGGAGTATTACCTAGTTTAAGGTTATGCTTGGGTTCAGTTGCAATAACGTATATTAAATGCTTTGAAGAGTTTGGCTAATATTAATTGTTAAGGAAAGACATGGTAGATACCATTGATCACTGCAGAGTCAGTTTAATTGAATTTTCATATCTTGATGAATGGGGAAATATCATTATTCAATTTGCTAAATTTACATATGTTGTCTCTTTTTTAAAACATCTCAGCTTGTGGTTAGGATATGGCAGCCAACTTATTTGCCTCCCTTCTGCTTAATTAATGTCCTGTGTGTTTTATATTCTGTTCAAGCTGAGTTTTCATATCAAAGAGAAAATAATCGTTGTGCCTTCAACCTCCTTACTTGACTCCCCAGTCAGAATTCTCACCGAGGAAGCTACCTGCCATGTTTGGGAATGTTGGGGTTATGAAACTTTGGAAAATGGGTTTGTTTAAACACACTCTCCTATCTACAGTGAGATTTTCTAATGGGAGGTCAAAATTAGGTATAATTCTAATCATTCCATGTTTCTCTGCTCAGTCTTGACTCTTTTTTGGCCCATAGCTTTTAGGTCCACAGCACTGCGGGAATGGCAGATTTTGGGATCTCGGCTGGCCAGTTTGTGGCAGTGATCTGGGATAAGTCATCCCCGGCGGAGGCTCTGAAAGATCTGGTGGATAAGCTTCAAGCCTTAACTGGCGATGAGGGCCGAGTGTCTGTGGAAAATATCAACCAGCTGTTGCGGTGTAAGTACCTGGCAGGTTGTCTTTCAGGGCAGACAGTTATGATGCGGGTGCTGCTTTCCTGTCGTTCCTTGATGGCTGGGTTTTTGTTTCAGGTGGCACATGCTAGTAGTTGTTTCAGTTGAGGTATAGTGAACTTAGATACAGTTGATGATCTGTGTAAGTAGGTTCTTATTTCTTAGGACTTCATGCTTAGCTGTTTAGTCGTGTCCAACTCTTTGTGACCCTTTGGACTGTAGCCTGCCAGGCTCCTCTGTCCATGGAATTCTCCAGGCAAGAATACCGGAGTGGGTTGCCCTTTCCTTGATCTTTGCCATTTCCAAGATCTCCAGGGGATCTTCCTGACCCAGGGATTGAACCCATGTCTCCTGCATTGCAGGCAGGTTCTTTACTCATTGAACCTGTTTCACATCTTTTTTTAAAAGCTTGTTTTTCATCCACCTTCTTTTTTTACTTTTTCCCCTGAGCATGTTAAGAAGTTAGTATGACTGAGGGAGAGCAAGCGTCCTTGCCCCACTTGCTAGTAACGGTGGTATAATAGCATTTGCAGAACAGATAGGTGTTTATTTTATGGGGCCACGCATGTAGCTTTTGTGGGGGCTTGGCTGATGGCTTCTGGGGGCCCAAGTGACCACTAATTAGAGTCTTCCTTCTTCTCAGCTGCCCTCAAAGAATCTAGCTTTGACATTGTTTTGTCGGGTGTAATTCCTGGAAGCACCACTCTGCACAGTGCTGAGATTTTGGCTGAGATGGCCCGGATTCTTCGGCCTGGTGGATGTCTTTTTCTGAAGGAACCAGTAGAGACAGCTGTAGGTAAGGAGATCTTCACTTAAAAGACTAGATCTTCACTTGAAAGACCACTTAAACAGGGTTGAATCTTAGGTATGTTCGCAGCATTTCTCTTGAGTAGCAGGTATCATTTGGAGATCAATATTCCTATACTAAACCTTATCCTTAGGGATGCTGCTGCTGCCGCTAAGTCACGTCAGTTGTGTCCGACTCTGTGCGACCCCACAGATGGCAGCCCACCAGGCTCCTCTGTCCCTGGGGTTCTCCAGGCAAGAATACTGGAGTAGGTTGCCATTTCCTTAAGTTATTGTAAAACTCTGAACCACACATCTGAATAAATTGTGATCTTTGACCTGTTAGTTGTAAAATAGAAGGAAACTGCTCATCTGAAAATGGCTGGATCCTTCAACAGGTGAATGGTTTAACTGGTACATCCACACAATGGAAAACTACGCAGCAGTGAAAAAGGAACAAACGCTTGCCACATGCAACAGTTTGGATGAGTCTCAAGGGAATCGTGCTGCGTGAAAGAAATCCAGTCTCCAAAGCTTACATACTGTATGATTCCATTCACAGAACATTCTTGAAATAACAAAGTTATAGCGACAGGGAACAGGGTGGCCATTGTCAGTGGTTAGGATCAGGAGGGAAGGGTGTTCATGAGGCGATAAAGGGGGTAGTATGAGGGTTCCTTGTGGTGAAGACTATACACACACACACACACAAGTGTATGTAAAAGTGGTGAAATCGGGATAAGCTCTGTGGACTATATTATTACACAAGTGACAGTTTCCCAGCCTTCATATTATATAATAACTATAAGATATTACATTACGTGAGGGGAAGGGTCCTCTGAACCTCCCTGAACTTTTTTTTTTTAATTTACTATACATCTATAGTATTTCAAACTCAAAAATTAAAATATAGTCCAAGAGTGATGAGATAAGTACACAAGTGTATGTAAAAGTGGTGAAATCGGGATAAACTCTGTGGACTATATTATTACACAAGTGACAGTTTCCCAGCCTTCATATTATATAATAACTATAAGATATTACATTGGGGACGTGAGGGGAAGGGTCCTCTGAACCTCCCTGAACTTTTTTTTTTTTAATTTACTATACATCTATAGTATTTCAAACTCAAAAATTAAAATATAGTCCAAGAGTGATGAGATAAGTATTGATTCATGTGAAACTAAAGATAGAATCCAAGAGATAAAAACCTTAAAAAATTTTTTTTGCTTAGTGGTAAAGCTGTCAGAGTCATTCTAGAGTTTTAGCATTTTAGACTTTCTATCAAAATGTGATGCATTATTTCATCAAGTATGATAATAGAAATGAAAGTAGTTTGAAACATATAGAGGTGTTTATGTGGAAACACAAACTTGTGATGTTAGGAGCAGATATAGCCTTCTTTGCCAGGAGGTAAACCCTGAGTGGCTAAAAACAGCGTCTTACCAGAACCATACAAAGATACTTGTATACAGTTTCTAATCCTCTTTCTCAGTCATTATCCAGCAGCCTCTGTAAGGTTAAGTATTTCTCAGTAACAGAGAGTGATAAGAAACAATAATAAAGGATTTATTGTATAGGACCACTTTGAACAACCAAAAGGATTTCTCTAATTAAAATGTTATCATTAAAAAATATATATACATATTCATATTGTATATAAATATATTTATATTATATTGAACAGAATAGGTTATTATTATTTTAATTCCCTGTTGACTCGACTAGGATAGAGCCTTTATAATTTTTCTTGCATTGGCCTATAAAGCTACTAATTGGGGTTTTCCTCTTAGCAGTTAACAATAGCAAAGTGAAGACGGCATCTAAGCTGTGTTCAGCCCTGACTCTTTCTGGTCTTGTGGAAGTAAAAGAGGTATGTTTATAGACGACCTTCTTCGTTGGGAATTTAAGCCTTGGGTGATTAAACCCAGTATATCTTTGTCAGACGATACAGAGAGAATCTGGGAGAAATAACAACCCTGAAGGCGAGGTGAGCAGTGTCACTTAGACTCGCAAACAAGTTGAGAAGATACCCGGTGCCTCGAAGGGTGAGACCTCTAAAATCAGTCTCCTCTGGAGAGACTCAGCTTGGGCCCATGTGGGTTGGGCCATTTTCTGGTCTCGATACTGGTGGTGACGCCTGAGGCAGAAAGGGAGCAACACATCTCTTAGTGGACACAAGTCTTAGGCCCACGTGGAAGGCAGTCGCCTGTAATTATTACACAATTATTACACAAATCTTACACAGTTCTTTTCCTCAGCTTTTTGGTGGGAAGCTGGAATAGGTTGGAGGGGAAATCCTTTTCTGACAATTCAGTAGAAACATTAACATTAAATAGAGGTATTGATGGTTCTGCATTCTTCTCCCATGGCGAACTGTTCTTGTGTGAGAGGTAGGTGTTATATCACAATAGTTGTTATACTTGGATCTGTACATGGCCGCGGGCCTCAGTTTCTTTATACTTTCCCATTTTTATTTTTATTTTTAGTTAAAGTTCTTCCATTTTTTTATTCTAAAATACGTGATATTCATAAAACTTCAATTAAGACCAAAGAACTTAAAAGTGACATCTCAGACCTTGCTTATACTTCCCTCCCTAGAGGAAGCCACCAATACATTTTTTGGTGTGGCTATTCAGACATTTTATGTATTTACAAGAGCGTTGTGTGTGTGTGTCTACACATTGTTAATGTAAATCAAGTCACATTGTACATTGTTCAGTCACTAGCTCTTTTCCCCACCTTTAGATACGCTCGACATTTATCCATATCAGTGTATTCCCCACTTGCTTATTAATGATGGAACAACATTCAGTGGTACAAATGGACTGTGATTTTCGTGGTCATTCATTCATTAATTGTTGGACGCAGAGGTGGCACCCCCTACTGTTTTTCCTACCTTTACTGCCTGCTGCTTCGTCTCAAGGAACATAAAAAGCATTTCCCTCCCCCTTGGGTCGCTTTCTCTACTACATATTTCACTTCTAGCTTCTTTATCGTGGGCATGCTTACCCGCTGTAGGCTTTGATCCTATTCAACACACCCAGTTCATCTTGATAATTATTATAGTCCCCACAAGGCCTTGCACAGCGCCTGTACCCAGTAGACAGCTACCTGATAAATACTTTCAAACTCCATGGAACGGGCTAACTGTAAACATGTAGACAAGTTATGCTCTGGAGCATGTGAGGCATGAGGCCTTGTCTGTGATCTCCCACTGCTTCCTCCAGACGCAAGCATTTGACATCCGTGGGGGGACGTGGTACCGTGTCACACTGTGGAAGGACTGTGATGTGCCCTGATCCTCTGATGTCTTGAATTCCAGCTACAGCGCGAGTCCTTGAGCCCTGAGGAGATTCAGTCTGTCCGGGAGCACCTGGGTTACCACAGCGACAGTCTGCTCTCTGTGCAGATCACAGGCAAAAAGCCCAACTTTGAAGTGGGCTCTTCTAGTCAACTTAAGCTTTCTACTGCCAAGAAGTCTTCCGGTGAGATGGCCTAGGGACATGTCTATCTGAGTGGCTTAGGAGGTCCTATTAGAAACCGAGCCAGAGATCTGAGTGAGGTGGTGAGAACTTTATAGAATCAGCTCCTTCCTTAGTTTCTCTCATTTCCAAATAGAAGGATGCTTAATGTACTGCTGACCTGGGCATATTCATAATCCGAAACTGAAGTGGCACGTAGATATTACCTAGTTCAGCCCCCGCTTCTGCACCAGAGGATGCCGAGGCCTCCAGGTTCCAGAGTCCAGAGTTCTGAGTCCTATAGTTTCATTAGCTAATGAAGTCTTTCCAGACCCCAGAATCATGACACTTACCCTCTGAAGACCTCCCGGGGCAGTCATGGCAGATAAGAGTGCCCGTTCCTCTTCCCATGTATCCTTTTCTCTGTGCCAGTGAAGTCAGCTTTTCTTTCTTTGAGGATTTTAAGACACTTTTAAAAATAGCTCTTCTGTTTAGAAAATTACACCCAGTCCTTTGTCATCATTCTCACCCTTCCTATCACTTTCTTTTAATGCCCAGGTTGAGAAAAATTGTCCCAGCTGTGAGGTAGACAGAAATTACAAGTACATTCTCACTGCTGTGTTTTGGCTGTCCAACCTGAGTCTTCAAGATATTCTTTGGCATCCTAACCTTTGGATTCACAGTTGCAGAGCAGCTAGGATCTGCTTAGATGACCTGCCCTGTGGGGGTCTGAGCATCCAGTTGTGACAGTGATCACAGAGGGCACACTTTGTCCCCCAAGCCCCCTTCATGAGCCAGCCCACACTGAAGCCCCCGGAAAGGGAATCAGGAGGTGTAATTGTCACTGATTTGTTCTTAAACTACCACCATCAGCTCCAGAGCCCGTTTTCTTGTCTCTAACAGGTTTACATGAAAGCTTTGCTATTCATAATGCTTTTGGGCACACTTTCTCATTTAACCTGCAAATCTCCTGCTGTGGGTATAGGGAATACTATTAAGCCCCATGCTCTAGGGACCGAAACTAAGAGGAGGAGGAGAAGGCAAGCTGGAGTGGAAGTTTAAAGCGTTAGGCAGACTGTGTCTGTATTTGTGTGTATCTGTGGCTGTATGGAACTGGCCCAAGTATCTAAATCTGTTTCCTCATAAGATTAGGATGACAGATAACTTTCCTCATGAGGTGGTTAGCAAGACTAAACCAGATAACATATGTAAAGTGTTTAATAGGTAGTATTAGTATCTAGCACAGAGCAAGTGCTTAACACAGGATGACTTTTCTTACCCTAAAAGGATGGGTCCTTTATAAGTGGTTGAGCCGGGCTTTGAGCCCGAATCTTTTGACTCCCAGTCCAGTGTGTTCCCTGCACAGCCTTAAAGGAAAGCTTATGTGTATAGACCTTGTTTCCGGCTGCTTTTCTGGAGCTCATTTTCTTTCATTGGTTGAACTCAGGGAAGCCTGCTGTGGACCCTGCAGCTGCCAAGCTCTGGACCCTCTCGGCCAATGATATGGAGGATGAGAGCGTGGTGAGTCAGCTCTGTGGTCACCTGATTGCTTTCTTTTAGGCTTCCCTCAGCTCAGTTGGTAAAGAATCTGCCTGCAATGCAGGAGACCCCGGTTCGATTCCTGGGTCGGGAAGATCCACTGGAGAAGGGATAGGCTACCCACTCCAGTATTCTTGGGCTTCCCTTGGGGCTCAGCTGGTAAAGAATCTGACCACAATGTGGGAGACCTGGGTTTGATCCCTGGGTTGGGAAGATCCCCTGGAGAAGGGAAAGGCTACACGTTCCACTATTCTGTCCTGGAGAATTGCATGAACTGTGTAGCCCATGGGGTTGCAAATAGTCAGACACGACTGAGCGACGTTCATGTTGGGTAGGAGTGGTCATAGTTTGGAATGGACTCTCTGAATTCGGAAATGTGAAAGCATTTAAAGCCCAGCCTTGTGGTGGTGCCTGACACTGGTGTTTTTGACTCGGAAACTCCACATTGGTGGCATCTTACATTTCCTTTTCAGCTTCTTTCCCCGCAGATTTTCTTGTTCTCACTTCATGTGATATACTGAAGACTCTTGTAGGCATGTGTAAACCTAAAAAGAGTTTGTCAGCTAAAATATTTTTTGGCTTCTCCATCTGGACAAGATACCAAATGCTCACTGTCTTAAAATCTCAGATCTGTGCTTTCTATAATAAAATGCTTCATTTCTGCAACTATCGAGGTCAGTGGTAAGCAAAATAGATGATGGTTTGTGTCCTCATAGAACTTGCAGATTAATTGTCCTCACAAATTACCCAAGTGTATATATTATCATTGCCTTTTCCCCTGAAATTATATGGAAAATAGTCCATCCCCTTTTCTCGCATGACAGCCCTTATATATTCAAGTATATATTCAGCCCTTATATATTCAGTTCCCTGTTCTTCCTGCTTCCTCCCTCCCACACTCCACAAACATACTCTCTGCACATCATAAATGAGTTCCCAGGCCCCTCACAACCCAGTACAGCTCCCATGCCCGCAGTTTACTTGCTGTGTGGGCGGCTTGGGTGCGATGATCCACCCTGGGTAGGACAGTGGACGCCTTCTGACGCACAGGGGTGAGCTGCTGCCGTGGCCTGTGGCCACACCAGCTGCTCATCAGCTGAGACCACGACTGTGTCATTTATGGCCTCCAACACTCTCCAGGATCTTATCGACTCAGATGAACTGCTGGATGCGGAGGATCTGAAGAAGCCAGACCCAGCTTCCTTGCGGGCCCCTTCCTGTGGGGAAGGGAAAAAGAGGAAAGCCTGCAAGAACTGGTAAGCCTTGGGGTGCGCCGGGGCCGCCTCGCTGCTGCCAGCCGCTTCTGACTCTCAGAGAATCACAGTATTTTACAATTACTAAAACATATCTTATTGAAAAGTGTGTCAGATGTATAGAAGAGTGTACTAAACAGGTACATTTTAAAGAATACTAAAACGAACACCCAGGTACTGACCACCCAGGTTAAGAATTGGGAACCTTAGACGTTGCATCCACTGGCTTCCTCAGCCGCATCTCCCTCCGTCTCCTCCCAAGAGGCTACATTCTCCCAAGTTTGGGCTCCTTCTTCCTGACTTTTTTCATAGATTACTATCTCTGTGTGAAATATCTCTGTGTGAAATCTTCAAACAATACCTTATTGAGTTGTGGAGCCCAAATCTGACTAGGCCAGGAAAGGTCCATGTTTGGATCTGTAAAGGCTCAAGGGGAAAGGAGGTCTGTCAAGGATTTGGATGGCAGGAAATATCACTCATCAGCTCCTGACTTCCCCCAGCACCTGTGGCCTCGCAGAAGAACTGGAAAAAGAGAAGTCGAGGGACCAGATAAGCTCCCAGCCCAAGTCGGCTTGTGGAAATGTGAGTATCTGGATGGTTACTCAGTATTCACAAAGGACTAAAGCATACACAGACCAGCTCCAGCTTTATAGAAGCTACTGCCCAAGTATTGTAACAATAGGGGGACATGCGAGACTGTCTCCAGGGAGTAGTGGGAAGACAGGTTATCGCCTGAGAGTGCGTAGCACGCTCAGGCCCATAGGGAGGCAGGCGCCTGTCATTTCTTATTTCTGGCCCCTTTCTTTCTGCTTCACATGGGGCCCAAAGCTACCTAACCATTTGGTTCGTGTGGCTATGATCTGAACTGCTGAGAATCCAGAAGTATGTCCAGCTAAGGAACTTTGTCTAGACCTTTGTCTTTCATGAAATCAGAGCTCTTAAAGACTCTCCGTCTGTGGGTCTCAGCTGGACCTGCAGACACTCCCGCTCATTCTCTTCAGGCTGCTGTGGCCACATTATGATGCTATCTTCCAGCCCATATCTCCGGGAGAGCTGGCTCGCAGCTTCTCGCTAATGGGGCTCTTCTTTCAACAGTGCTACCTGGGCGATGCTTTCCGCTGTGCCAGCTGCCCCTACCTCGGGATGCCAGCCTTCAAACCTGGGGAGAAGGTGCTCCTGAGTGACAGCAACCTCCACGACGCTTAGGAGGGCCTGGCCTGGGGCACACCTGCTCTTCCGCCAGCTGCCGCCCCTCACATCCCACCACATGGTTCCCCCCATCTCCTCTGACTTAGGTCCCTGGCGGGGAGGGTGATCAGGGGGCAGAGTGGAGCTGGCCGGGGCGCAGTGGTGTGGAGTGCTGCCACAGGTCAAGACCAGGGTATCCTGGGCCCTGCCACCTGAGTGGGGACCCCCTTCACCCAGTGTGAGGCGAACGGCGCTCATCTCCAGTAGCCCCCTCTCCCTGCGCCGGAGTGCTGACTGTGACACTCTTGGGTCCCGCCGCCTTGAGGATTGGCACTGACGGCGGGGGGGGCCCTGTCTCATTCTAAGCTCTGCGGCAGCGCCCACAGCTTATCTCCCCGAGTCGGTGGTTTATTCACTACGCAGGTTTTGGTGACGTGAAGTGAGGGTCTTGTGACCTCAGAGCACCAAGGGAATCACTCATGGGTTGCTGTGACCATGTCCAGTGTCCTGCTCCCTCCACTCCTCTCCCCCATCCATGTGTTAATGTGTTACATCTGTGTCCTATTTCATTTCTGTTCATCAGCAAGTATTAAAATTTATGTACTTAACGCATATTTGCTGTGAAGAGGGTCTATGTCTGTGTGTCTGTCTGTGATGTCTGACACAGCCACCTAAGCTCACCTGGGACCACAGCCATTTTTGGAGAGACTGAGTCACCCCACAGGGAGCCATTCCTGCACTTAGAGATCAGGACCAACCTCCATCGCCTTTAGAAGAGTCCGTGCTGGTGAGCATCTAGAGAGAAGCAGGACAGCAGCAGAAGCAACAGTGAATCTCTGAGCAGGAGCTCCTCTGTTCTTGTTCCCTGCCTACACAAACATGAAATGGATCTTGCCAGATAGCCAGAGAGACTGTGTGGATATAAGAGACCCAGGTTTTTCTATTTCAACAATAAAGAAAAGTGCTCATTGGTATTTGTCCATTCTGATGGATTTTAGTTATGGGTATAGCTTGACTCTGAAGGCCCTGTGGTAGACTGAGCAGGTCCTGAGTATCACAGGAGATCACTGCTGTGATTAGGTTATATTGTGTGGTGGATGTGCGAGGATTTGCAGATAAAGTCCCTCATGGAACCCTCATACACTGTTGGTGGGAATGTACAACATTGGTGCAGCCACTGCGAAAAACAGTATGGAGGTTTCTCAAAAAACTAGAACTGCCATATGACCCGGCAAATCTACTCCTGGATTTATATCCCAAAAAACCAAAAGCTAATTTGAAAAGATACATGCACCCCAGTGTTCATAGCAGTACTATTTACAGTTGCCAAGAATGGAAGCAACCTAATGTCCATCAACAGATGAATAATAACATTGAAGATGGTATATACATACAATGGAATACTAGGCCATAAAAAATGAAATTTTGCCGTTTGCAACAACATGGATGGACTTGGAGGGCATTAGGTGAAGTAACGTGAGAAATGATGTCCGTTATATATGAAATCTAAAAACTTCAACAAACTAGTGAATGTAACAAGCAGAAGTCAGAGATACAGAGAACAAACTGGTTATGAGTCCAGTAGGTGGGGCCCAATATAGCAGTAGGGGAGTAAGAGGTGTAAACTATTAGGTATAAAGTAACTGCATAGATATACTATTGTACAGCATGGGGACTATAACCAATATTTTATAATAACTAAATGGAGTATAACCTTGAAAAGTCATGAATCACTATACTGTATACCTATAACATACACAGCAACTATACTTCAATAAAAATAATAATCGGGAGAAAATGTCCTTCATGGACCTTCAGCCTTTTAAGAGGGCAATTATCCTTCATGGGCTGACCTAGTCAGTTGATGCTTTATAAGAACTGGAGGACAAGTTTCTCTCGCTGGCCTTGAGTTGCCGTGTTATGAGGGATCCACAGGCAAGGGACCACAAGCAACTTCTGGGACCAGAGAGCAGGACTCAATGACTGTCAAAGAGAAAACAGGCCCTCAGCCCTGCAATCACACCTGAGAACAGAAATCTGAATAATGAGGAGAGTTCAGAAGAGGACCCGGGTTTCAGGTGAGACCCAGCTGGTGGGACTCTACATAGGAGCCCAACCTCGTGGTGCCTGGACTTTCAAGCCACAGGATCTGAGATGACAAATGTGTGTGGTGTTAAGCCACTAGATTTGGGGTGGTTCATTATACACCCATGGTACCCACTCCAGCCCCCAACTAGGCTTGAAGTGAACAGATATTTATCAAATCAAGCCACGGAAGGGATGCTGTTAGTGGCTCCCACTGCAGTTGCCAGAGTGAAGGAGGAACATCTCTACCTGCAGGTTGGAGAGAGAAGATCCTGAGCCAAAGAGCTGGGCTGGGTTTAGCAGAACTCCAGGCAAGTGCCACCAGTTCTTGCTGACTTGATTCTTGTTCTGTGTCCCCGCCACTGCTGGCAAAGTGAGTGATGCTACCTCCTGTCTGGCAGTTAAAGAGTCGCAGGCCCGCGCTGCTGGGTCACTCCACATGAGGGCTCAGAGTTGGGGCCAACATGCTGCTGAGCAGCCTGGCTGGCCGGCAGTGCACATGTGGCCTCGGTGCCCAGCTGCCACTCAGCTCAGTGAGTCCATGGAAGGTACACAGGTCCTCACCCCTGCGGACTTTAGAAGACAGCAGCTCTGAGGGGAGGTGTTGGAGCCAAAACAGTCTCAGATATCATTGAAAACCACAATTTACATTTGGAGACTGGGTGAGACCCAGAGAATGAGCTATGACCATCACCTGATGACCTTCAAAGGCACAGGTGACCCAGGTCCTTGGACATTTTGTCAGTGGGCCTGGGTGGGGCTGAGGAATCATTTTTCAGTGAACTCTTTCTAAGGTCATCTCCAAAATCTGACAGCAAACAGTCGGGACATTCCCCTTTTCTTTGAAGTCACTTTAAAGCACCTAGTGGTGTGGGCAGCCGAGCAAACCACACCTTCCCTGGGGTTAAGACACAGCTGAAACAGAACCACAGAGGAACCACAAGAGAGCTGGAAGGGCGCTGCAGGCAGGGCCTTTGGAGCTGGAGAGTGGGAGGAAGAGAGCAAGTGAGAGCCCAGACCTGCTCCAAACTGAGCGGGTGCTTGAGTTACAACATCAAGCAGGGGGTTCCGTGTGCAGGCAAGCATCCCACGGAGCAACCCTGGCCGGCTCCGGTTGTTGGCAGGAGATCAGAGACCTAGCTTTGTGATCCACCTACAGCCACCTGCTTCCTGTGTGGGGGAGGGGAAGCTACTCATGGATCCGCTACCAAGTATGGGTGAGGGCTCGGCCAGGTGGGAACTTCTCAGCAAGGGTGCTAGAGTTGGTTTAGGCCAGTACCCCTAGAGTATCAATTTCAAGGTGTGTGCTCAGTTGCTCGGTCGTGTCCAACTCTTTGCGACCCCGTGGACTATAGCCCTCCAGGCTCCTATTTCCTATTCCAGGGGATCTTCCTGACCCCAGGGCTTGAACCAGAGTCTCTTATGTCTCCTGCACTGGCAGGTGGATCCTTTACCACCTGCACCACCTGGGAAGCCGTATTAGTTTTAATAATGGCCATATATTAGAATCACCTGGATAGCTTTTCACCGCCAAAAAACAACAAAAACACCATTGCCTGGAATCCTCCCTTTCCAAAGACTAATTAAGTCAGTTTTTCGGAATAGGACAGCAGGCACTCCATTTTGGCCAAGATTTCCCAGGTAAATGTTCCCCAGAACCACTGCCCTAGAGAAATTCTCTGATACCTGTACCAGAAGACAAGCGAAAAAATGTTTAAAGCAGTACTATTTGTAATAGCAAGAACCTGGAAATAATCCAACTGGTTACCAAGCGGATGGGTGAAGGGTTGGTCATCATGTGGGAGAAAAAGATGAGTCACAGCTGTCCATGCATATCAGCGGGAAAAGAACATGGAGCCACAAAAGCTTCATGAGCAAGTCACAGAGGAGCTCGTGTATGAGATGTGCTACATTTACATAAAGCTCAGAAGTTGAAAAACACATGATACATCAATATATCATTAGGAATACACACCCTGCACAAGTATTATGTATACACACACGTGACAAAGGAAACAAAATCAACAATAAACACTAAAACTCAGGAACAAACATGTCTCTGGAGGCTGATAGGATGGGCACATATCTGGTTAAAACTATAAATTCAAAAAGATACATGCACCCCTACGTTTATAGCAGCATTGTTCACAAGAGCCAAGACATGGAAGGAACCTAAATGTCCATTGACAGAGGAATGAACAAAGATTATAAATGTACAGTGGAATGTTAGCCATAAAAAAGAACAAAATCATGTCATTTGCAGCAACATGGATGTAATTAGCGGTGATCATACTAAGTGAAGTAAGTCAGAAAGAGAAGACAAAGACCATACGATATCACTTACATGTGGAGTCTAAAATAGGACACAAATAAACCTATCTGTGAAGCAGAAACGCACAGAGAACAGACTTGTGGTTGCCAAGGAGAAGAAGAGGTGGGAAAGGGCTGGGCTGGGAGTTTGGGGTTCAGTTCAGTTCAGTTGCTCAGTCATGTCCAACTCTTTGCGACCCCATGAATCACAGCACGCCAGCCCTCCCTGTCCATCACCAGCTCCTGGAGTTCACTCAGATAAGTATATGCAAACTGTTACAAATGAAATAGATGGATAACAGGGTCCTACTGTGCAGCACAGGGAGCTATATTCATTGTCCTGGAATAAACCATAATGGAAAAGAATAGATTAAAAAAGAATGTATGTGTATTGAGGCACTTTCTGAACAATGGAAATTAACTCAACATTATAAGTCAACTATACTTCAATAAAAATAAATAAAATGTACTCATGGGATTTAAAGGTATGTAGGTGACTCAATGCCATTATTACTTACCTTTCCCAAGAGGTGGGGCCATGCCAGCCCACACAGGGCGGAAGGAGAAGCGTAGGGAATGCCAAGGCCACAACCCTTATTGGGTTTCCATGGAAAAAGCAGGGCAGGGGTGGGGCAACGATTGAGGGCCGCCGGTGGGACTCATGATAGCGGGTTTTGGAGCGCAGGCGATGTCCCTCATTGTCTGGTACCCAGCGCTTGGTGATTTGGGGAAATACTGGTTTGGGAAGTGAGTTATATAAAGGAGATGGCTGCGGGGGAGTGGGGTACTCAGGATTGGTTGAAGAGTTTGCAGTATGATTTTTGCGTCCCTTCGAGAGCCAGATCACAGGGGAGGTGTAACTTGTGACCAATGTATGCCAAATAGACAAATTCAGAATCTCAAAAACACGGTGAGTGGCCCTGCAATTCCTAGCAGTGGTTTTCCTTCTTCCTCTTCTCCTGTTAACCCCTGGCAGTGTTTCCCTGCCCAGCTCCCTCAGGAGAAGAGCTGGCCAGCCACAGACACGCTGACCCGAGGCCTTGAGCAGCTATAATCCGACGTGGGTGACTTCAGCCCCTGGGGACCGCGCTGAGGCCAGGGCCCCGGTGGTCAGGGGCATCCATCTTTAGTGAGAGCTGGAGCGCCCTCTGATGGGCAACTGAGTATTAGTATCAGTCGCTCAGTCGTACCCGACTCTTTGCGACCCCATGGACTGCCGCGCACTAGGCTCCACTGTCCGTGAGATTTTCCAGGCAAGGATACTGGAGTGGGTTGCCATTTCCTTCTCCAACTGAAGAGCAGCGCAATTCTGAATTCCGCGTCAACGCCGAGACTGAAGCGGAGTTACCTTATCCGGGCACCGCTCCTCTGGGAGCTTCTCTCTTGACGTGCTCCTCATGGGATTCACATGGGAGCTTGTTGATGAAAATATATATCTCAAATGTCCACTATGCACAAAGGACTTCCCCCTTCTCATAAATGAATCCGGAAGTACCGGGTTGCCTGTCAGAAATACCTGCCCCAAGGAGCTCCTCGGGGAGTCAAACTTGCAAGTAACTGTTATTTACAGGGGACAATGTGGTAAAGCAAAGGTGCAAGCAGGGAGCTGGAGGAGGGCACAGAGTGGGCATCACTGCAACCAAGGAGATCAGGGAGGGCTTCCTGAGGGAGGCCGCGTTTGAGCCGAGCTCAGAAGGGGGGCTGGATTTCAGATGCGGAAGAGAGGAAGCACCTTCAAGGAGGAAGGAACAATGAGAGGCCAGTGCGCCTCCCAGCCGTTGTGTGTTCTCTGGTCCCTGCCCTGTCCTCTTGCTTCCTGCCTCCCTACTTTTGGGCGAGTCTCCCTGTCATGATTCCTTAAAATGGCTTCTTCCCAGGGGAACATGGTGGCTGGTTCCATCTCCTGCCTCTTCCCCCCAGCCACCTGGCCCTGACCCTGCTAGGAAGCACTTGGATTCTGAATCCTGCATGTTGTTGCCAGTCCTGGGTCCACCTGTCCTCCACTAGGGACCTTTAAACCACCCACCCCCTTGCTCTGTGACCCTCAGGCCCCCCCTTACCTGTTCATAGTCCTCTACTTATCCAAGTTCACAATAAGGGCCTCTAGGAAGATTCCCTAGGAAAAAAAGTTCTTATTCTTTTAAGGCGAGTTTGCAATGTACTGGGATTACATGCATGATCTCTGAGTGTCTCTCTTCTTCTTCTTTTTGGCTGTGCTGCGTGGCTTAGCAAGATCTTAGTTCCCTGACCAGGGATTGAACCCAGGACCACAGTAGCAAACGCACCAAGAGCTAATCCCTGGGCCATCAGGGAATTTCCTGAGTGTCTTTATTGCAGGGTGAGGAGGTCGAGGCTCCAGCCTTGTTCTCCCTTGCTGTCACAGGGGCTCCTCCTTGCGTCCCCTCATTTTGAGATCATCTTTGCCCCACGCCTTACACTGTGGATCCAGACAACATTTTTCCGCAAAGGACTCAGACTGGGTTGCTCCCAAAGACTCTAGATCAGTGGTGGTTGTTCGAGGGATACTCCTTGGGACCAGGGGCAGAGAAAGAGCCCACCCGTGGCTGAGAAGACCCTGGGGTCACGGATAAGATAATTCACCACCATCATCAAACTTATTATCATCGCTCTTATTCGTTGGCTTGGCTCTGATGCCTGCCCGTCAATAAAACAATTGACCACAAGGGGGCAGCAGAGGGCATAAACTTTGCCTGAAAAGAGCTCTCATTTGCAGCCCAGCCAAATAACACCGAATTCCACGAGAGAAGGACGCACTGCCCTGTCCCTAGACTTCGCCCCAGAGAGAGAAGCCACAGGCCCACGGCTGGTGAGGAGAGTGAGACAGATCTAGAATCTGAAGATCCCAACTTCTGTCCATTCCCCATGACTCCAGCCCTCAGCTGGGCCTGGACAGAGGGGTGTGGGGATGGGTCCTTCTCCATCCTTCCGAGCACTTGGGCTGTGGATTCTCTAGGGGGACTCACTGAGCTCCCAATATGATGGAGGAATCAGGACTACAGACCCTCACAGGAGTCAACAGGAAAACAACCCCCACGGCTGCCCTAACATCCCCTGTCCCTACGAGCAGGAGAGGCGGGAGGGGTGGCAGCCAGGATGGCTGCCCGCAGGCTGGCTGGGCTGAGGCTGGGTGCGATGTCACCTGGTAGGGCGGGGCTCACACTTCAGGTCAGTAGGGATCACGGGACCATGTGGGAAGCAGCCTGATCGGAGTGGGAGATGAGGGCTGCGGGCCATGGGGATGAGTGGGTGCAGGGATGAGGCTGGGCCGGGGCACTCAGGACAAGGGGGAGTAACTCCAGCCTTGGGAGCTGGCCTGGAGTTGGAGCCAGGAGAGGGGGGTGCAGCTGGGCTTCCAAAGACCCTCTGGGACTGGCTGGGCTGCAGTGTGTGGTTGAGGGGCTGAGAGGTAGGCAAGGTGGAGAAGGGGCTGCAGGAGTCCCTGGCCCCAGGGAGCTCCCCAGTACTTGGCAGAACTCCAGCCTGCCTGGAAAGAATCCTGGAAACATTCGTGGAATTGGGATCAGGTGTGAGGACGCCAGGGGCAGATTAGATGGGAGGCGAGCTGGAAGCCCCTTCCTGGGGCTTTTTCCTGCTCTCATGCAGCAGAGCAGGGGCGGGGGGCAACCGGCCTCTTGTTACCCCTGCCCTGCTCATCCCACATCCCTCAGCCCCACCCCTGCCCCCGGCTCTCTCCCGGGGCCCTCTCTCCCTGAGGGTGGTCTGCACCCGCAGCTTCGGCTTCCCTCTGTAACGTGAACAGGGAGAGACTAGATGTTCTCTGAGGGCCCTTCAGGGTGACAGGCCAGGGTGGACAGAACACGCTGAACCCAGACTGGGGGAGAAAGACTTTAATGAGAAAAGGGGACAAGGGGCCTCTTTGTCCTTGTAGGGCCTCCTCTGGCCCCAGGAGCTGGGGGTTGGGGTAATGAACATGGAGGCAGGAGGTCTACAAGAGGTCCAGGAGGGGTCAAGCCTCCTGAAAGGCCAGATTAGGTGACTTCATGTGTTTCTGCAAGTACCTCACTGCCTTCTTCACGTTTTTGTCCTTGGGGTTTGCACAAATGTTTCTGCCAGAGCGAGTCACCAGCCTACATGGAGAGAGAACACCATGGTGGGGGGTCAGGGCAGGGAGGCCTTCCGGAGTCCCGGCACAGCCTCGCCCTGTGATGACCAGGACCCAAGCCCCCAAGAGGGGCTGGAACTCGCCTGAAGTCACCCAGGGTGGCAGCAGCAGTTCTGGGACCCCAGGCTCTGTCCTTAGTGATTCCTGACCCTTCCAGGGAGCCAGGGCTGCACGGCTTTGCTCCCCACCTCAGGTCATCTGCATCCACGGAACCCTGGGGATGAGGGGTGCGCGGGAGGGGCTCAGGGCTCAGGCCCAGGCTGCAGAGGCGACCATGTGGGGCGCTGACTGCCCCTGTGCATGGAGCTGTCCCATGTCTCTCAGGGCCTCCCTTTCCTCATAAACGTATCAAGAGCTTAGACCTCACAGCCTGAGGTCCTTTGGGGGTTCACGGAGTGTGGAGTGGGAGCTTCCCTGAGGAGCAAGACCAGGGCGACAAGAGATGAAGGCCCTGGTCTGTCCTCTCCCCTCCGCAGTGGCCCTTCTGGGAACTCCGGGGTCCACCTTCTCCCACGTTCAGCTGCTGGGGTAAGAAGCGGGGCAGAGGGGAGCGGCAGGGGCAGACTTACACAATGGCATTGTTGGGACAATCCCCCGAGGTCCAGTACCAATCCACCAGCGCCTTTTTGGGAATGGATCCTTTGTAGAACTGTAGGCAGCACTCCCGGCCCACGCTGCCTGCTCGAGCTGCGGGAAAGGCCAAGCGGGAACAGGTGTGTGAGCGCATGTCTGCTTGGGGAGGGTCTGTGAGGGCCAGCACGTGTGTGTGTGTGTGTGTGTCTCTGTATAGGAGTGTGTGTGTGTGTGTGTGGTATCGTGTGGGTCCTTGCGTGTGCATTTCTGCATGTGTGCGTCTGTGTGGTTGGGAGGGGTCTCCTCGGGGGGCTCTGTGATCGTGTTTCTGTATGGGGAAGTATGTGAGGGGTCTGCACCTGTGTCTGTGTGAGTCTGCGTGTCAGAGTGTGCACGTTTGTGTGCGTGAGGTCGTGTGTGTGCTTTGAGGGGCCCTGTGGTGTTTGTGTGTCTGTCTGTGCACATGTCTATATGTGCTTGAGAGGATTTGTGTACACATGCCTGTGTGTGTGTCTTTGTGCGTGTGCACATTTGTGTGTGGAGATCTGTGTGCAGGTGTGGATCTGTATGTGCTTGGGAAGTCTGCACATATATGTGTGTGACTGCATGTGTGTGCATCCATGTGTGCTCACACTCAGACCAGCCCCGAATCACCAAACGTTGACTGGACCAGGCTCTGGGCTGACCCTTTGCTGCAGCCGCTCCTTCAGTCCTCAAGCACACCTGGAGACAGGTGCTGTCACTACCCCATTCTACAGATGAGAAAGTGGAGGCTCGGGTGTGAACACACTTTCCCGGGGCTTGGTGTCCTCATCTTAGCACGAGAAAAAATATCCAGCATCTGCAAACCGGCAAACATGATCTGTGACTTCAATTCAGACCACTGCAAGGTGCTTTCCGAGAAGCCTCAGAGTGTCCTCCCACCATCTTGCGGGTGGAGCTTGGTTTGACTGACACGGAGCTGGCCAGGCCCAGGCTTTTACAAAAGTGAGACGTGCAGCTAACTGTGAAGGTCACCCCATGAAGCTAGCCCCGAAGACTGAGACCCTGTCACTGTGTCACCACACGGGCCGCTAACCAGCTTTGTTTCTCTACAATAGCAACCTTAGCTCAGCCTTCCTCTCCCACCTGAGTATAGGAATCTCTTTTTCCACCTGCTCCGGGGCCGTGTGCTCCTGCCCAGATGCCAGCCTCTCATTGTATATGCCGTGCTGTGCTTAGGTGGTCAGTCGTGTCCGATTCTTTGACACCGCATGGACTGGAGCCCCGCCAGGCTCCTCTGTCCATGGGGCTTCTCCTGGCAGGAATACTAGAGCGGGTTACCATATCCTTCTCCAAGGGATCTTCCAACCCAGGTCTCCCGCACTGCGGGAGGATCTTTACCGTCTGGGCCACCAGGAAAGCCCATGAAAACTGGAGTCTTCCTATTCCTTCTCCAGGGGATCTTCCCAGCCCAGGAATTGAACCGGGGTCTGCTGCATTGCAGGCAGATTCTTTACCAGCTGAGCTACCAGGGAAGCCCCTCATTGTATATAAAAACCCAGTAAATAAACAGACTCTTAACAAATACTTGTGAGAATTGCTCCTTGTCCACTGTCAAAACACAATCACAGTCACTGCTCATGACATTTGCAGGGGGAGATGTGCAAGCAATTTTTCCTCAGAAGCTGAGCCCCAAGTCCTAGGACTTTCATCTTCCTCCTCCGCCTCTTCATCATCATCATTTTCCTTTGCACGCCTCCCTCTCAATCCTATTGCTGCCAGCCTCTCACACCTTTGTAGGCGTGAGTGAGGGGCAGGAATAATGTGCGTGTGCAGCTGCTGTGGTCTTAGCGGCCCCACCCCTCCTTGCCCCGTGGCCCTTCCTCCTGTGTCTCTCCTCTGCTCTCACCTGCGTGGGTGTCCTGCAGGAGAGCCCCCAGGAGGAGGGCAACCAGGAGCAGCGTCTTCAGGGGGGCCATGGTGCCAGGAGCCGGGGAGAAGGTCTCTGCGTGCGGGTCCCTCTGCTCAGGGGAGACCAGGGTGAACTTCCAGGGTGGAGGTGACCTATTTAACCTCTTTGGGGATCTTGCCCCGCCTCTGATCACCTCACCCACATCCTTCCCTAGACCCGTGGAATTCAAAGAATTCGGGATGATTCAGCAGAAGTCCTGTCTTGGAATGTTTGCGGCTTTCCAGAGAAGGGCACTCTGTTGGGGACAGAGGTGGGGTATGTGTATCCGGGGGCCATGACACACTTCTCCTTTCACAGGGGACATTTCTTGGTTCCTCAAATAGAACTGAGATGCCTCCATCCTCAGCTGGCTGCATCCCTGCTCAGGCTGGGCAACGTCCTTCATGTTTGGCGGGCTCTGGGCAAGGGGTAGGCCAACCGGGCTGGGGCCAAGAGGGACTGCCCAGCTGGAGGAGCTTTTGGGTGCTGGGAAGGCCTCCTCGGGGGGTCAGCAGGCTGCACGGGCATCTTTCTGCAGGGGTAGCTCCATTGCAACCTGAGAAAGGCCTGGGGCCCATACAGCCTGGGGGTGGGTCCTTTACCAAGTTGGGCTTTGGACCACAGCAGGCCAGAGCCCTACAGGTTTTTGTTTTTTATAGTTTCATTTATTGATTACTTTTTGGCTGTGCTGGGCCTTTGTTGCTAGGTGGGCTTTTCTCTAGTTGAAGTGAGTGAGGCTACTCTCTAGGTGCTTCTCATGGCGGTGGCCGCTCTTGTTGGGGAGTACAGGCTCAACAGTGTTGGGACCAGCCCAACAACGAACTGACCTGAGGGAGTGGTGCCGCAGAAGAATAAAGAAAAATAAGACTCAGAAATAAAGTGGGGACTAGGGGGCTGAAGTCATTCGCAGGCAAAAGCCCAGATCCTAATCCTTGCATGCTTTTATTGCTAACTTCCACTTCCTTGTATGTGCTCTAGAGATATCTGTTTTTTACAATCTCAGACTGGGGATAAGGATATATAATGCACAGTCCTCAATGTCAAAGCTTCAGGCCTTTCATGACTGTTTAGCCCATCAGCTAGTGACAACTTTTCTCAGCAACTCCCTCAAGGCTCTGGTCACGAGAACAGTCAGTAATGGTTTTCCATCAGTCACATCAGTATTTCAACATCTTGTTTTCAAGATATTTTTCCACGTTGTACTTTTTACTGCTCCCAGCCCTTCGCCTGGGAGTGATGAGAAAGTCATTCTTATTTTTCAAAGAAGCCCTGCTAATTATAGTACCGACCTGTGCAGAGCATATTCCCTATGTATCCCCCTTTTTTATTTTTAGAAGCTTATTTTTGATTGTTGTTGATCATAGAAGCCAAAGTGATAGTCGCTAATTGCTGTTGTTCTCTGTTGACTTTCTTGGTGATTTGTTGCCAGACTATTTAGAAACAGAAAAAAAGGCACATAACAATTAACATAAAACCAGCCATTGATCCTCTGATAGTTTTCAGGTGAGGAATGGGATTTAATTGAGAAATCCCATCTACTGCTGCTTCCTGCAGATTCAGTTCAGTTCAGTCGCTCAGACGTGTCCGACTCTCCGCAACCCTATGAATCGCAGCACGCCAGGCCTCCCTGTCCATCACCAACTCCCGGAGTTCACTCAAACTCAGGTCCATCGAGTCAGTGATACCATCCAGCCATCTCATCCTGTCGTTCCCTTCTCCTCCTGCTCCCAATCCCTCCCAGCATCAGAGTCTTTCCCAATGAGTCAACTCTTCGCACGAGGTGGCCAAAGTACTGGGGTTGATGCCAATTGTTACAAATGAAACAGGTGGATAACAGGGTCCTACTGCACAACACAGGGAGTTATATTCATTGTCCTGGAATAAACCATAATGGAAAAGAATAGAATAAAAAAGAATGTATGTGTATATAATTATATATACACATGTATAAATGACTGAGTCATTTTACTGAACAATGGTAGTTAACATTTTAAATCAACTATACTTCAATAAAAATAAATAAATAAAATGTACTCATGGGATTTAAATGTGTGTAGGTGACTCAATGCCATTATTACTTACCTTTCCCAAGAGGAGGGGCCATGCCAGCCCACACAGGGCAGAAGGAGAAGCGTGGGGAATGCCAAGGCCACAACCCTTATTGGGTTTCCATGGAAAAAGCAGGGCAGGGGTGGGGCAATGATTGAGGGCCGGCCGGTGGGACTCATGATAGCGGGTTTTGGAGCGCGGGCCATGTCCCTCATTGTCTGGTACCCAGCGCTTGGTGATTTGGGGAAATACTGGTTTGGGAAGTGAGTTATATAAAGGAGATGGCTGCGGGGGAGTGGGGTACTTAGGATTGGTTGAAGAGTTTGCAGTATGATTTTTGCGTCCCTTCGAGAGCCAGATCACAGGGGAGGTGTAACTTGTGACCAATGTATGCCAAATAGACAAATTCAGAATCTCAAAAACACGGTGAGTGGCCCTGCAATTCCTAGCAGTGGTTTTCCTTCTTCCTCTTCTCCTGTTAACCCCTGGCAGTGTTTCCCTGCCCAGCTCCCTCAGGAGAAGAGCTGGCCAGCCACAGACACGCTGACCCGAGGCCTTGAGCAGCTATAATCCGACGTGGGTGACTTCAGCCCCTGGGGACCGCGCTGAGGCCAGGGCCCCAGTGGTCAGGGGCATCCATCTTTAGTGAGAGCTGGAGCGCCCTCTGATGGGCAACTGAGTATTAGTATCAGTCGCTCAGTCGTACCCGACTCTTTGCGACCCCATGGACTGCCGCGCACTAGGCTCCACTGTCCGTGAGATTTTCCAGGCAAGGATACTGGAGTGGGTTGCCATTTCCTTCTCCAACTGAAGAGCAGCGCAATTCTGAATTCCGCGTCAACGCCGAGACTGAAGCGGAGTTACCTTATCCGGGCACCGCTCCTCTGGGAGCTTCTCTCTTGACGTGCTCCTCATGGGATTCACATGGGAGCTTGTTGATGAAAATATATATCTCAAATGTCCACTATGCACAAAGGACTTCCCCCTTCTCATAAATGAATCCGGAAGTACCGGGTTGCCTGTCAGAAATACCTGCCCCAAGGAGCTCCTCGGGGAGTCAAACTTGCAAGTAACTGTTATTTACAGGGGACAATGTGGTAAAGCAAAGGTGCAAGCAGGGAGCTGGAGGAGGGCACAGAGTGGGCATCACTGCAACCAAGGAGATCAGGGAGGGCTTCCTGAGGGAGGCCGCGTTTGAGCCGAGCTCAGAAGGGGGGCTGGATTTCAGATGCGGAAGAGAGGAAGCACCTTCCAGGAGGAAGGAACAATGAGAGGCCAGTGCGCCTCCCAGCCGTTGTGTGTTCTCTGGTCCCTGCCCTGTCCTCTTGCTTCCTGCCTCCCTACTTTTGGGCGAGTCTCCCTGTCATGATTCCTTAAAATGGCTTCTTCCCAGGGGAACATGGTGGCTGGTTCCATCTCCTGCCTCTTCCCCCCAGCCACCTGGCCCTGACCCTGCTAGGAAGCACTTGGATTCTGAATCCTGCATGTTGTTGCCAGTCCTGGGTCCACCTGTCCTCCACTAGGGACCTTTAAACCACCCACCCCCTTGCTCTGTGACCCTCAGGCCCCCCCTTACCTGTTCATAGTCCTCTACTTATCCAAGTTCACAATAAGGGCCTCTAGGAAGATTCCCTAGGAAAAAAAGTTCTTATTCTTTTAAGGCGAGTTTGCAATGTACTGGGATTACATGCATGATCTCTGAGTGTCTCTCTTCTTCTTCTTTTTGGCTGTGCTGCGTGGCTTAGCAAGATCTTAGTTCCCTGACCAGGGATTGAACCCAGGACCACAGTAGCAAACGCACCAAGAGCTAATCCCTGGGCCATCAGGGAATTTCCTGAGTGTCTTTATTGCAGGGTGAGGAGGTCGAGGCTCCAGCCTTGTTCTCCCTTGCTGTCACAGGGGCTCCTCCTTGCGTCCCCTCATTTTGAGATCATCTTTGCCCCACGCCTTACACTGTGGATCCAGACAACATTTTTCCGCAAAGGACTCAGACTGGGTTGCTCCCAAAGACTCTAGATCAGTGGTGGTTGTTCGAGGGATACTCCTTGGGACCAGGGGCAGAGAAAGAGCCCACCCGTGGCTGAGAAGACCCTGGGGTCACGGATAAGATAATTCACCACCATCATCAAACTTATTATCATCGCTCTTATTCGTTGGCTTGGCTCTGATGCCTGCCCGTCAATAAAACAATTGACCACAAGGGGGCAGCAGAGGGCATAAACTTTGCCTGAAAAGAGCTCTCATTTGCAGCCCAGCCAAATAACACCGAATTCCACGAGAGAAGGACGCACTGCCCTGTCCCTAGACTTCGCCCCAGAGAGAGAAGCCACAGGCCCACGGCTGGTGAGGAGAGTGAGACAGATCTAGAATCTGAAGATCCCAACTTCTGTCCATTCCCCATGACTCCAGTCCTCAACTGGGCCTGGACAGAGGGGTGTGGGGATGGGTCCTTCTCCATCCTTCCGAGCACTTGGGCTGTGGATTCTCTAGGGGGACTCACTGAGCTCCCAATATGATGGAGGAATCAGGACTACAGACCCTCACAGGAGTCAACAGGAAAACAACCCCCACGGCTGCCCTAACATCCCCTGTCCCTACGAGCAGGAGGCGGGAGGGGTGGCAGCCAGGATGGCTGCCCGCAGGCTGGCTGGGCTGAGGCTGGGTGCGATGTCACCTGGTAGGGCGGGGCTCACACTTCAGGTCAGTAGGGATCACGGACCGTGTGGGAAGCAGCCTGATCGGAGTGGGGGATGAGGGCTGCGGGCCATGGGGATGAGTGGGTGCAGGGGTGAGGCTGGGCCGGGGCACTCAGGACAAGGGGGAGTAACTCCAGTCTTGGGAGCCGGCTTGGAGTTGGAGCCAGGAGAGGGGGGTGCAGCTGGGCTTCCAAAGACCCTCTGGGACTGGCTGGGCTGCAGTGTGTGGTTGAGGGGCTGAGAGGTAGGCAAGGTGGAGAAGGGGCTGCAGGAGTCCCTGGCCCCAGGGAGCTCCCCAGTACTTGGCAGAACTCCAGCCTGCCTGGAAAGAATCCTGGAAACATTCGTGGAATTGGGATCAGGTGTGAGGACGCCAGGGGCAGATTAGATGGGAGGCTAGCTGGAAGCCCCTTCCTGGGGCTTCTTCCTGCTCTTATGCAACAGAGCAGGGGCGGGGGGCAACCGGCCTCTTGTCACCCCTGCTCTGCTCATCCCACATCCCTCAGCCCCACCCCTGCCCCCGGCTCTCTCCCGGGGCCCCCTCTCCCTGAGGGTGGTCTGCACCCGCAGCTTCGGCTTCCCTCTGTAACGTGAATAGGGAGAGACTAGATGTTCTCTGAGGGCCCTTCCAGGGTGACAAGCCAGGGTGGACAGAACACGCTGAACCCAGACTGGGGGAGAAAGACTTTAATGAGAAAAGGGGACAAGGGGCCTCTTTGTCCTTGTAGGGCCTCCTCTGGTTCTAGGAGCTGGGTGTTGGGGTAATGAACACGGAGGCGGGAGGTCTACAAGAGGTCCAGGAGGGGTCAAGCCTCCTGGAAGGCCAGATTAGGTGACTTCATGTGTTTCTGCAAGTAGCTCACTGCCTTCTTCACCTTCCTGTCCTTGGGGTTTGCACAAATGTTTCTGCCAGAGCGAGTCACCAGCCTACATGGAGAGAGAACACCATGGTGGGGGGTCAGGGCAGGGAGGCCTTCCGGAGTCCTGGCACAGCCCCGCCCTGTGATGACCAGGATCCAAGCCCCCAAGAGAGCCTGGAACTCGCCTGAAGTCACCCAGGGTGGCAGCAGCAGTTATGGGACCCCAGGCTCTGTCCTCAGTGATTCCTGACCCTTCCAGGGAGCCAGGGCTGCACGGCTTTGCTCCCCACCTCAGACCATCTACATCCACGGAACCCTGGGAATGAGGGGTGCGCGGGAGGGGCTCAGGGCTCAGGCCCAGGCTGCAGAGGCGACCATGTGGGGCGCTGACTGCCCCTGTGCATGGGGCTGTCCCATGTCTCTCAGGGCCCGCCTTTCCTCATAAACGTATCAAGAGCTTAGACCTCACAGCCTGAGGTCCTTTGGGGGTTCATGGAGTGTGGAGTGGGAGCTCCCCTGAGGAGCAAGACCAGGGCGACAAGAGATGAAGGCCCTGGTCTGTCCTCTCCCCTCCGCAGTGGCCCTTCCGGGAGCTCCGGGGTCCACCTTCTCCCACGTTCAGCTCCTGGGGTAAGAAGAGGGGCAGAGGGGAGCAGCAGGGGCAGACTTACACAATGGCATTTTTGGGACAATTGCCCGAGGTCCGGTACCAATCCACCAGCTCCCTTTGGGGAACGGATGCTTTGTGGAAATGTAGGCAGCACTCCCGGCCCACGCTGCCTGCTCGAGCTGCGGGGAAGGCCAAGCGGGAACAGGTGTGTGAGCGCATGTCTGCTTGGGGAGAGTCTGTGAGGGCCAGCACGTGTGTGTGTGTGTGTGTGTGTGTGTGTGTGGTATCGTGTGGGTCCTTGAGTGTGCATTTCTGCATGTGTGTGTCTGTGTGGTTGGGAGGGGTCTCCTCGGGGGGCTCTGTGATCGTGTTTCTGTATGGGGAAGTATGTGAGGGGTCTGCACCTGTGTCTCTGTGTGTGAGTCTGCGTGTCAGAGTGTGCACGTTTGTGTGCATGAGGTCGTGTGTGTGCTTTGAGGGGCCCTGTGGTGTTTGTGTGTCTGTCTGTGCACATGTCTATATGTGCTTGAGAGGATTTGTGTACACATGCCTGTGTGTGTGTCTTTGTGCGTGTGCACATTTGTGTGTGGAGATCTGTGTGCAGGTGTGGATCTGTATGTGCTTGGGAAGTCTGCACATATATGTGTGTGTCTGCATGTGTGTGCATCCATGTGTGCTCACACTCAGACCAGCCCCGAATCACCAAACGTTGACTGGACCAGGCTCTGGGCTGACCCTTTGCTGCAGCCGCTCCTTCAGTCCTCAAGCACACCTGGAGACAGGTGCTGTCACTACCCCATTCTACAGATGAGAAAGTGGAGGCTCGGGTGTGAACACACTTTCCCGGGGCTTGGTGTCCTCATCTTAGCACGAGAAAAAATATCCAGCATCTGCAAACCGGCAAACATGATCTGTGACTTCAATTCAGACCACTGCAAGGTGCTTTCCGAGAAGCCTCAGAGTGTCCTCCCACCATCTTGCGGGTGGAGCTTGGTTTGACTGACACGGAGCTGGCCAGGCCCAGGCTTTTACAAAAGTGAGACGTGCAGCTAACTGTGAAGGTCACCCCATGAAGCTAGCCCCGAAGACTGAGACCCTGTCACTGTGTCACCACACGGGCCGCTAACCAGCTTTGTTTCTCTACAATAGCAACCTTAGCTCAGCCTTCCTCTCCCACCTGAGTATAGGAATCTCTTTTTCCACCTGCTCCGGGGCCGTGTGCTCCTGCCCAGATGCCAGCCTCTCATTGTATATGCCGTGCTGTGCTTAGGTGGTCAGTCGTGTCCGACCCTTTGACACCGCATGGACTGCAGCCCCGCCAGGCTCCTCTGTCCATGGGGCTTCTCCTGGCAGGAATACTAGAGCGGGTTACCATATCCTTCTCCAAGGGATCTTCCAACCCAGGTCTCCCGCACTGCGGGAGGATCTTTACCGTCTGGGCCACCAGGAAAGCCCATGAAAACTGGAGTCTTCCTATTCCTTCTCCAGGGGATCTTCCCAGCCCAGGAATTGAACCGGGGTCTGCTGCATTGCAGGCAGATTCTTTACCAGCTGAGCTACCAGGGAAGCCCCTCATTGTATATAAAAACCCAGTAAATAAACAGACTCTTAACAAATACTTGTGAGAATTGCTCCTTGTCCACTGTCAAAACACAATCACAGTCACTGCTCATGACATTTGCAGGGGGAGATGTGCAAGCAATTTTTCCTCAGAAGCTGAGCCCCAAGTCCTAGGACTTTCATCTTCCTCCTCCGCCTCTTCATCATCATCATTTTCCTTTGCACGCCTCCCTCTCAATCCTATTGCTGCCAGCCTCTCACACCTTTGTAGGCGTGAGTGAGGGGCAGGAATAATGTGCGTGTGCAGCTGCTGTGGTCTTAGCGGCCCCACCCCTCCTTGCCCCGTGGCCCTTCCTCCTGTGTCTCTCCTCTGCTCTCACCTGCGTGGGTGTCCTGCAGGAGAGCCCCCAGGAGGAGGGCAACCAGGAGCAGCGTCTTCAGGGGGGCCATGGTGCCAGGAGCCGGGGAGAAGGTCTCTGCGTGCGGGTCCCTCTGCTCAGGGGAGACCAGGGTGAACTTCCAGGGTGGAGGTGACCTATTTAACCTCTTTGGGGATCTTGCCCCGCCTCTGATCACCTCACCCACATCCTTCCCTAGACCCGTGGAATTCAAAGAATTCGGGATGATTCAGCAGAAGTCCTGTCTTGGAATGTTTGCGGCTTTCCAGAGAAGGGCACTCTGTTGGGGACAGAGGTGGGGTATGTGTATCCGGGGGCCATGACACACTTCTCCTTTCACAGGGGACATTTCTTGGTTCCTCAAATAGAACTGAGATGCCTCCATCCTCAGCTGGCTGCATCCCTGCTCAGGCTGGGCAACGTCCTTCATGTTTGGCGGGCTCTGGGCAAGGGGTAGGCCAACCGGGCTGGGGCCAAGAGGGACTGCCCAGCTGGAGGAGCTTTTGGGTGCTGGGAAGGCCTCCTCGGGGGGTCAGCAGGCTGCACGGGCATCTTTCTGCAGGGGTAGCTCCATTGCAACCTGAGAAAGGCCTGGGGCCCATACAGCCTGGGGGTGGGTCCTTTACCAAGTTGGGCTTTGGACCACAGCAGGCCAGAGCCCTACAGGTTTTTGTTTTTTATAGTTTCATTTATTGATTACTTTTTGGCTGTGCTGGGCCTTTGTTGCTAGGTGGGCTTTTCTCTAGTTGAAGTGAGTGAGGCTACTCTCTAGGTGCTTCTCATGGCGGTGGCCGCTCTTGTTGGGGAGTACAGGCTCAACAGTGTTGGGACCAGCCCAACAACGAACTGACCTGAGGGAGTGGTGCCGCAGAAGAATAAAGAAAAATAAGACTCAGAAATAAAGTGGGGACTAGGGGGCTGAAGTCATTCGCAGGCAAAAGCCCAGATCCTAATCCTTGCATGCTTTTATTGCTAACTTCCACTTCCTTGTATGTGCTCTAGAGATATCTGTTTTTTACAATCTCAGACTGGGGATAAGGATATATAATGCACAGTCCTCAATGTCAAAGCTTCAGGCCTTTCATGACTGTTTAGCCCATCAGCTAGTGACAACTTTTCTCAGCAACTCCCTCAAGGCTCTGGTCACGAGAACAGTCAGTAATGGTTTTCCATCAGTCACATCAGTATTTCAACATCTTGTTTTCAAGATATTTTTCCACGTTGTACTTTTTACTGCTCCCAGCCCTTCGCCTGGGAGTGATGAGAAAGTCATTCTTATTTTTCAAAGAAGCCCTGCTAATTATAGTACCGACCTGTGCAGAGCATATTCCCTATGTATCCCCCTTTTTTATTTTTAGAAGCTTATTTTTGATTGTTGTTGATCATAGAAGCCAAAGTGATAGTCGCTAATTGCTGTTGTTCTCTGTTGACTTTCTTGGTGATTTGTTGCCAGACTATTTAGAAACAGAAAAAAAGGCACATAACAATTAACATAAAACCAGCCATTGATCCTCTGATAGTTTTCAGGTGAGGAATGGGATTTAATTGAGAAATCCCATCTACTGCTGCTTCCTGCAGATTCAGTTCAGTTCAGTCGCTCAGACGTGTCCGACTCTCCGCAACCCTATGAATCGCAGCACGCCAGGCCTCCCTGTCCATCACCAACTCCCGGAGTTCACTCAAACTCAGGTCCATCGAGTCAGTGATACCATCCAGCCATCTCATCCTCTGTCGTTCCCTTCTCCTCCTGCTCTCAATCCCTCCCAGCATCAGAGTCTTTCCCAATGAGTCAACTCTTCGCACGAGGTGGCCAAAGTACTGGGGTTGATGCCAATTGTTACAAATGAAACAGGTGGATAACAGGGTCCTACTGCACAACACAGGGAGTTATATTCATTGTCCTGGAATAAACCATAATGGAAAAGAATAGAATAAAAAAGAATGTATGTGTATATAATTATATATACACATGTATAAATGACTGAGTCATTTTACTGAACAATGGTAGTTAACATTTTAAATCAACTATACTTCAATAAAAATAAATAAATAAAATGTACTCATGGGATTTAAATGTGTGTAGGTGACTCAATGCCATTATTACTTACCTTTCCCAAGAGGAGGGGCCATGCCAGCCCACACAGGGCAGAAGGAGAAGCGTGGGGAATGCCAAGGCCACAACCCTTATTGGGTTTCCATGGAAAAAGCAGGGCAGGGGTGGGGCAATGATTGAGGGCCGGCCGGTGGGACTCATGATAGCGGGTTTTGGAGCGCGGGCCATGTCCCTCATTGTCTGGTACCCAGCGCTTGGTGATTTGGGGAAATACTGGTTTGGGAAGTGAGTTATATAAAGGAGATGGCTGCGGGGGAGTGGGGTACTTAGGATTGGTTGAAGAGTTTGCAGTATGATTTTTGCGTCCCTTCGAGAGCCAGATCACAGGGGAGGTGTAACTTGTGACCAATGTATGCCAAATAGACAAATTCAGAATCTCAAAAACACGGTGAGTGGCCCTGCAATTCCTAGCAGTGGTTTTCCTTCTTCCTCTTCTCCTGTTAACCCCTGGCAGTGTTTCCCTGCCCAGCTCCCTCAGGAGAAGAGCTGGCCAGCCACAGACACGCTGACCCGAGGCCTTGAGCAGCTATAATCCGACGTGGGTGACTTCAGCCCCTGGGGACCGCGCTGAGGCCAGGGCCCCAGTGGTCAGGGGCATCCATCTTTAGTGAGAGCTGGAGCGCCCTCTGATGGGCAACTGAGTATTAGTATCAGTCGCTCAGTCGTACCCGACTCTTTGCGACCCCATGGACTGCCGCGCACTAGGCTCCACTGTCCGTGAGATTTTCCAGGCAAGGATACTGGAGTGGGTTGCCATTTCCTTCTCCAACTGAAGAGCAGCGCAATTCTGAATTCCGCGTCAACGCCGAGACTGAAGCGGAGTTACCTTATCCGGGCACCGCTCCTCTGGGAGCTTCTCTCTTGACGTGCTCCTCATGGGATTCACATGGGAGCTTGTTGATGAAAATATATATCTCAAATGTCCACTATGCACAAAGGACTTCCCCCTTCTCATAAATGAATCCGGAAGTACCGGGTTGCCTGTCAGAAATACCTGCCCCAAGGAGCTCCTCGGGGAGTCAAACTTGCAAGTAACTGTTATTTACAGGGGACAATGTGGTAAAGCAAAGGTGCAAGCAGGGAGCTGGAGGAGGGCACAGAGTGGGCATCACTGCAACCAAGGAGATCAGGGAGGGCTTCCTGAGGGAGGCCGCGTTTGAGCCGAGCTCAGAAGGGGGGCTGGATTTCAGATGCGGAAGAGAGGAAGCACCTTCAAGGAGGAAGGAACAATGAGAGGCCAGTGCGCCTCCCAGCCGTTGTGTGTTCTCTGGTCCCTGCCCTGTCCTCTTGCTTCCTGCCTCCCTACTTTTGGGCGAGTCTCCCTGTCATGATTCCTTAAAATGGCTTCTTCCCAGGGGAACATGGTGGCTGGTTCCATCTCCTGCCTCTTCCCCCCAGCCACCTGGCCCTGACCCTGCTAGGAAGCACTTGGATTCTGAATCCTGCATGTTGTTGCCAGTCCTGGGTCCACCTGTCCTCCACTAGGGACCTTTAAGCCACCCACCCCCTTGCTCTGTGACCCTCAGGCCCCCCCTTACCTGTTCATAGTCCTCTACTTATCCAAGTTCACAATAAGGGCCTCTAGGAAGATTCCCTAGGAAAAAAAGTTCTTATTCTTTTAAGGCGAGTTTGCAATGTACTGGGATTACATGCATGATCTCTGAGTGTCTCTCTTCTTCTTTTTGACTGTGCTGCGTGGCTTAGCGAGATCTTAGTTCCCTGACCAGGGACTGAACCCAGGACCAGAGCAGCAAATGCACCAAGAGCTAATCCCTGGGCCATCAGGGAATTTCCTGAGTGTCTTTATTGCAGGGTGAGGAGGTCGAGGCTCCAGCCTTGTTCTCCCTTGCTGTCACAGGGGCGCCTCCTTGCGTCCCCTCATTTTGAGATCATCTTTGCCCCACGCCTTACACTGTGGATCCAGACAACATTTTCCCGCAAAGGACTCAGACTGGGCTGCTCCCAAAGACTCTGGATCAGAAGTGGTTGTTTGAGGGATACTCCGTAGGACCAGGGGCAGAGAAAGAGCCCACCCGTGGCTGAGAAGACCCTGGGGTCACGGATAAGATAATTCACCACCATCATCAACCTTATTATCATCGCTCTTATCCGTTGGCTTGGCTCTGATGTCTGCCCGTCGATAAAACAATTGACCACAAGGAGGGAGCAGAGGGCATAAACTTTGCCTGAAAAGAGCTCTCATTTGCAGCCCAGCCAAATAACACCGAATTCCACGAGAGAAGGACGCACTAACCCTGTCCCTAGACTTCGCCCCAGAGAGAGAAGCCACAGGCCCACGGCTGGTGAGGAGAGTGAGACAGATCTAGAATCTGAAGATCCCAACTTCTGTCCATTCCCCATGACTCCAGTCCTCAACTGGGCCTGGACAGAGGGGTGTGGGGATGGGTCCTTCTCCATCCTTCCGAGCACTTGGGCTGTGGATTCTCTAGGGGGACTCACTGAGCTCCCAATATGATGGAGGAATCAGGACTACAGACCCTCACAGGAGTCAACAGGAAAACAACCCCCACGGCTGCCCTAACATCCCCTGTCCCTACGAGCAGGAGAGGCGGGAGGGGTGGCAGCCAGGATGGCTGCCCGCAGGCTGGCTGGGCTGAGGCTGGGTGCGATGTCACCTGGTAGGGCGGGGCTCACACTTCAGGTCAGTAGGGATCACGGGACCATGTGGGAAGCAGCCTGATCGGAGTGGGAGATGAGGGCTGCGGGCCATGGGGATGAGTGGGTGCAGGGATGAGGCTGGGCCGGGGCACTCAGGACAAGGGGGAGTAACTCCAGTCTTGGGAGCCGGCTTGGAGTTGGAGCCAGGAGAGGGGGGTGCAGCTGGGCTTCCAAAGACCCTCTGGGACTGGCTGGGCTGCAGTGTGTGGTTGAGGGGCTGAGAGGTAGGCAAGGTGGAGAAGGGGCTGCAGGAGTCCCTGGCCCCAGGGAGCTCCCCAGTACTTGGCAGAACTCCAGCCTGCCTGGAAAGAATCCTGGAAACATTCGTGGAATTGGGATCAGGTGTGAGGACGCCAGGGGCAGATTAGATGGGAGGCGAGCTGGAAGCCCCTTCCTGGGGCTTTTTCCTGCTCTCATGCAGCAGAGCAGGGGCGGGGGGCAACCGGCCTCTTGTTACCCCTGCCCTGCTCATCCCACATCCCTCAGCCCCACCCCTGCCCCCGGCTCTCTCCCGGGGCCCTCTCTCCCTGAGGGTGGTCTGCACCCGCAGCTTCGGCTTCCCTCTGTAACGTGAACAGGGAGAGACTAGATGTTCTCTGAGGGCCCTTCAGGGTGACAGGCCAGGGTGGACAGAACACGCTGAACCCAGACTGGGGGAGAAAGACTTTAATGAGAAAAGGGGACAAGGGGCCTCTTTGTCCTTGTAGGGCCTCCTCTGGCCCCAGGAGCTGGGGGTTGGGGTAATGAACATGGAGGCAGGAGGTCTACAAGAGGTCCAGGAGGGGTCAAGCCTCCTGAAAGGCCAGATTAGGTGACTTCATGTGTTTCTGCAAGTACCTCACTGCCTTCTTCACGTTTTTGTCCTTGGGGTTTGCACAAATGTTTCTGCCAGAGCGAGTCACCAGCCTACATGGAGAGAGAACACCATGGTGGGGGGTCAGGGCAGGGAGGCCTTCCGGAGTCCCGGCACAGCCTCGCCCTGTGATGACCAGGACCCAAGCCCCCAAGAGGGGCTGGAACTCGCCTGAAGTCACCCAGGGTGGCAGCAGCAGTTCTGGGACCCCAGGCTCTGTCCTTAGTGATTCCTGACCCTTCCAGGGAGCCAGGGCTGCACGGCTTTGCTCCCCACCTCAGGTCATCTGCATCCACGGAACCCTGGGGATGAGGGGTGCGCGGGAGGGGCTCAGGGCTCAGGCCCAGGCTGCAGAGGCGACCATGTGGGGCGCTGACTGCCCCTGTGCATGGAGCTGTCCCATGTCTCTCAGGGCCTCCCTTTCCTCATAAACGTATCAAGAGCTTAGACCTCACAGCCTGAGGTCCTTTGGGGGTTCACGGAGTGTGGAGTGGGAGCTTCCCTGAGGAGCAAGACCAGGGCGACAAGAGATGAAGGCCCTGGTCTGTCCTCTCCCCTCCGCAGTGGCCCTTCTGGGAACTCCGGGGTCCACCTTCTCCCACGTTCAGCTGCTGGGGTAAGAAGCGGGGCAGAGGGGAGCGGCAGGGGCAGACTTACACAATGGCATTGTTGGGACAATCCCCCGAGGTCCAGTACCAATCCACCAGCGCCTTTTTGGGAATGGATCCTTTGTAGAACTGTAGGCAGCACTCCCGGCCCACGCTGCCTGCTCGAGCTGCGGGAAAGGCCAAGCGGGAACAGGTGTGTGAGCGCATGTCTGCTTGGGGAGGGTCTGTGAGGGCCAGCACGTGTGTGTGTGTGTGTGTGTCTCTGTATAGGAGTGTGTGTGTGTGTGTGTGGTATCGTGTGGGTCCTTGCGTGTGCATTTCTGCATGTGTGCGTCTGTGTGGTTGGGAGGGGTCTCCTCGGGGGGCTCTGTGATCGTGTTTCTGTATGGGGAAGTATGTGAGGGGTCTGCACCTGTGTCTGTGTGAGTCTGCGTGTCAGAGTGTGCACGTTTGTGTGCGTGAGGTCGTGTGTGTGCTTTGAGGGGCCCTGTGGTGTTTGTGTGTCTGTCTGTGCACATGTCTATATGTGCTTGAGAGGATTTGTGTACACATGCCTGTGTGTGTGTCTTTGTGCGTGTGCACATTTGTGTGTGGAGATCTGTGTGCAGGTGTGGATCTGTATGTGCTTGGGAAGTCTGCACATATATGTGTGTGACTGCATGTGTGTGCATCCATGTGTGCTCACACTCAGACCAGCCCCGAATCACCAAACGTTGACTGGACCAGGCTCTGGGCTGACCCTTTGCTGCAGCCGCTCCTTCAGTCCTCAAGCACACCTGGAGACAGGTGCTGTCACTACCCCATTCTACAGATGAGAAAGTGGAGGCTCGGGTGTGAACACACTTTCCCGGGGCTTGGTGTCCTCATCTTAGCACGAGAAAAAATATCCAGCATCTGCAAACCGGCAAACATGATCTGTGACTTCAATTCAGACCACTGCAAGGTGCTTTCCGAGAAGCCTCAGAGTGTCCTCCCACCATCTTGCGGGTGGAGCTTGGTTTGACTGACACGGAGCTGGCCAGGCCCAGGCTTTTACAAAAGTGAGACGTGCAGCTAACTGTGAAGGTCACCCCATGAAGCTAGCCCCGAAGACTGAGACCCTGTCACTGTGTCACCACACGGGCCGCTAACCAGCTTTGTTTCTCTACAATAGCAACCTTAGCTCAGCCTTCCTCTCCCACCTGAGTATAGGAATCTCTTTTTCCACCTGCTCCGGGGCCGTGTGCTCCTGCCCAGATGCCAGCCTCTCATTGTATATGCCGTGCTGTGCTTAGGTGGTCAGTCGTGTCCGATTCTTTGACACCGCATGGACTGGAGCCCCGCCAGGCTCCTCTGTCCATGGGGCTTCTCCTGGCAGGAATACTAGAGCTGGTTGCCATATCCTTCTCCAAGGGATCTTCCAACCCAGGTCTCCCGCATTGCAGGAGGATCTTTACCGTCTGGGCCACCAGGAAAGCCATGAAAACTGGAATTTTCCTATTCCTTCTCCAGGGGATCTTCCCAACCCAGGAATTGAACCGGGGTCTGCTGCATTGCAGGCGGATTCTTTACCAGCTGAGCTACTGGAGAAGCCCCTCCTTGTATATAAAAACCCAGTAAATAAACAGACTCTTAACAAATACTTGTGAGAATTGCTCCTTGTCCACTGTCAAAACACAATCACAATCACTGCTCATGACATTTGCAGGGGGAGATGTGCAAGCAATTTTTCCTCAGAAGCTGAGCCCCAAGTCCTAGGACTTTCATCTTCCTCCTCTGCCTCTTCATCATCATCATTTTCCTTTGCACGCCTCCCTCTCAATCCTATTGCTGCCAGCCTCTCACACCTTTGTAGGCGTGAGTGAGGGGCAGGAATAATGTGCGTGTGCAGCTGCTGTGGTCTTAGCGGCCCCACCCCTCCTTGCCCCGTGGCCCTTCCTCCTGTGTCTCTCCTCTGCTCTCACCTGCGTGGGTGTCCTGCAGGAGAGCCCCCAGGAGGAGGGCAACCAGGAGCAGCGTCTTCAGGGGGGCCATGGTGCCAGGAGCCGGGGAGAAGGTCTCTGCGTGCGGGTCCCTCTGCTCAGGGGAGACCAGGGTGAACTTCCAGGGTGGAGGTGACCTATTTAACCTCTTTGGGGATCTTGCCCCGCCTCTGATCACCTCACCCACATCCTTCCCTAGACCCGTGGAATTCAAAGAATTCGGGATGATTCAGCAGAAGTCCTGTCTTGGAATGTTTGCGGCTTTCCAGAGAAGGGCACTCTGTTGGGGACAGAGGTGGAATATGTGTATCTGGGGGCCATGATACACTTCTTTCACAGGGGACATTTCTTGGTTCCTCAAATAAAACTGAGATGCCTCCATCTTCAGCTGGCTGCATCCCTGCTCAGGCTGGGCAACGTCCTTCATGTTTGGCGGGCTCTGGGCAAGGGGTAGGCCAACCAGGCTGGGGCCAAGAGGGACTGCCCACCTGGAGGAGCTTTTGGGTGCTGGGAAGGCCTCCTCGGGGGGTCAGCAGGCTGCACGGGCATCTTTCTGCAGGGGTAGCTCCATTGCAACCTGAGAAAGGCCTGGGGCCCAGACAGCCTGGGGGTGGGTCCTTTACCAAGTTGGGCTTTGGACCACAGCAGGCCAGAGCCCCACAGGTTTTTGTTTTTTATAGTTTCATTTATTGATTACTTTTTGGTTGTGCTGGGTCTTTGTTGCTAGGTGGGCTTTTCTCTAGTTGAAGTGAGTGAGGCTACTCTCTAGGTGCTTCTCATGGTGGCCGCTCTTGTTGGGGAGTACAGGCTCAACAGTGTTGGGACCAGCCCAACAACGAACTGACCTGAGGGAGTGGTGCCGCAGAAGAATAACGAAAAATAAGACTCAGACATAAAGTGGGGACCAGGAGGCTGAAGCCATTTGCAGGCAAAAGCCCAGATCCTAATCCTTGTGTGCTTTCATTGCTAACTTCTACTTCCTTGTACGTGCTCTAGAGATATCTGTTTTTTACAATCTCAGATTGGGGATAAGGGTGTACAATGCACAGTCCTCAATGTCAAAGCTTCAGGCCTTTCATGACTGTTTAGCCCATCAGCTAGTGACAACTTTTCTCAGCAACTCCCTCAAGGCTCTGGTCACGAGAACAGTCAGTAATGGTTTTCCATCAGTCACATCAGTACTTCAACATCTTGTTTGCAAGATATTTTTCCACGTTGTACTTTTTAGTGCTCCCAGCCCTTCGCCTGGGAGTGATGAGAAAGTCATTCTTATTTTTCAAAGAAGCCCTGCTAATTATAGTATGGGCCTGTGCGGACCATATTCCTTATGTATCCCCCTTTTTTATTTTTAGAAGCTTATTTTTGATGATTGTTGTTGATCATAGAAGCCAAAGTGATAGTCGCTAATTGCTGTTGTTCTCTGTTGACTTTCTTGGTGATTTGTTGCCAGACTATTTAGAAACAGAAAAAAAGGCACATAAAAATTAACATAAAACCAGCCGTTGAAACTCTGATAGTTTTCAAGCAAGGAATGGGATTTAATTGAGAAATCCCATCTACTGCTGCTTCCTGCAGATTGCTGCTGCTGCTGCTGCTAAGTCGCTTCAGTCGTGTCCGACTCTGTGCGACCCCATAGATGGCAGCCCATCAGGCTCCCCCATCCCTGGGATTCTCCAGGCAAGAACACTGGAGTGGGTTGCCATTTCCTTCTCCAATGCACAAAAGTGAAAAGTGAAAGTCAAGTCGCTCAGTCGTGTCCAACTCCCAGCAACCCCATGGACTGCAGCCCACCAGGCTCCTCCGTCCATTGGATTCTCCAGGCAAGAGTACTGGGGTGGAGTGCCATTGCCTTCAGATTAGATCTTTGCAAAAGGTATAGTTTCTGAAAGTTTCCATAATCTTTTGCTGTAAATTATTACTATCCAGAGATAGATTACCTTGATTTAAGAGGTGTTGTTTAACTTTGTCCGAATGAAACGAAGATTCGTTATATTTGTGAGGAGTGACGCAAAAAGAAGAAATGTTCCAATCACACTTAAACGCATCTGTTTTTGCAGACTGTTTACTTGATCACCTAGTAGTATAAAAACCTGTTGTAAATCAGCCATTTGTGCGGCTGATCTTCCATCTATTTGTCTTTGGATAGACCAAAGACCATCAGAATCTTTCTGCCATTCCTGCACAAACCGCACAGTCTGGACACTCTGATGTAATGTCGCTCCTGATACAGCTGCTATAGTAGCTACAGCAATAGTTCCTAAAATAGTAGCAATTAGCAGTCCAATTAACCATTTAGTGCGTTTTGACACTTTCTTAAGGATTTCTTCTACAGTATAGACTAGGGGGCTATCCTGCCATGGTCTATTCATTTTTACAGGAAGCCATACTCCAGATCTGGTTTTTAGAATATATAGAGAATGAGGTGAAGTCACTCAGTCGTGTCGGACTCTTTGCGACCCCATGGACTGTAACCTACTAGGCTTCTCTGTCCATGGGATTCTCCAGGCAAGAATACTGGAATGGATTGCCATTTCCTTCTCCAGGGGATCTTCCCGACCCAGGGATTGAACCCAGGTCTCCCGCATTGGAGGCAGACGCTTTAACCTCTGAGCCACCAGGGAAGTCCTATATAGAGAGAATAGTCACTCTGAAATTGGAGATAAGAATTGATACAAGTGTAAAAGGAACAATTTTGACAAGTAAGTAACCCAGAAGAGGCAATTTAAAAAGTAGGTCCTATCAAGAATGCGAAAGGTAAACAAGCAAATGCTTTAATCCAATGGGTTGAATTTTTATCAAAATGTAAGAAATGACTGGATATTATTGAATTAAACTGCCCCTTCTATGCTGTTATGACTTGGAAGACAGCTGATATTTTCCACAATTCTGATTGTAAAGGCATATAAGGTAATTGAGGCAAGGGAGGGGAGAAACTCCCTCCATGCCAATATATGGAGCTTTTAACAATGTTATTCATGGAGTCATAAGTATTGTTTAACAATATAGGCAAATCCAAATTATTATTTTTATCTAAAGGATCGCCTTTGGGACTCCAATCAATAATTTCTCCATCAGAAGTATTGGCCATAATATGTCCAGTATTCAGTTCAGTTCAGTCGCTCAGTCATGTCCGACTCCTTGCAACCCCATGAACCACAGCACGCCAGGCCTCCCTGTCCATCACCAACTCCCAGAGTTCACTCAAACTCATGTCCATTGAGTCGGTGATGCCATCCAGCCATCTAATCCTCTGTCGTCCCCTTCTCCTCCTGCCCCCAACCCCTCCCAGCATCAGAGTCTTTTCCAATGAGTCAGCTCTTCTCATGAGGTGGCCAAAGTACTGGAGTTTCAGCTTTAACATCAGTCCTTCCAAAGAACACCCAGGACTGATCTCCTTTAGAATGGACTGATTGGATCTCCTTGCAGTCCAAGGGACTCTCAAGAGTCTTCTCCAACACCACAGTTGAAAAGCATTGATCCTTTGGCACTCAGCTTTCTTCACAGTCCAACTTTCACATCCATAAGTCTGGTATTCCCATCTCTTTCAGAATTTTCCACCATTTATTGTGATCCACACAGTCAAAATCTTTGGCATAGTCAATAAAGCAGAAATAGATGTTTTTCTGGAACTCTCTTGCTTTTTCTGTGATCCAGCGGATGTTGGCAATTTGATCTCTGGTTCCTCTGCCTTTTCTAAAACCAGCTTGAACATCGGGGAGTTCACAGTTCATGAATTGGTGAAGCTTGGCTTTGAGAATTTTGAGCATTACCTTACTAGCATGTGAGATGAGTGCAACTGTGCGGTAGTTTGAGTATTCTTTGGCATTGCCTTTCTTTGGGATTGGAATGAAAACTGACTTTTTCCAGTCCTGTGGCCACTGCTGAGTTTTCCAAATTTGCTGGCATATTGAGTGCAGCATGTCCAGTATTAGCATTACATAATTTCCATTGTACCCAATGTCCTAGTCCAGATTTTATAGAAATAACACAGTTAGGTAGATGGGGCGGAAACACAGTAGTATTTTCTCCTGTGATATTAAAGGAAAATGCCTCTAATAAGAAAAAATGAACTTTGTTCCCTTAAGATTCTTTAACTATAAATAGCCAACTTTGTAATCCTCTTTTAAGACAATGAGTTTCTGCTCCCATACCTATAGGGATAAGATCTGTTCCCACAGTATAATTAACATTAACATTTGAAAGTTGTCGGCCCTATTCTTCTGGTTTTAAAGGAAGGCTCGGGTCAAAAGGTCCGGGTAACCAAGAAGAATCATTTATGAAAACTGGAACAGAAGAATCCTCCCACATAATTGGTCTTAATAGAGGAGGATTGGGCACAAATGCCCAATAAGTATGATTGGCACCTACCATGGTAATTACCACAGATAACATAGCCAAGAACAACGTAGCCGAGGTCAAAGGCTGTCCCTGTTCTTTGACCAACTTTTCCCTTTCAGTGGCCAGTTTCTTCAGCTGACCCCAAGTAAGCGGTTTGGCTTTGTTGGTCCTTGGAGCAGGTTCGGAGAGATTGCTGATTGTTAGTCTTGTTATCCCCATCACTGGCGGCTCTCCGGGAGAATAGACGTCGAACCATCTCCTCTTCTTTCCTTCCTTTGACATGCCTTCCTGGTATCCAGTGGTGTTGTCTGTTGTCTGAAATGACGAGAGCATAACCTTGTCCTTTCTCAAGTCTAAGGCCCTTACACCAGTTGTTCATAGCATTTTCCCACCCTCCCGGAGTATTATCTGCAATCATTTGACCAGGAGTATAATTTTTGCTAGGAACAGTGTTCTGAAAAATGCAATGTTGCTGCTGGCATTTTATGATCCAATTGTAAATCCAAAAAATCTAAAACAAATAAAGCTTGGGCTAATTTCACTTTTGGTGTTATCAATATGCCATACTTTTTTCCCCCTTTCTGTTTAAATAACTTATTTTTTAGAGTAGGATGAGTGCGTTTAATAACAGCCTGGCCTTGAGAATTGAATGCCTATAGAATGAGAAATATTTCAATCAGATAAAAACGTTGCAAAACCATGACTCACATATGTAGGGCCATTATTGGTTTTAACATGTTTTGGTAGGACCACGTAAGAAAAGGCTTCCAAAAAATGTGAGATAACATGAGCAGATGTTTCTCCAGAATGAGCAGAAGCAGAAATCATGCCCGAATTAGTATCCACAGAAACCTGAACAGCTCCCAAATGTCCAAAAGAAGGGACATCAGTCCCTGAGTAACATCAGTCTGTCAAATATCGCTGGGATAATGGCCTCTGGGATTAACCCAGTATTTGTAGGAACGTGGTGAGTAAGAGTACACATAGGGCAGGCAGAAACAGTATTTTGAGCTCCTTGTCTGGATAATTGAAATTTATTCATCAAGCCAGTGTATTTGAATGTGTGAGTTGATGAAATTTAAAAGGAGTAAGAAATGCAATTAACGAAGAGTCTGTGGGATCACTGCTCTTTGTCAATGGTCTGGGCAAATTAGAATGAGATCTGATATGTGTATTGTAAAAAGGGGCAGAATGAAGCCTTACTATATTTTGTAATTGAGATAATATGGTAATAATAGATTTAGAAGAAGCCTTTGGTAGAGATATGGTTTCAGTAATTTGTGTTATCTGTACAGCATATTGAAAATCTGATACAATATTTAATGCTGTAGAAACATCCTGTAATAAATAGCAATAGCCTCCAATTCTGCTTGTTGAACAGAGGCTAGGCTAGATTGCCAAACCTTTGTTGTGGGTCCAGTATAACGGGCTTTGAGAGTTTTATTTTGTCAGTAAAATACACGGGGGCGTTAGTAAGAGGAATTGTTTTAGTAATAATAGGAATTATCCATTTGTGTTTAGCAGCAATAGTACTCAAAGGTGACTTTGGAAAATGGTTATGAACCTCAACTATGAAATCAGCAACGGCAATTTGCCAGTCTGTACTGGTAACAAATAATCTATAGATTTGATCATTAGTGAATGGAAGAACAATTTCATACTGGTAATAACCAGAAAAGTTGTATACATCTGGATCTCATTTTTGAAATAAGAAAGGAAATAAGCATTATGTAAGTAGCACCCCACTCCAGTACACTTGCCTAGAAAATGCTATGGACGGAGGAGCCTGGAAGGCTGTGGTCCATGGGGTCACTGAGGGTCGAACACAACTGAGCGACTTCACTTTCACATTTCACTTTCACGCATTGGAGAAGGAAATGGCAACCCACTCCAGTGTTCTTGCCTGGAGAATCCCAGGGATGGGGGAGCTGCCAACTATGGGGTCTCACAGAGTCGGACACGACTGAAGTGACTTAGCAGCAGCAAGTAGTCATTATTTTCTTAGGAGTGTGGGATAAAAATCCCCATTCAAGGATACCCTGTGGTTGCCATAATATTCCTGTAGGGGAATCGAAAGTAGGAAGAATAAGTAAAGAAATTGGCACAAATTTACTTGTTTAAGTTGTCTTTGCTGGAAAGCTTGATCTACAAGATCCAATTCCTGTTTAGCCTGTTCTGTTAGTACTAGCTGCTAAGTCGCTTCAGTTGTGTTTGACTCTGTGTAACCCCATAGATGGCAGCCCATTAGGCTCCCCTGCCTCTGGGATTCTCCAGGCAAGAATACTGGAGTGGCTCGCCATTTCCTTCTCCAATGCATGAAAGTGAAAAGCGAAAGTGAAGTTGCTCAGTCGTGCCCGACTCTTAGTGACCCCATGGACTGCAGCCTACCAGGCTCCTCCGTCCATGGGATTTTCCAGGCAAGAGTACTGGAGTGGGGTGCCATTGCTTTCTCCGGTTAGTACCAGTTCAGTTCAGTTCAGTTGCTCAGTCGTGTCCGACTCTTTGCGACCCCATGAATCGCAGCACGCCAGGCCTCCCTGTTCATGACCATCTCCCAAGAGCCCACTCAGACTCACGTCCATCAAGTCTGTGATGCCATCCAGCCATCTCATCCTCGGTCGTCCCCTTCTCCTCCTGCCCCCAATCCCCCCCAGCATCAGAGTCTTTTCCAATGAGTCAAACCAGGGGTTTATTTAAATCAGAGTCTCCTTGTAGGATCTGAAATAGATGTGTTAAGGAATAATTGGGAATTCCTAAAGATGGTCGCAACCAATTTATATCTCCTAAATGGCAACCCACCCCAGTAGTCTTGCCTAAAGAGTCCCATAGACAGAGGAGCCTGGCAGACTACAGTCAATGGGGTCACAAGAGTTGGACACGACTTAGCGACTAAACCACCACCAATAATTTCTGAAAATCATTTAAAGTTTTCAAGGAATCAGCTCGAATTTGTATTTTTTGTGGTTTAGTAATATTTTTTTGGAATATATATCCTAAATAGGTATAAGGTTCCTGCTTTTGTAATTTATCAACAGCAATATGTAAGCCATATTCTTTAAATTTAATCTCTGTATTTAAGAAAATATGTTGAAGTTTCTCGGCAGAAGGAGAAGCTAAAAGAATATCATCCATATAGTGGATAATATAAGCATGAGGGAATTATTTTCTAATTAATTCAAGTGGTTGGGAGACATATAATTGACATAATGTAGGACTATAAGCATTCCTTGTGGCAATACCTTCCAGTAATATCAAGACACTGGTTTTTTATTATTAATTGATGGTACAGTAAAAGCAAAACAGAGAGCATCAGATTCTTGTAGAGGAATAGTATAAAAACAATCTTTAAGATCAATGATTGTTATTTTCCAATCTTGTGGTATAATAGAAGGTGATGGAATGCCTGGTTGTAAAGCACCCATAGGTTCGATTATAGCATTCAGTTCAGTTCAGTTGCTCGGTCGTGTCCGACTCTTTGTGACCCCATGAATTGCAGCACACCAGGGCTCCCTGTTCATCACCAACTCCCAGAGTTCACTCAAGCTCATGTCCATCGAGTCCATGATGCCATCCAGCCATCTCATCCTGGGTCGTCCCCTTCTCCTCCTGCCCCCAACCCCTCCCAGCATCAGAGTCTTTTCCAATGAGTCAACTCTTCGCATGAGGTGGCCAAAGTATTGGAGTTTCAGCTTTAGCATCAGTCCTTCCAAAGAATACCCAGGACTGATCTCTTTTAGAATGGACTGGTTGGATCTCCTTGCAGTCCAAGGGACTCTCAAGAGTCTTCTCCAACACCACAATTCAAAAGCATCAATTCTTCGGCGCTCAGCTTTCCATACATGACCACTGGAAAAACCATAGCCTTGACTAGATGGACTTTTGTTGGCAAAGTAATGTCTCTGCTTTTGAATATGCTATCTAGGTTGGTCATAACTTTCCTTCCAAGGAGTAAGCATCTTTTAATTTCACGGCTGCAATCACCATCTGTAGTGATTTTGGAGCCCCCCAAAATAAAGTATGACACTGTTTCCCCATCTGTTTCCCATGAAGTGATGGGACTGGATGCCATGATCTTCGTTTTCTGAATGTTGAGCTTTAAGCCAACTTTTTCACTCTCCTCTTTCACTTTCATCAAGAGGCTCTTTAGTTCCTCTTCACTTTCTGCCATAAGGGTGGTGTCATGTGCA
>SJYT01022253.1:481482-506542 GCA_006410635.1 Cephalophus harveyi | reverse complement strand
CTATCTAGGTTGGACATAACTTTTCTTCCAAGGAGTAAGCGTCTTCTAATTTCATGGCTGCAGTCACCATCCTGTCTCTTATACACATCTTCTAGAATCCATATGGATACAAAAATTAAAATGTCTTATCACATTATTATGTGTTATATATAATAATTGGCAAATATTAACCAAAATATCAAATCTGTCTTCTCTCATTCCTTCCTTAAACTTTCTATAATATGCCATTTTTCATAAACTGAATACTATTTTAACTGCTTACATACTAATAACGAACATGGTGTCAAGTATCAATACTAATATAAATATAGACAGGTCTTAAATGGACTGGGTATTAAAGACATCATTTTTCTGATGCTCTCGCTTTCAAAGTTACTTGCCATTCTTTATTTATTTCCTTTAGCCATTCTACCACATTCTGTATCTACTTTAACCATCTTATCACATTCAGTAGGCATCAGGCTTGAGCTTCTTCACTTTCTCTTCCTTTGATATACAGTGAGAAAGCAGGGAAACCACGTTAGCATCGCTGAAAGTTTATCACATTTCCCTGTGCCTTATTTCCCTGTGTCCAGAAGAAAACTAAACTTTTTGTAAGAAAAGTGCTTCAGTCTTTTAAATATCTGTAAAATATTCCGAGTGTTTAAAGTATTGATTCAGAAATCTGGGGATGTAAATTTTCGTTCCTTAATTCTTTTCTATATCTGTAGATCTTTCCAATACAAAATTTATGTATCTTATCCTTTCTAAAGCAAGACTTCTGTTTTTTATTGCAAGGTGTATAACTTTCACTTTCTGTTTTTGCGTCTTCTATTATTTAAAAATCAAAACTGCTAATCTGGTACTGTGTGCCTTTATTTTCCCCATATATATAATTAATACATTAAGATATGTTAAATATATTTGCTTTATTTCTTTATCCATTTGATCTGTATTCTTCAATGTTTCTTTAACATTGTGTCATATAATTTTTTTAAATTTATTTCAATCATCATAATTCTGATTATTTGTTTCTTATTTGTTAAAGAGACTTCTCTTAGCATCCTTTTCATCTTCTCAAAATTACGCTGTTACCTATCGTAATGATCTAAAAATTTTGAAAGATCTCTTGTTTCACCAAGCATTAAAGGGTTTTTGTTTGCTTGTTCAGTCTCTCTCCCACATTATGTGTGCTTTCCTCCTTAAAGTGTGGTTCTTCTTCTTGGATCGTTTAGAATGTGGGATCTTGCCAGAGTAGTTAAGAACAAAGAATTATAGATTTTTCTAGTTGGTTTGGGTGTATTTCCCCAGTTGTTTCCACATTGGTTTCTTACCTATTACGCCTCCCTCCAGATTAGGAAGCCCATTAGTTGCTCTTGTGGGGATATGAGTGGAGAAGAGAAAAGCTGAATTTGTGTACTGGTGGGTTTCCTGACATAATGAAGAAAGGAGGTCAATCAAGAGGAAATTTCAAAAAGGACTTCAAGTTTATATGTAAAAATATTTAAGTTGTGTGGTTGTTTCATAATGCTAAGTAGATAAATATCTACAGATGGCCTGAAAGTCCATCAGAGGAAATGGGCCTATCGTTAATGCATGCTATGGAAAGTACTAAAATATATATATAGTAATAAATATGAGAACATAAAGATAACTCTTAAACATATTTTAATTTCAATAAGGACTAAAAAATAGGTGGTAAATGAATATAATCAGTGTAACTTTTTGAAACATAAATCACTCAAACCTCTATTCCATCCTTTTTTTTTGCAACATGCACATTCTGCTTGTTAGTATTACAAATTGTATAATCATAAAAGTCACACTTCACATTTTGTTTACACAGGTGCCACTGATAAAGTGTCATTCCTTGAACTCTTTTGACTCCTCTTGTGTATATGCTTGGGGCATCCAGGGTAAATCATAGGTTTTGAAATGACTCACAGAGAGGTGCCCTCTCTTAGGCCAAGAAGAAATCTCCCAAACAAACACTGGCTGCCTAAAAACACTTTACATGGGGGTATTAGTTAGTTTCTTTGGATCTCTGGGACTCTCTACTTATATCCAATCGGCTCCTTCCATACAGAACAGTAGCTTATCTAGCCTCAAGCATCTTTCAAAAAGAAAGTCATTGAAACATGTATAATATCATATATGAAACCAGTCGTCAGTCCAGGTTCAATGCATGATACTGGATACTTGGGGCTGGTGCACTGGGACGACCCAGAGGGATGGTACGGGGAGGGAGGAGGGAGGGGGGCTCAGGATGGGGAACTCGTTTTTGGAACCAGTCTGTTGGTCCATGTCCAGTTCTAACTGTTGCTTCCTGACCTGCATACAGATTTCTCAAGAGGCAGGTTAGGTGGTCTGGTATTCCCATCTCTTTCAGAATTTTCCACAGTTTATTGTGATCCACACAGTCAAAGGCTTTATTAGGACTTGAATTCTCTTACTTGTTAAACTACTGTGTCCTAATACTAACCCCACACTTCCTTTAGCTATTGGACCTTTAATTCCTATAGGGATTTTATAAATTTCCATAGCTGGCATAAGAACTAAATTATCAATGGCAGGGATATCTAATGTTGCACTCCCGGATGTTGCAGGAAGGAGGTTGGCAACCCAGGTGTATGGTTTGAAAGGGCTAGATAAGTTTGCTGTTCGCTGGCTGGGTACACAAAAGGAACAGCATTCCAGGTTTGTTGAGAGCTCATATTGTTTGATGGGCCCTGAGCGGAGCCCTTCTTCCAGTTTCCTGACAAAGGGGATCCATTTTTATGAATTTAGATCTACACTGATTAGCCCAAAGATTGTCTTTATTACAGCAAAGGCATAAGCCAGGTGTCTTTTCATTTGTGGGAGTAGGCTTATTAGGTGTATTTTTATTAGTCTTGCAATTTTTCTGCACATGTCCTCTCTTGCCACAACTGAAACATTTAATCTCCTGATTCATTTATTGTTTCAGCCCGTAATGGCTTGAGCCAACAATTGCATCTTATAGGGTTCTGATCCAATATCATGACAAGCCTTAATATAATCCTCTAGAGGCTTTCCTTGTGTTTTGAGAGGCTGTAAAACCTTTTGACATTCTGAATTCGCATTATCACAGGCAAGCATCGGTAATAACATATCCCTTAATTCAATTTGAGCAACAGTTCTCACCAGATGTTGTCTTAATTGGGTGATAAAATCAGTATAAGGTTCTTTATTAGATTGTTTTACATTAACAAAAGAAGGATGAGACTGTCCTGGGCGGGTAATCTTTTCTCATGCCCTAAGATAAATAAATCTTATTTGACTTATAAGTTGATCATCGAATTGTAGTTGTCTCTGAACCCCTTGATATGCTCCTGACCCATTAATTGTTCCACAGTAATATCCAGAGGAGGATTAGCAGCTGCATTTCTTTGAGCCTGTTGAGAGGCCTCATCTTGCCACCATGTTCGGAATTGTAAAAATTCCGAAGTGGATAAGCAAGTTCTAGGAATCATTTCTCAATCATATGGAATGAGTTGTTCAGACTGAGCCAACTCCTGAATAAGACCTGTGGTGTAAGGAGATGTAATTCTGTATTGTGTGCATGCCTGTTTAATCTCCTTAATAGTTTTAAAAGAGAGAGGAGTTATGTTCAAATTGTACCCCGCCGTGTCAAAGTTCAGCATTAGGGGGCACCTCGGTCACGATAACAGGCAAAACCAAAGTATCAGGGTCACCTTCTCCCCTCACTGCTCGTACAGCTTGTTGAAAAGATGAGAGAGCAGACACAGACGTCTTTGGTATTGTGACTGCGGCTCTAAGTACCCCATCATCCCATGGTGTATCAGGATCTAGTGGAGGGGGTTCCTGAGCTACAGGGGGCTCTGGCCAAGGAGCCGAAGGCTGTGAGACTGGTGATAAAGGGCAAGCTTCAGGATGTTGGCCCCTCCCGTAGTTAACGCGGGATTTAGGACTCAAAACTGAGCCTCTCTCTCCCCTTCCAAAGGATTGTATTTCCCTTTATCCAGATTTTCATAAATATGAGGCAGCCGGACAAGCGACACCTGAGATGCAGGAGGAGCAGGAGTATCAGATTCTGAATCAGAAGAGTCAGACCATTCAGATTGTTAAGGTTACAAAGAGACCACACACTTACAGGAATGGATTCCCCAGACTGACAGGCTCTACGCGAACAACGCATCACTTCTTTCCACTCATTAAGACGCAAAGTCCCTTTTTCTGGGTTCAACCAGTAACAGTGCTTATGAACCGCCTGAAATAATTCCCGAAAATTCTCTTCTTTCACTTGCATTCCAGAGCTACGTAGTAAGGTTTTTAGAAGCATAATGTAGTCAGCATGCTTAGAAGGAGATTGCCCCATTGTGTCCCTGATTGACGAATCCACAGGGGTGTCCTCACCAAGTACTTTCACTGTCCTCCGATCTCTCGGCTGGAATTCTCTGCGTCTTTTGGCACTGTCAAAAAGCCTTGAAAGCGACTTGCACCCTCAGGTCCCTGTGTGGGGGCCAAATGTTGGGACAAGCCCAACAACTAACTGACCCGAGGGAGCAGTGCCGCAGAAAAATAAAGAAAAACGCACAGGCAAAAGCGCAGATCCTAGTCCTTGCATGCTTTTATTGCTAGCATCTACTTTCTTGTACATGCTCTAGAGATATCTGTTTTTTACAATCTCAGATCGGGGATAAGGGTATACAATGCACAGTCCTCAATGTCAAAGCTTCAGGCCTTTCACGACTCTGTTTAGCCCATCAGCTAGTGACAACCTTTCTCAGCAACTCCCTCAAGGCTCTGGTCACGAGAACAGTCACTAATGCTTTTCCATCAGTCACATCAGTACTTCAACATCTTGTTTTCAAGATGTTTTTCCATGTTGGACTTTTTACTGCTCCCAGCCCTTTGCCTGGGGGTGATGAGAAAGTCATTCTTATTTTTCAAAGAAGCCCTGTTAATTATAGTACAGGCCTGTGCATGGCATATTCCCTACAAAGAGTCGTGGCGCACAGGCTTAGTTGCTCTGTGGCATGTGGGATCTTCCTGGATCAAGGGTCAAACCCTTGTCTCCTGCATTGGCAGGCAGATTCTTTACCCCTGAGCCGTCAGGGAAACCTCGCAACAGGCTTGAATCGCCATTTAGTCCTAATCTGTAGAGACTGGGAAGCCAAGTTCCCCCAACTGGGGTATCTCACTCTAGGCTGCAGAACGGAAGGGAAGGATCCTTGGGAGAAAATGCCTCTGGCTCCTAGGAGAGTCAAGTCAGCTTTGAACACATGATCAGGGTCTGTCCTTAGCTAGGCCCTGAGCAGACATTCCATGAACCCTGTGGGCTGCGGGTGAGTCTCCTGGCCACCAGAGAAAATGGCCCTGCTCAGTGCACCCCAGGCCAGATTCTGGGAGTTCCTTACCTAGAAGGAGAGTCCCACGTCCCCCCCTCCTCAACCTACATCTCATAGGGCCACCCTGGACTTTGATTCTGACATGCAGGATCTAAGCCTGGCTCCACCCTGTCCCTGAGCAACCAGCGGAAGCTCAGAATGACACACACCCACGTCTGCAATGGGATGCAAGGTGCATCTGACTCCCTTACAGCCAGCTCTGTGTCACTCATTGAGCCATTATCATCATTTCATTACCAGTGACGAAAACAACAGCAGGCACTATTGTTTTTGATTTTGCTTCTAACTGAAGATAAGTTGAGCTATATAACAGTATGTGAGTTCCAGGAGCACAACATAGCGATTCAACATTTCTATGCATTATAAAGTCATCACCATGATAAATCTAGTTACCATTCATTACTGTAAAAAGTTATTACAATATTACCAACTACCTTCCCCCACTCTGGACATCTCATCCCGGTGACTCATTCATTTGGCAACCTGGAAGGTTGTACCTCTTAATCTCCCTCACCTATTTCACTCCTCCCCCTGCCCCTTCTCCCCTCTAGCTATCACGTGTTTGTTCTCTGTGTCTAACAGTCTGTTTCTGTTCTATTACGTTTGTCCATTGGTTCTTTGGATTCCACATCTGCGTGAAATCTTATGGTATTTGTCTTTCACTGTCTGACTTATTTCACTTGGCCCAGTCCCCTCTAGATCCATCTAGGTTGTCACAAATGGCAAGGTTTCATTCTTTTTAATGGCTGAATAATATTCCATTCCACATACAGGGGTGGTGATGATGCTGGTTTAGTTGCTAAGTGGTGTCTGACTCTTTGCAACCCCATGGACTGCAGCCCACAAGGCTCCTCTATCCATGGGATTTCCCACGCAAGAATACTGGAATGGGTTGCCATTTCCTCTTCCAAGGGAATATTCCTGACCCAGGGATTGAACCCAGGTCTCCTGCATTGCAGGCAGATTCTTTACCACTGAGCCACCAGGGAAGCCCTCCATTGTTTATATACCATACCTTTATCTATTCGTCTGTTGACAGACATTTAGGTTGCTTCCATGTCTTGGCTATCGTAACTAGTGCTGCTACGAACATAAGGGTGCAACTATCTTTTCAAATTGATGTTTTTGTTTTCTTCAGATAAAGTAGAAGAAAGAATTAGAGTTGTTGGATTCCATGGTAGTTCTATTTTTAATTTTTTCAAGAAACTCCAGAATGTTTTCCCCAGTGACTTCACCAACTTACATTCTCACCAACGGTGCACAAGAGTTCCTTTTCCTCCACATCCTCACCAATACTGTTACTTGCTGTCTTGTTGATAATAACTGTGCTGAGGTGTGAGGTGATGTCTCACTGAGGTTTTGATCTGTATTTTCCTAATGATTAGTGATGCAGAGCAGCTTTTCACATGCCAATTGGCCATTTGTATGTCTTCTTTGGAAAAATGTCTTTTCAGTTCCTCTACCCATTTTGGGGGGCTTCCCAGGTGGCGCTAGTGGTAAAGAACCTGGATGCCAATGCAGGAGACAGAAGATGGGGGTTCAATCCCTAGGTTGGGAGATCCCCTGGAAGGAGGGCATGGCAACCCACTCCAGTATTCCTGCCTGGAGAATCCCATGGACAGAGGAACCCGGTGGGCTACAGTCCATAGGGTCGCACAGAGTCGGACATGACTGACTCGATTTAGCGTGCACATACACACACACACCCTTTTTTTAATCAGTTTTTTTTTTTAAATTGAGTCGTATGAAATCTTTGTATATTTTGGATAAAGAAAGAAAGTGAAAGTGAAGTCGCTCAGTTGTGTCTGACTCTTTGTGACCCCATGGACTGTGGCCCACCAGGCTCCTCCATCCATGGACTTTTCTAGGCAAGAGTACCAGAGTGGGTTGCCAGTTCCTTCTCCAGGGGATCTTCCCGACCCAGGGATCGAACCTGGGTCTCCCACATTGCGGGAAGACACTTTACTGTCTGAGACACCAGGGAATCTCATATATTTTGGATGTTAACCCCTAATTAGATATATCAGTTGCAAATATAATTTCCCATTCAGGAGGCTGCCTTTTTGTTTTGTTGATAATTTCCTTTTCTATGAAAAGATTTGCAGTTTGATGTAGTCCCATTTCTTTGTATGTTTATTCTTTAATTCTTCCAGGTCTTTGTTAATTGATTCTTGCATTTTCTCCATTTTGTTTTCAAGGTTTTTGATCATCTTTACTATCATTATTCTGACCATTTCTTTGTTTTTTGATTTTGTTTCCCTTTCCTGAGGAGACATATCAAAAAAAAAAAAAAAATTACTGAGGCCATTGTTAAAGAATGAACTACCTATGTTCTCTTCTAGGATTTTTATAGTTGTAGGTTTTACACTTAAGTCTTCAATCCATTTTGAGCTTATTTTTGTATAGGGTGTGAGAGAGCAGTCCAGTTTGATTTTTTTTTCAAACTTTAAACGGTTTGATTTTTTTTTTTGCATGTAGTTGTTCAGTTTTCCCAACATCATTTATTGAAGAAGTTGTCTTTTCCTGTTGCATATTCTTACTGCCTTTGTCATAGATTAATTGCCCACATAAATCTGAGTTTATTTCTGGGCTCTCTAGTCTGTTCTGTTGATTGATGCATCCATTTTTGTGTGGCATCATAGTGTTTTGATTGCTGCAGATTAAAAAAAAATTATTTATCAGTTTGACTGTGCTGGTCTTAGCTGTGGCATCTAGGGTCTTCGATATTCATTGTGGCATGCAAATTCTTAGTTGTGGCATATTGGATCTAGTTTCCTGACCAGGGATCAAACCCAGGCCCCCTGCATTGGGAGCCTGGAGTCGTAACCACTGGGCAACCAGGGAAGTCTGTACTGCAGCTTTGTAGGATAGTTTAAAATCAGGTGCCATTTGTTGAAACCCAACTCTACCAACAGCAGTGCTCAGACTATAACCTCATCAGCCCTCATGGCTCACCTGTGAAAGAGCCCATGATGCTCAGCTAGACCATAGGATAAGGTCAGGTGCTCCTCCTTCTCCCCCAAGGGCACTTTGGGAGGCTGGACTGCTTCAGTTCCTGGTTGGGGGAGTCCTCCCTTCCATGGCAGAACCACCCTGTGGGCAGGATCCTCTCTCATGGCTTTGCTGCGTTACCTCAGGAAGCTCACAGACCCTCTCTGGGCCTCAGTTTCATTACCTGCAGAGAGACTCAGGGGCCCCACCAAGATTGTAGATCTGAGAAAGATGGGATCTGCCCTTAGAGAAGCTCACATGAGAATCTCTCTGCTTCTTAGAGTCACATCACATGTCAGAGACCCCCTAGCCCCACCCATTCCTCAAGCCACAGCCCAGGAGGGTTCTCTCTGCCCCCAGTCTGTCCCGCTGGCCATATCCTCCTATCCCCAGGGCAAACTTTGGCCTGGAGACAGAGCCTGGAGCCCAGAGGAAACACAAAAGCCCAGGGTTGCCTGGGAAGGGCCTGCGTCCTAGGAGGAGGCAGAGGGAGCATGTCTGCTGATGCAGATCCTCCTGGGGGGAAGTCTCTAGACCCAGCACGCCCTCTACCCAGTGGCATCTGCCCACCGTCTCATGGCTGCCCCACCTCCCAATGAGGCCCCCATGCTCTTCTCTGCTGGACAACAGGGAACTGTTGCCATGATGATGAGCAGTTTATTAATCATGAGGTTGCTTCTGCCCCCACAGCTGGGGAAACTCCCTGAGTGGGTTTCGAGTCCCCTTTGTTTTTGCCACCAACTCAGAATTCTTCTCTGGAACGAGCCAAGTTCCCCTGCCCCTTCCAAGGAACAGGTTACAAGAGAAGGCACAAAGGATTCTGGACCAGCTCCGGGCAGGAGCAGCCTGCCTCGCTGGGGACGGGAAGCAGAGCAACCAAGGTGTCCGGTAGCCCCTGCCAGGTGCCCAGTGCTGTGCTGGGGTCATGGATGGGCAGAGTTCAGAGGCCAGCCCTGACCCTAGGGGAGTTCGGAGGAGGTGAGGATGGAGAGACAAGGCCCGGCCCCGCAGGGGAACATGCAGGTGAGACGAAGGGCCAAGGGGCCTGCAGTGGGGAGATGTTGCTTTTGGCCACCTTGGATGCCACAAGGAGGCTGCAGCCAGTGAGCTGGGCCGGGTGGGTGGAAGGATTCATACCAAGGGGAGGAGGGGTGGGCATTTCACACCAGGGAAGCACTGAGCACAGATAAACAGGGGGAACAGCATGGGATGCTGCTGGAGCAAATGGTCTGGGTGTGACGCTGAGACAGTCAACTCCATGGGGATGGGAGCGTGTCTGCTTTGCTTACCACCATGCGTGTCCCCAGTGCCAAGCATGGCACCTGCCACCCAGCGGGCTCCACAGTGAGGCTCGACTGAGTGAGCACAGGCTAGAAAGGGAAGTTGATGACATGGAGCAGAAACGGAGGGAGAAGTCCTGGAGGGCTGAGTGCATTTTTCAGCCTTCCTTGGGAGGCAGAGGAGACCAGGGACATTTTTGAGGTGGTTTCCTCATCGGGGATTAACCCATTTATTCCTCTTTGGTTCTCCCAGCTGTGAGACAAACTGCAAGGGACCTTCCAGATGAGTGTCCTGGAGTGTGGGCCTGTGATCAGGGTCTCAAAAGACCTTTGAGGTGCTATGAGGACTCTGGGGCTCCAAGGTCTGTCGGGGTGGTGTCGGGGAAACCAGGAATGCTCCCTGGAGGAAGTGACAGTGAGGGGCTGCTGGAGTGGGGGTGCAAGGGAGAGGGTGTAGGGGAGGGGTGCTGCAGCTGGAGAAAGGGAATGGGTACAGGAGGGAAGCAGGCCAGGTGCAGGCCTGTTGGGAGAAGAGCATCAGGTAGGAATTGGATCTGAAGGGGAGGAAGCAACGATGTGGACTGTCTTAACGCCTCTGACTCAAGCTGGCCAGACACCTGCCTGTTCACCTACCAACCCTCTGACCTAACACTGTTGCCACGGGGAGTGCCTTGAGGATTAAACCAGCTGGAAGGCTCAACATCCCCCCAGCTTTAGCCTGAAGGGGTCAGACGGGCCTGATTCTGGGTCCTCCACTTAAAAGGTAGCGGGGGAGGGGTCCTGCCCCACCTCTGGCTCTACACAGGCTGGGCGGGGACCATAGATGCAGCTGTCACCTCCCGAAACTTAGCCCCAAGCCACAGAGCGGGGACCAGGTTGCTGGGGTGTGGAAGCTCTTCATCACCTTCAAATTGCACGTGACAACTGTCATTTGGCTGGCAAAGCTGTCACGTGGGTTACTTGTGTCAGTTGAGGCTTCAGGAGGTGCGACGACTTGTCTCCTGCACAAGACGTATGTAGCGTTGTACACACTCGGCACCATCCTCTGGCAGCGGAAGCGAGGTTCATCCTGCCCCGCCCCTGGGGGCTGAGGTGCTCAGGTCCCCAGATTTATCTCCATCTTCCAATCCCAAGACGTGTCCCACTCCCTTGTCCTGAAAATCTGACCTGCTCACTGATGAATCAATTGTTCCTGATAAGTTATGGGTCTGCTTGATTCCTCGGGTCAGAAAAGCAAGGGCCGTCCCTGCCCCAGGGTCTCCCTCCCCTCACCTTACTGAGTCAGCCACCCAGACATGACTTGAATCCATCTCCTTTTCACCATCCACATGGCCAGCGCTCCATTTCTCTGCCAGACCACAGTCCCACAGCCATCTCCCAGCTCCTAGCCTTGGCCTCCAAGTCCATCCTCACTAAAGCCCAGTCATCTTCCACAAACACAAATCTCAGCAAGGCTCTCCCCTCCCCAGATCCTTCAATGCCCCCTCATTACCTTCAGGATGGAGTCTAGCTTCCCACCGACTTTTCAACTTTTGCCCCCAGCCCTGCCACCCACCACATCCCTTTGTTCCAGCCACATCAATGTTCTTTCAGTTCCTTGAAAAAGGCCAGGCTCTCACTGACACTACTCAAGCCCTTGGACAAGCCTGCCCTACCCCTGCTTCCTGTCTAGAACACTCTCTTGCTCCCTACACCCCACCTCCGTTCACTCCTACGCTCCTTCAGATCACAGCTTAAACCTTCACTTCCTTCCTTCAGCCCCAACTTTCCTCTGTGTCCTCAAAGGCCACTGACTTCCCCATTATGCTGTCTTTTCATTGCATTGTCATAGCTGGCTTATTGCTGTGAACTCCTTGAAAACAGGAACTTTTTTGTCTTTCAAAGTGTACCTCCAGGACTTAGCACCCAGCTGATACGCCATAAAATATGTTTATTGTATGGATGAAGGGTTGGGTGGTTGGATGGGTGGGGGAACAGATGAGAGATTGGATGATGGATGGACGGACGGATGGATGGACGTGTGGCTGGGTAAGTGGCTTCATGGATGGATGGATGGATGGATGGACACTTACACAGTTCTGAAGTACAGCTTGGACTCCGCTTCTGTTCTATCCCTGGGGCTTCTTCACCCCAGAACAAGTGATTTTTGATCCAGTGTATGTGTCCCCCCCAGCTCATGAGATACACCTGAATCCTCTGTTACGAATGAGGTGGAGGAAACCAACCAAGGCACTCTTAACTTTTTTTCCACCTAGTTCACAGCTTCCCTGTGGGTTGTGGCCATTTCTTGCTTCCTGCCAAACCTAAATTGCTTCAGCCGTGGCTTTGATCTCATTCGTTCTTCATCCTAGAAGGGTCTTCCTCCCTCCACATGCTCCCACCTGCTGGCTTCTCACACTATCCCACCCCAAGGTCCCCTTCCCCTCTGCCGACGACATGATCCCTTTTGCCTGCTTCCATAAAACCTCTCTTTGACCCCAAGTCGCCTCTCCCCTAGCCTCCAGCATGCTTTCCTCCTATTTCCCCTTTTATGAATATGACCAAACTTCTCCGATGTGTGGTCTACACCTCCCACTACCAATTTCCTCTATGCCCACATGTGATTGAATTCTTAGAACGTGGCTTCTGGTGCTGACACTCCAGGGATGTAACTCTCTCTGGGCAGCTCAACCCCTGCACCCTGAACTTCTCATCCTTTCCCAGAGGACAGTGTGGGGCAATGGTTACCACCAGATGCTCTGGGAGCAGTGTCTACAGCCCTGGGCCCCCGTCCGTCATCATCTACCTGTTCCTGGTTGTGTGACCCCGTGAACAAGACTAGGAACCTCACTGTCCTCATCTCTAAAATGGGCATGTGGGTAAGATTCTGCCTCATGGTATTGCTGGGAAAATGAACTGAGATGATGAAAGTAAAGTTCTCAGTCTCCAGCTGGATGGATGAGTCCCTTGTCATCACCGAGCACCCGTTTCCCTTCTTGACATTCCTCCCTGTGGGATTCGGGGCACGCTTTTCTCTCGCCTGAGCTCTTTGTGGGCTCCTCTCCTCAGTAATGGGCTTCCCAGGTAACGCTATTGGTAAATCACACACCTGCCAATGCAGGAGAGAGGAGACCTGGGTTCCATCCCTGGGTTCCATCCCTGGAGGAGGGCATGGCAACCCACTCCAGTGTTCTTGCCTGGAGACTCCCACGGACAGAGGAACCTGGCAGGCTAGAGTCCATGGGGCCCCAAAGAGTGGGACATGGCTGAAACGATTTAGCATGCAGGCACTCACCCTCCTCAGTAAAGTGTCTGAGCTCTCACCACAGGCGGGGCAGGGTTCTTAGCAGTTACGCTGATTAGTTTCCTCTGTCCTCACAACAGCCCTAGAAGGTAAGAACTATTTTTATCTACATTTTAGGGATGAGGAAACTGGGGGCCAACCGCAATGGTTGAGAAACTGGTCCAAGGGCACAGAGCTAGTTCGTGGTACAAGTGTGCTTGGGACTCTGTCCTAGGATGTGTTTTCACCTGAAACAACCCTTTCTCCTTCCAAGACGTCTCCACTCAGACCTTTGATCTTAGCATGGATGCTTCTTAAGTCTCTGTCCGTGGGTGACAGATCCACACAAAGCCCAGGACCCCGCTGTCTCCGCTGCGTGCTCTTGCCTGCGCTGTCGGATGCCCTAGCTCTCTGCCTTGCCGTCGAGCTGGTTCTGTGTCGGTCTGTCACTCACACTGGACTGGGGGCTCCAGGGAGGCAGAAAACCGTCCCTTCTCGCAGCCTCAGGAGCCAGAAAGGCAGAACCGAGTTCCCTCTCCACCGACTTCCCTTTTTTTCTGTGTAAGTTAGCCTCATTCCCTACCTCCCCATATGTCTCACTGGTCTGAAACTTTGCCCTTGACTCATCCCTCGCCTCCAGCCCCCACATTGCTTCAGGCACAGACTCCACTCGGCAATGTCTTCAGGCAGCTCTCAGCTTTCTCACTTCCTCCTCTTTCTCACTGGCTCAACTCATATCCTTCACACCCAGACAGTATACCAGCACTCCCAGTATATTTTCTCCTCTCTGGTCCTGCAGACACCACCCACCTGCCTGCCTGTGTCTGGTGGGTCTTTCTCAAGCGCTGCTCTGACTTCATACTGCCCACTCTCAAGAACCGTCACTGGCTCCCTGCTTCCTTCCACCTCCACTGGAAACTCTTCAGGCCAGTCTCTAAGCCCTGCCATCAGCCTGCTCTCTCCCTCCCTGGTCAGTCTCATCTCGAGTTTCCCCAGGGTTCAGTTTCTACTCTGTGCCTGGGTTTGCAGCTCCTGTCCTCTCTTTTTCTGGATTTACCCACCTCCTATCCCCAAACCAAATTCTATCCATTTCTTATCTACATGTGTATTAGTCACTAGTCATGTCCAGCTCTTGGTGACCCCATAGACTGTAGCCCACCAGACTCCTCTGTTCATGGAATTCTCCAGGCAAGAATACTGGAGTGGGTTGCCATTTCCTCCCCCAGGGGATCTTCCTGACTTATGGATCAAACCCAGTCTCCTGCACTGCAGGCAGATTCTTTACCATTTCTTATATATGGCATGCCATAAACGATTAAGCAAGAAGGTTACTGTGAAGCCAAGGGGCTGGCAGTCAGATAACCCAGGTTTAAATTCAGCTCTGCCATCAGCAAGCTGGGGGACTTTCAAGAAGTCACTCCTCTCTGAGCCTAGGTTTCACATCTTTAAAATGAAAATAATAATGGTAACTGCATTAGAAGGTTTGGGTTTGCTTTAGCTGCCTTAGCACTATATCTGGCAAATAGTATGTGTTCCTGACTTTAAATATCATCTATATGCCACTGACTCCCAAATTCCTCCCGCCAACTCCAGACTTGTATATCAGCTGCCTACGCAACATGTCAAACAGACGTCTCAGACCACCAAGTCTGAAGCTGCATTCCCCATTCCCATTCACCCCCATACCTGCTCCTCTCCTGCTCTCTGCCAACCCCTCCATCCTGTTACTCGGGCCAGAAACCTGGGTGCCATCCTCTACACCTCTTTCTCTCACCCTCTACTTCCCATCTGTCTGGTGATCGCCCAGCTCTGCCTTCAGAATCCAACCAGAGCCCAGCATCTCTCTCCTGGATTCCTATACTGCCTTCTCCATCATCTCCTCTCTCCTCACCTCCTACAATCTACTGTCAGCATGGCTGTCAAAGGGAAAGACAGTGTCCTCTGACAGAGCATCTCCGTGGCTTTCCTTCTGACTCAGAGGAAAAACCAAGGACCCCGCAGCAGCCAGAAGGTCCTGTGTGCTCTGCCTGACTCCTGACCCTGCTAACTCTGGCATTTTCTTTCCCTGGATACTTGTGTGACTCATTCCTTCACCTCCTTCAAATTCTATTTAAACGTCACTTTTCAGGGAAGTCTACCTTCTTTAAAATTGCAACCCACCCCACCTTTTCCTCTGCTCAATTTTTTCTTTTGCTTTTTGCTGTATATTTAATACTTACTGCCATTGGCTATATACCGTTGGCTTACTTATTCTGCCTGCTGCTGTTTGCCTGTCTCCCACTCATATCTCCCTACTCCCATCCCCACTGGAATGTAAGTTCCCAGGGACAAAGGCCTTTCAATGAAGCATACCCCCTGGCACATGGAGGGCCTGCCATACATCTTGGTAGAATCCAATGAGAGGATGAATAATGGCTGGTATTGTTCCGGGAGCCGAGTACAGAAGCACTAATCATGGTGTCTCGCTCTTCCCTGTGATGAGCGAGCGGAATCTCACTCATGCCTGGCCTTCATCACTTCATCTGGGCTCCCACTCCAGCCCTGTAAATCAGTTCCTTCTATTCACTGCTAGAATCCAACTCTCTCTCTCAAGGGAGCACTTATCCCAGTTTCCAAGTATTTTCACAGGCAGGTGTTTGGTCTCCTGAAGGCACTGGGATCATTCTAGCCTGGGCTGCTAGTCCAAGGCACTTAGCCCTCAGGAGCAATGACAGACCTTTCATTCGGATGTCAGAAGTGTGCGGCAGCCTGCTCTGAGCCTGGCAGCCTGCCTGGCAGGGTCCTTCTTACCCAATCTGACGCTTGTGCTCTCAAGGTTTGTTCAGCACCAGGGTCAGCTCTCAGAGCCCAGAATCCTGGAAAGAGAACATGGCACCCTGTCTAAGGAGCCTGGTGAACCTGGCCTCTTTGAAAGGCTAGGGGTTTCCCCACATTCCTGACCGGTCTCAGCCACTGCAGACAAGCCAGCAGGGGCAAGGCCAGCGGCACTGGGCTGTATGACACGTGGCATGACCTACGTGGCTTATGGCTCTCCCAGTGGGGGCAGAGGGTTCATAGCAGCTATGGCCACATCTGAGCAGGACCCAGACCTGGGAAGTATGGGCCCCAGAGGAGGGGGCCCTGTTCCTTTTCTAGAGAGAAGCCAGCACTCCGCAGCACTCCAGGTCTGGCCAGATGGGTTGTGGCTTGTCCTGCCACACGCGGGGCTTTCCCCTCAACCCCACTTGTCTCAGCATACTTCCTCCTTCCTGCCTTGTCTCCATTCCTTCAACACTCCAGTCTCAATTTTTTTAAACTAAAACTATCCACACTAACTCCAAAAATAATTTGGCATTCTTATTGGGATCACACTGAAAGTATAGATGTCCTTAGGGAGCTGGGCGTCTGTCCCACCCACTCCTCATCCACTCCCTGAAGCCTCTCTCAGCCTGTCTAACCTCTCCTCCAGCCAGCCCCTCCCCATCCCTGCCCTCCCCATGGGCTGCAGGCTGGGGAGTGGGGTGACTGGCTCTCTTCACTGTCTGAGGTTGGGCTCACTAAGGATGTGCTTCCAGGGTAGATGGGGAAGAGCATGGGAATGAGGGCAGGAAAGGGACGGAAGCCCAGAGAAGGTGTGACTCCTCCAGGGAGCTTCTTCTTGGCCCCAGAGAGGCTCTCAAGTGAGAGTTAGAAGTGAAAGTAGCCAGTGAGTGGGGCTCGGGATGGGACACCACACAGTTAACCATTTCCATGTGCTCATCACCAGGTAAGAGTCTATCTTTCTGCTCAGGAAAACCCCGTGCATCTCTCCTAATCCGTTCCTCTAGGGACTAGAGGACCCTGCATGGTGCACCCGCTGGTCCCATGCATTTCTTCCTATTTTACTAATATGTGTGTGTCCCTAAATCATATATACCACTGTTTATGCATGCTTTGACGCTTCATATTAATACTGCCATATGGTATCTGTGCTTTCACAGTTTGCAGTGTTGAACTTGAGAGTTACGTATGTGGACAGGTGCCAATGTATTTCTTTGCTGTTACCATTGTATGCTCTTCTGTACAATGACTATGCTACAACTGACAAAAAGAAGAGCAGGGTCTTTGAAGTTGGACTGTCTGCCAGGTTGATCAGGTAACTGCCCTTAATCAGTCTAGGCCTCAGCACTACCATCTCGAAAATGGGACTTCTATGGGCCTCCTCTTAGAGCTGGGACAGGGATTAAGTGAGAAAATGCATTCAAAGACTCACAGCGGTGTGTGACAAGGATGGTGAACCTCGCAATGAGGAGGCCAGTGTCTTAGTCATCGGTCTCTGCAGCAATAAATAAACTCCTCCTCTTTCCCATGCTCCCCACCCTACCCGGGAGCCCCACTGCTTCTAATCCTGACGCCCTGGAAAGACGACCTGGGGCTGCCTACTGGGCATCTCAGTGTTCATGCGGATGGAACTCCAACTCTGTCAGGCTAATGGTAGTCATGATGATTATAAAACCAGGAAACAGGCTGCACAGGTACCGTGAGAGCCAGGGGTGGGGAGGAGAAGGGAAGACCCAGGCAAATGTCCAGGCAGGCAGAAGCCTCCCCAATGAGATGCCCGCGATCCCAGGGCTGCTGGATTCCCCTGCTCACTCCTCTGTGGGTCTGTGTGACAGTCAGAGCCTTGACCCAGTCCAGGCTTTCCTGGGGGTTCTTGTTGGGCCTGAGGAGTAATTTATTGATGAGGGTGTGGTGGAGGAGGCTCAGAAGGCTTTTGGGGTGATCACATCACTTGGAGACAATTAAGTATTTTCACCAGGAAAGGCCTTGAAATGTACCTCCCCCGCCACTCATGGGTGGGCGGGCCTCCATAAATCAGAAGGGGCATGGCACAGGTATCAGGTCAGGAGTGCCAGTGGACGCAATGGCTGTGGGCCCCGTGTGGTGGGTGGTGGTCACTGGAGCGCAGACTCACACACACAAATGCCTGCTCTCACGGATCTTACAGAAATTAGCCAGGTCATGTGAGGGTTATAATGAGGATGGGGGAATCAACATCAAGGGAAATGAACTGGAGCCAGCAGGACGGTTGAAATGCTCCAGGAAAACAAAAACACTGAAGCGAACTCGTCAGTCCCTAGAACTGTGCCAAATTTCTGTGCCAAGAGGCCAAGGACTTCTTGGTTTTGGAGCTATGTTAGAGACTGGTTAGTCTAGATCATCTGGCAAACAGCTGGTGCTCAATCATTTTAATATTCTTCTCCACATTTACTTCCTTGTCTGCTGCAAGGGATCACCAGCATATCTGAGTCGTTAGAACTCCTCAGCATCAGTGTATTTCAGAGGAGCTACAAAACCCTTCTTCTTTCCACCTCCACTCAGTAAGAATTCCAGATTAAATCCATTAATAGCTGGCAGGCTAAGGGTGGCCTTCATCTTGTCTGCAAACAGAGCAAGGATAGAGGGGTAAGTTTGATCTTGGAAAGCCTGTTTACCCCAGTTAAGGGAATGGTTCAAGTTTTCAACAGTATCATGCAGGTAACTGACAAGTCATTCCTGCTAAGTCCAAGTAATATATTTCTTCTTCCTGACTGCCGCATCAATCAAGATAGGCTAGGTTACACTGCAATGACAAATAGCCTCAAACTCTCAGTGGTTTAAAACCTCAAAGCTTTGTTTCTTCCACATGGAGCTGCTGGGGCTCTTTCTGTGGCTGGAGGTTCTGAGTCACCCTCACTCTGGGAACCAGGGTAATGGACCAGTCAGTCATCCTCTGGAATATTGCCAAGTTCTGGGCTGCAGGAACTAAAAGTTCTCAAGGGTTTCTCACCAATAATTAAATGTTTGAATCTGGTTTGACAAACTTTACTCCCACTGCCAGCTCAGAACTGATTGTTTGGCACCTCACCAACCCCAAGGGAGCAAGAAGAGTGGCTCTCTTGAGTGCTTAGGGGCAGCAAGCCAAAAATGCTTGGAGAAATTGATGCTAAAACTAACTTTCCTTTCTGTCCAAGTCTCAGATTCAGACATCTTGCTAGTCTGGTTCTAATTAGTTAGGATGCCAGTGTTTTGACCTTGCCAAGTTCAAAAGCAATTTAGAAGGAAAAAAGTTCCATCAACTTGAACAGCATCCATTAGCTTAGGGAAAAAATTATGCAAGTCATAAATTATTTTTATCTGCTTGCTGATACTGTATCATGTCTTTATCTTCCTTTACTGAAAACCAAGAAGACTGATATCTGTATAGCTCCTATAATTCCATAGTCTTATTCGGGTAACCAATAACAAAACTGAGTAGAAAAAGGACGTTTCAAACTCTTTGATCATGAATTCTACTTTACCAAAGTAGAACCAAAAGCCTGGAAAGATTAAGCAACTTTTCTAAAGTCACACAGCCAAAGATCACCATGTGACATTCCACTTCTGTATTGCTAAATAGCAAGATGCTCATTAGAAATAATTCTGTTCTGTCCCCTGGGGACAAAAGATCCCTTGAAGGTAAGAGAGAGGCCTCTCTTCCCACAGGTGCCCTGCTCTGGAATCCTCCTAGGTTCAGAGGTACCAGCACTTCCAGCCAATTTGATGAGGTTGATGAGATCCTGCGTGGGTCTGGCAGCTGAAGTTTGCGGTCATCTGGGGAAAGGCAGCCTGGCACTCGCTCTCTTCTTTAATCCAAGTACACAGGAGCAGCAGGGCATGTGTACACACACACACACACACACACACTTCATGGCTCCCAGGCGCTTACTATTCAGCCTCACACTGGAAATTCCCAACCATTCATTTGTGTTTTTCTGCCTGGCCTCACCCTTTTGGGGAATGTACAGAGGACCCAGGAGAGGCAAAGGGGAATAACACCAAAGGGCAGAGGGTGAGAGGGCTGCCAGTAGCTGTCACCCAAAGGACCCTGCAAGCCTAGGTGGGGTGGAGGTAGGCTGGCCTGGTGTGGAGGGCTCTAAAACTCTGGCTAGGTGCCAAATCCTCTAGTTTGGAAGGCAGGACAAGGCGGGGAGGGAAAGAGAGGAGAGGAAGGAGGGAGGAAAGAGGCAACGGCTTGAAAGTGCAGACTCTCAGTAGGACTGAAGTGGGGCTCTGGAGTCTCTACTTTTGACAATCTGTGGCTCACAATTTTAGAAACGGTGGTTAAGATTCAAGTCCTGGAGAAAGACTTCAGGCTCCAGTTCTGCTGCTTACAGTCTGTTTGACCTTAAGCATGTCCCGTGGACTTTGAAAACCTTACTCTCACCATCTGCAAGTGGAAGCCCTGGTACATAAAGAATTTAGTGTATTGCCTGGCATGTGGTAAACATTAAATAAACAATGGCTATTTTAATAACAATAATAATATTACTATTATTATAATATTATAACATAACAATGTTCATTGGAAGGACTGATGCTGAAGCTCTAGTACTTTGGCCACCTGATGAAAAGAGCCAACTCATTGGAAAAGACCCTGATGCTGGGGAAGATTGAGGGCAGGAGGAGAAGGGGATGACAGAGGATGAGATGGTTAGATAGCATCACAGACTCAGTGGACATGAATGTGAGCAAACTCCAGGAGATAGAGGAGGACAGAGGAGCCTGGCATGCTGCAGTCCATGGGGTTGCAAAGAATTGGACACGACTTATCGACTGAACAACAACAGTGATAATAATATAAATAATAATATTATATTATTAGTAATAGTATATTATATCTCAGTAGATAGCATCACAGACTCAGTGGACATGAATGTGAGCAAACTCCAGGAGATAGAGGAGGACAGAGGAGCCTGGCATGCTGCAGTCCATGGGGTTGCAAAGAATTGGACACGACTTATCGACTGAACAACAACAGTGATAATAATATAAATAATAATATTATATTATTAGTAATAGTATATTATATCTCAGAACCCTGATCACTCTATCAAAGCTTTCAGAGGCCTCAGGTGGCTCAGATGGTGAAGAATCCACCTGCAACGTGGGAGACCTGGATTCAATCCCTGGGTTGTGAAGATCCCTGGAGAAGCGAACGGCTATGAACTCCAGTATTCTGGCCTCGAGAATTCCATAGATTATATAGTCCATGGGGTCGCAAAGAGTCGGACACAACTGAGTGACTTTCACTTTCAGGTCTCCATCAAACTCTGCACTAACTGTGGGGAATCACTTTAGCTGAAGTTGAGCTCCACAACTGAAAAAGAAAAATTAAACCCAAAATCCCTAGGGAGTTGATCTGGACTGAAGGAGAATAAAAATTTCTTTTGCTCTCCATTTTCTTCTGGAACATGAAGAGCTTAACCTTATCTGAGAATGTGATGAAAAGTCAGGGACAAATATTTTCATTTCNAAGTTGAGCTCCACAACTGAAAAAGAAAAATTAAACCCAAAATCCCTAGGGAGTTGATCTGGACTGAAGGAGAATAAAAATTTCTTTTGCTCTCCATTTTCTTCTGGAACATGAAGAGCTTAACCTTATCTGAGAATGTGATGAAAAATCAGGGACAAATATTTTCATTTCAAAGACACTGCTGGTGTTGCATGTTGCTGAAAGGGTGGTGTTCACGTGTTGAGGGGATATTACTTTGCCTCCAGCTCCTTCCTGGGTGTGGGAGCGGGCAAAAGCAGGAAGGACTGGATTTGGAGTGGAACAGGAAAGCTATTGTGTGCTGCTAAGGGCAGTACTAGAATTTGCAGGGACTTCCCTGGTAGTCCAACAGTTAGGACTCTGGGCTCCCACTGCAGGGGGCATAGGTCCTATCCTGGGTCTGGGAAGTAAGATCCCACAAGCTGAGTGGTGAGGCAGCAATCTCAGATTCTTGCAGAAACTTCAAGCCCAAATGTCTATAGGGCTCTCCAGGTGGTGAAATGAGGGAAGCTGCATGAAGAAAAATTAAGGGCCCACCATATGCTGTCTTTCCTGGTCCCGCTTTTGATGAAGACTTGGGCTCAGAGAAAAATATCCTCTCTATGAGAAAAACAAGAGAAGGGTGAAAATAAATGGCAATTGACATGGCCATTGGAATCCGGAGCACCAAGAGGTGGAAGGGGTGGTAGAGAACTCAGGATTGTCACCCTGGCCTGCTCCATCGCAAGGGGCAGCCACGGCTCAGGCCCTACCCACTGTCATCTTAGGGGCGACAGCACACAGTGGGGCTGAGACCTTCCGAATCACTTAAGAGAACCTAGAAAAGTGGGTTGGAATCCGGAGCACCAAGAGGTGGAAGGGGTGGTAGAGAACTCAGGATTGTCACCCTGGCCTGCTCCATCGCAAGGGGCAGCCACGGCTCAGGCCCTACCCACTGTCATCTTAGGGGCGACAGCACACAGTGGGGCTGAGACCTTCCGAATCACTTAAGAGAACCTAGAAAAGTGGGCTGGTGTGTGTAATTTCCTGTTTCTTAAGTGTTGCCTCTAATTAAAAAAAAAAAAATTCCATGTAGACATCAAACCTAAAATGCCTCTAATGCAAAACATTCTGATATTTAATAAACTACTAGTAGAGAACAAAAGATCTGTCAATTAAACTGTGACAAGTCGTTGACTGTAAGACACATCTCGATTCCAAAGGTATTACAACATGAAAAAAGAAATGTGTATCTAAGAATCCATGCAATTATTTGTTCATTCGCTCAGTCGTGTCCAAATCTTTGAGACCCCATGGACTGCAGCATGCCAGGCTTCCCTGTCCTTCACTGTCCCCTGGAGTTTGCCCAAACTCATGTCCACTTAGTGGGTGATGCCACCCAACCATCTTGTTCTCCTTCTCCTCCTGCCAGCATCAGGGTCTTTTCAAATGAGTCAGTTCTTCACATCAGGTGGCCAAAGTATTGGAGCTTCAACTTCAGCATCAGTCCTCCCCATGAATATTCAGGACTGATGCAATGCTGTATAATAAGCTGGACTTGGCCTTTGGCACGTTGCACAGTTTCCAGTCTACACAACTGTACAGAGCAGCTCATGATGCCACCTTGGGCACTGGCGGTTCACACTTGAGTCACACCTCTGAGTACCCAAGTCCCTTGAGAAGTAATCCCTCTTTGATCTTTATCTGGACCAGCAGTGAGTTGAGGCTGTAAAGAGGAAAATGTGGCCCAGTTTGCTCCCATGGGTCACTAGATCCCTAATGGTGATACCGAGGCCCTCAAGATGGTGGTTTAGTAGGCCTGGGCAGTGGGAGGGGGCAGGGTGGGGGACTTCATAAGGGAATCTAATTCCTGCCAGGGATGGAAGCTGCTGGAAATCTCCCACCTGGTTTTTTTTAAATCTTTAAAAAATTTTTAAATTTCTTGTAGTGGAGTATAGTTATTAGCAATGTTGTGTTAGTTTCAGGTGTAGAGTGAAGTCGCACCTGATTTTATGCACGCCCAGTGTCGCATACCTGGGCAGAGCAGAACTAGGCTAGAGGCTCAGCCGTCCTCACCCCTGTTCCCAGTGCCCCTTCTCCTGCTGCCCGTCTGCCCCAGGGGTCTCCAATGCTTCCACAGAGAGTCTTTTGTTTATTTGGGCCACACTGCCCTGCAGCATGCAGGACCTCAGGGCCAGGGATCGAACCAGTGTTGTCTGCAGTGGAAGCACAGAGTCATATCCACTGGTGCACCGGAGAAGTCCCACTTCCCCAGAGAGTCTTGGCTCCTCCTTTGTTCCATCTTCCCAGAGGCCCCGGTTGCTGAGTGTGACCCAGGAAAAACAACTATATTGGACCCACAAAACTTTTCAATTTTATTAGTAAAATATAAAATGGCACAGACATTGGCGATAGGGTTGGAAAAGCAAAAGGATCAACCAACTCCTTCCAAAGCCCTCCCCAAATTGTCTTTGTCCCTGTCCTTCTCCAGAGGACCTCACAAAGTCTGTGGAAGGGGGACCGTTGTCCCCAGCCGCATTATCACAGGTGGGAGCCCCATCACAGGAGCCCCATCCCCTGAAGGCTCCCCATCAAGAAGAACCCAAAAAGTGCATTCAGATCTGCTGTCTTCCTCTCTGAGTGGTCAGAGTGCACCCAACCCGAGCCAGACCCTCATGGGCATGGAGGAGGGCCAGGCAGACAGGGAAAGCTGGCTTCCCTCTCTCTGGACCAGAGCCNCACAGGAGCCCCATCCCCTGAAGGCTCCCCATCAAGAAGAACCCAAAAAGTGCATTCAGATCTGCTGTCTTCCTCTCTGAGTGGTCAGAGTGCACCCAACCCGAGCCAGACCCTCATGGGCATGGAGGAGGGCCAGGCAGACAGGGAAAGCTGGCTTCCCTCTCTCTGGACCAGAGCCGTGTGTGCACTCTCTCAGCATCTGTCTGCAAAGGAGCATGCCACTTGTACATGGAAGAGCCTGGCCCATGGGAGGCTCCTCTAAGTGGGGTGCAGAAAACACCTTCAGAGACAGTCACAGGGAGGTGGGGAGCTGCCACCAGAGACCCTGAAGGGTGGGACTTGCAGGTCCGGCTCTGATGGTGGAGTGCTGGCCAGTCCAGAGAGGCTTCAGCCCTACCCAGGCCTGCCCAAGCCTTCAGTGCCTAAAAGGGAACCTCTGACGTCATGCCCACAACTTCCCCTGCCCTGCCCATCTCTCCCCACAGGACAGAGTCCCTTTCAGAAATAAACACGGGAACCTCAGGTTTCCATGGTGGATTCTGATCTCATGGAAAACATCATGGAAATTCCTGGCCTTGCCTGCGGTGGGGGTGATGGGGAGGCAGGAAGAACTCAGAGTGCAGAGGACAGTGTTTTCAAGGAGTGAGAGGTGGAAGAGGAAAACAGGCCACAGAAAAGAAAGAGAAAACGCTGGACTTGGGTCCCTCATGAAGACGTGGAGGAGGAAAGGATGTGGCCACTGCCTGCAGCTGCTCCCTGGCTCCCTTCTTGGAGCCTGCAGGCCTCTGCTCCTCCTACAGCCCGTCATTTGTGAGCTGGTAGGCTGTCACAAGCCGCGGAGGGGTGGGGTGGGGGCAGGACCTCCTGGCCACAGCACCCATGGATGTGCCTGTCTCATCGATGGCTGAGAGCATCTCTACTGCTGAAGGTTGAGAAGCTGTATCCAGGGTCTGCAGAAAGGGGTCTCTGGATCAACTAGAGACGCCTGACAGGGATAGAGGTTATTGCCACATATCTACCATCCCGCTTCCCTTTCACAGATGAGACACCAGAGGGATGAATGTCTGGATGGACTGGGGAGGGCCTGGGACTAAACTCCCAGCCTTCACATTCATAGTCAATGTTCCTT
>SJYT01022253.1:432270-478140 GCA_006410635.1 Cephalophus harveyi | reverse complement strand
CTGGGTGGGGAGGGTCTGGGTGGAGGGGGCCTGGGTGGAGGGGACTGGGGTGGGGAGGGTCTGGGTGGAGGGGACCAGGGTGGAGGCGGCCTCAGAGGCTTTCCCCTCAGTCCAGAGAGCTGCCTCAGGTCGGTCGGCAGCAGAACTCTGCCAAGACATGGTGGTGGTGACGGCAGCCTCGTTGAAAAGCTCAGTTTTCTGAGTCTCTCCATCTGGAGCTTTTGAAGTGGAGGAGGACCTGGTCCCCATGGAACCAGCCACTCCTGGCGAAGTCCCCAAGGCACTCTCTGCCCCCAGACCACTGTTTTCACCTGTGAAGTTCACCTCTGAGGCAGCAGACAAGTACATCTCTCTGGCGCCCAGGGTGGTCCTGGGCTCACCCTCGCCGATTTGCCTCTCGAATGTGCCACTCTTTTGAGTCACAGCAGCCTTGTGGTCTATTTGCTCCATGGCTTTCTGGACCCATTCCTCCTTTGGGTCAGCACAGAATGATTTACCCTTCACAGTCTTCAGGCTGCAGGGAAGGAAGACAAGGGAGCCCGTGATGCTTAGATGCCACGTGGAGTAGGAGCGTCACACAAAATCTCTGCAGGTGAGCTGACCTGGCTGGAAATCAAGTCCCCACCACTTACTAGCTATGAGCTGGGAGCTTCTTAACCAAGGCAGCTCAGCTCACAGAACTTCTGTGTTCTCACTTGAGAAATGGAAAGAGTCCTGTCTTCTGCAGGGTGACCAACCATCCCAGAAAAACTGGGACTGAAGGGGTCTTTTTGTGAAAATTCCGGCAAACCAGGACAAGTTGGTCACCCGCTTCTGTTATTGTAAAAAAATTTTAAAGATGTAAAGCACCTGGTTCACAGTGCATGAATGAGAACTCAGTTGCTCAGCCGTGTCCAACTCTGTGCGACCCCATGGACTGATACGTACCAGGCTCCTCTGTCCATGGAATTTTCCAGGCAAACATACTGGAGTGGGTTGCCATTGCCTACTCCAGGGGATCTTCCTGACCAGAAAGATAATAAAAATGTAAGTCATAATGTCATGAATGTGAAGATGGGGGCTCTTTGCTGTGAGTTTTCTGATTGGGAGATATCCCAGGTGTTCTCTGCTACAAGATATGTGACTGGAAAGCTTGGTGGTGAAAAAGACTCAATGTCATAACCTCCTCTTCCTCCTCTTCTTCAGTTGAAGGCTGCCCTCTGGACCTCTCTCCTCTCCTAGAGTGTATCCTCAGGCTACAAGGGCCCCTAGGGTGCTACAACTCTCAGTATGGTGGCCCTGATGGGACCATCAAAGTGAAATGTGAGTGAAAGTGTTAGTTGCTCAGTCATGTCTGACTCTTTGTGACCCCATGCACTGTAGCCTGCAAGGATCGTCTGTCCATGGAATTCTCCAGGGAAGAATACTGGAGTGGGTGGCCATTCCTTTCTTCAGGACCCCGAGTTCCATCCAAATCTTGAGCTTCCTTTGAAGCTTGCATGTGGCTTAGTACCAAGACCACAGCTCAGAGCTGGCTGCTCCACCTCTGCTCCACACCCTGGCCTGTGCTCCACACCTGAGAAATTTTGTCTCGTTAAACTTCATACCCTTTCTGCAAGATGGCTACTATATACATCCCCATTTTACAGATTAAAAAACTGAGGCTTAGAGGGGTAATGTAAATGTGCCTGTCTCCAATATGTTAGGAAGCCAGAGAGGTCCAGAAAGCGAGCATGACCCTGAAGGACCCACAGGCGCAGTGCTGCCCCAGGGCCGTCATCCCCTCTCTGGAGCATCCCACTTCCCCTTCGCCTACAAAAGAGAAGCAAACATGTAGGGTAGCGTAGGGGAAGTGAGGTTTGACAGGTGAGCAGAGAGGTCAGGCTGTAGCGCACTTGCCCTCTTAGTCATCAGTGGGAGGAAGTACAATTTTCTTTAGCTGGACCCCTGCTTCTAACAGGCTGTTTCCTGTTGCCAGAAGTCAGGGTCTAGTTGAGACTGCTTTAGGACCCAAAGGTCAGTCCTGGGGAAAGGGCTGGGCGACTGGGCAGTGCCCAAGAAGGACCCCAAATGAGCAAGCAGCCAAGATGGCCAGGAGTCCCAACACCCAGAGGGGAAGCCGGCTTGGCTTGACCCCTCCCAGAAGTCTGAAGTCTGGAAGGGATTCTGTTTCCTTATCTGTTCAATGGAGATAATAATCTTGGCCTCTCCTATTGTCAGCAGGTTCCAGGCACGCTGCCAAGAGCTTTAGTTTCACTATCTCCTTTCATTCTCCTCAAGACTACCCATTTTAACAGATAAGGAAACCAGAGCCCAGAGCGTAGACAAGATCACTGGGGCCCCCAGGCTGTAAGTGGTAAAGGCAGCGTCCACACCAGATCTGCTGGCGTCTAGAGCCCGCACTTTCAGAACACCATGCTTTTCCTCTCCCATGAAACCCAGCAGGTTCCAGCGCTGCATAAAACACCCTTTGGCCCAGTAGGAATTACCACCCCGGGTGGCTTCTCCAGGCCATTCAGGAATGCCACGGCTCATGGTTGCTCAGGGCACGGATATTAAGGTCAGCGAGGAGGCCAGCAGGTCAGGAGCAAGAGGAACACTTGCTGAAAGCGCTTGGCCAGGAGCCCAGTTTGGGGTGACAGGATGTGGACATGGATTAGCAGAGACCAGGGCCCTGAAAGGAATGCAGAGGCTGAGAGGGCAGTACCTACATGACAGCTCCATCATTGCAGGACTCCCGATTTCGTTGGTAGCCGACTAGACGAGACACGGGAATCTTCTGGGTCATTTTGTTGCAGGAGAAGTTACACTTGTTCACACCGTGTTGCTGTCCTGACCCCACAGAGGCCCCCAGTCAGCCGGACTGTCCGTGGACATCTGGCTTCCCAGCCCCATGCCAGCTTGTCCCAGACACAGCCCCCTAGCCAGAACCAATGCCCCACACCCTTGACCTCAGCCCTCTGTCCCCGGCCAAACCTCTCTAGGCCTCAGTTTCCCTACCTGTAAAATAGGGACAGCAATAGAATCTACCTCACAGGTTTGTTGTAAGGATAGAGGAAAATGAATTCTTATAAAGCTCTTATTGTCTGGCACATCTTGTTTAATTTTAAAATTCAGTTGCTGGAGTGGGTTCACCAGGGGAGAGGAATGTGAAACTGACAAGGATCTACCTGAGGTTACACAGCCAGCAAGTGACGGAACAGGCTTTCCTGCCAGGCCTGGCTCCCGGCCCTTCTGGACCCGTGACTAACCTGCTGCCGTTCCCCCCAACATGCTCTTACGTTAGTAAGCCACCTGCTCAACTCTCATCCCCTCGCATCGGGATCCCATCCCTCCATCTCAGCCTGATCCGTTTCCACAGCCGCTGAGACGCCCCTAGATCTCTGCCCATTCACATCCCATGTATATTCCCTGTATAGATCATGGTCACCGGCAACTACCATAATGACACATATATATGCCCAGACCAAAAAAAAAAAAAAAACACAACACATAAAGGCATACATGCTACCAGGCCGAAGTAGCAGATAACAAAAAATTTAAATATATAATGATAACCACCTTCTAACCAGTGTGCTGAGTAGATAGTTCTTTGTTCTGCCATTAAGAGTCAGGATGAGGGTTTCCCTGGTGGCTCAGTGGTAAAGAATCCACCTGCCAATGCAGGAGTCACGGGTTCAATCCCTGATCTGGGAAGATCCCAGATACTGTGGAGCAACTAAGCCCGTGCAGTAAAACTATTGAGCCTATGCTCTCCAGCCGGGGAGCCACAACTACTGAGTTTGAGCGCCCTCTGGCCTGTGCTCAGCAACAGGAGAAGCCACCGAAATGAGAAGCCTGAGCACCACAACGAGAGCGTAGCCCCTGATCGCCTCAACTAGAGAAAGCAGAGTGCAGCAAAGAAGACCCAGCACAGCCAAAAGTGAATACAGAAATAAACAAATTGTCTATAAGAAGAGCCAGGATGAATTGGGAAGCAGCTCCAGAGAGGAACCAAATGGGCCGTTTGGATTCCCAAGACAAGCTGGGGGAGCAGGAGTAGGGAGGAGGGATAGAGATGGGGTTGTGCGTGGGGTGGGGGCAGAATGGGATAGGCGGGACCTTAAGATGGCTGGGCCCCAGGTGGAGCCAGACAGAAACCCCAGGACAGAATGACAGTGACTCAACAGACAGTTGAGAACCCAGATATTTTATATAAACATTCAAAGTGGTTTGCACTGCATCTCTACCTTCCCCTAAAATTTCCAGCAAAATTTACTCTGCTTGGTATAAATTCGAGAGGGGCAGGCCAAAAACGAAGAGCTTGAGTTTCCGATTGGAGTCAAGGTCATTTGCAGCCGAAGCAAGACCTCAGAGCGTTTTGAAAAATCTAGAAGTTAGGACTTCCAGGGCAGTGGAGCTGAAAGAACAAATTTATTTTATTTCTGCAGAGTTTGGGAGGTCCCCAGTGATCCCCGGGTTTCCACCAGAACATACATCGCTCTTGCACAAAAACTTAATGCACGTGGACCCAGTAACCAAATAAGATCCACCTTCCCAAATACAGGCGTGCACGCACACCTTCTAAAACCTGCTGCCCCTTCTCTCATCACGCCCCTGCCTCAGCCCACCCTGCCTTGTGGGGAGTAGGGGAGTCAGGGCTTGCAAAGTCAGGGCCAGGCCATCAGGGGGCATCACTAGTAGCCCCCAAGGTGGGCAGAGGGGCTCCCCGCAGCTGGTCCTTGAGTCACCAGCTGCCCTTTCTCTCTGAGGAACCAGAATGTGAAAGTTTCCTTGCTGCCTAGTCACCCTATTTTCCCCGCAGCGGGACCTGGGGATGACTCAGCAGCAGCCTCTCCGGGTCTTGCTGAGCAGATTCAAGAGTCAGTCCTCTGGACTGGAGTGGCAGGTGACTTCTGGGGGGAATCCCCAGAAAAATGGTGCCCCTGATGACCTGGAGCCAGGGGGAGGCTGCCCAGTGGGCAGGAGGGACAAACTAGGGAAGCTCAGTGCCCTCTTCTGACTCTGCATCCACTATGCCCACCTCTAGCGCTTAATGAGCCACAAAGGCAGCCCGTCTCACAGTCCCCACCCTCTGCCCCGGTGCCGGATGGCCTTGGCCAGGCTCTCTTCCCGCTTTTGCCTGGGAAGCTGGTGTAACTAACTGAGCGGGCTTTCCTTCTAGGAACTGAAGTTTCCTGTTCTGTAACTGGGGATAAGGTCTCAACCTGCCAGTCGTCTCTTAACTGTCGTGTGAATGCTGGAGGACAGGGACCTTGAATGTCTTGGTGACACAGTGTTTCTCATCATCAAGCGTAAGGTGGATATAAATATTCATTGAATGAAATAAAGTCTCAGCCTACTTATCCCTCCACCCACCTCCCTACCCGTCTATCCATCCATCCATTTATCTGCCCCCTCTTGTCAATCTGCTACCCATTCCCTGCCACCCACCTGTCTACTTCCCACTCAGCCCTACTCACTCCAGTCCATCAATCTACCCGTGCCCCACTCACCTACCTACCACCTGTCCACCTAGGCACCCTCCACCCCCTTCATCTACCCATCCCTCCATCTCTCTCCAGCCCACTCACACGTGCTTCATCCATCCATCCACTCCCTGATTCGGCCAACATCTGTTTGAGTTACTTTTGAGTATCTGCAAAGACCCAGGCCCTCTTGTCCTTAACTCTGAACGCCTTCTCCCAGAGGTGCTGATGCTGAGCTCGGAGAGAGTACCTCAATCCCAATAAATGCTATCAGATCACCGTGTTCACTTGGTCAGCCAACAAATGCTGACTTGCCTCTAGCCAGGCCCTGTGAGGAGCAGAGGGATGAAGAAGGCCCATCTCAGCCTCAGAAGTCTCTCAACCTGATGGATGGCTAAGACAGAACCACAGAGTATCAGAAATTTTCTTAGTAGACCACCTATGGTGTATTGGACCCTAGCTCAGCCCACACACATCTGCTGTCATTAATTCCTGCAAAAAGATTACTTTTATCCTCATTTTAAAGATGTGGAAGCTGAGAATCAGGGAGGTTTAATGACTTGCCCAAGGCCACACAGCTGCTTAGTGGCAGATCTGGTTTTCCTCCCAGCCCCTAAGACAATCCCTATTCTAGGCTGCCTTAAACACCAAGGAAAAACACCATGTTCCAGAACAGACCTCAGAGGAGCTGCGGTTTATCTGAGGGAGAGACCACCTCCAACTACAAGTGATCAGAGGAGGTTTCTTGAAGGAAGTGTACATTAGGCTGGAGCTCAAGGACTGTTCGGAGGGTAATTGGCAGGAAAAGATGGGAATGTTCTGGGTCTCTGGGTTTTTGGGTGATAGAGAGAGAGCTTGAACCGTTGCTCAGCTGTGTGTCTCAGATGAGTCACTCAGGTTCTCTGAGCCTCCCTTCCCTATAAAATAGACATGATAATAACTGCTTCATGGGATGGTTATGAGAATAAAGCTTTTAAAATATCTGGACCTTTAGAGCAGGGTTTTCTCAACAGCAAACACCACTGACACTTTGGACCACGTGATTCTTTGTCGTGGAGGCTGTTCCATGTACCGTAGGATGTTTGGCATTACCCCTGGCCTCGATGCACTAGATGCCTGAGTACCTCCCAACCAAAATGTAACAACCAAAAATGCGGCCAGAAATTGCCACATGTCTCCTTGGGCACCAACTCTGGCACCGAGGACCACTGCCCTAGAGATACCCACATGATTCTCTCATCTGCTTCCCTCAGTGCCCCCTTCTCCCCTGACTCCCTACATAAAATCTCAACATCTTCCACACCACCCTTCGATCCCTGTTTTTTTTTGATCACAGTATTTTTTTCCTTCTAACAGACCAAATCCTTTACTAATTCATTTTGAGTATTATTTGTCTTTTCCAGTTGATATTCAGCAACCCTAAGGGCTGGGATCACTGGCAGTTTTATTCACTGATGTGGCCCCAGCACCTAGAATTATACCTGGCACATAGTAGGTGCTTATCTACTAAATGAACCAACAAAATGCACAAGGAAGCCACTTTGTACATGTAAAATCCCAACCAATGGGAAATAGAGGAATTTTTAATTTAGATTCGACCCGGGCCTGGATGTGACACTCTCGATTTATCCTCCTCTGCCTTTCCCACCCACCCCTACTGCTAATCAGACGACAGCAGCTTAATTCAGTTTTTTTTTTCCCTCTTTCTTGTCAGAGCTTGAGTGGGAGTGAATGCGTCACTGCTCAGGGAGGAAAATTCTCTGTTCTGACTTGTATCTGCAGGTTTGTTATATAAAGCAGAGAAGCCTCCTGCCTGACACAGCCCTGCAAACCCACATTTGGGAACTGACGCAGCCACGCTGCACCGGCCAGGGCGGTAGCCACAAAATCCGCAGCTGCCCCTCTCTCCTGGCCTCTCCAGCTTGTAGTCCAACCTCCAAGTCCTGCAGGGGGTCCCAGGGGGTCTCTCTGAGCCACATGTGTCAGTGTGGCTAGGAATTTCCAGGATGAACCTGGCCAAATGCTCAGTTGTAAAGCAGGAGAGACGGAGTCTCAGAAAGGTCGGAATAATGGGAATATCTCCCAGCAAAACCAGTGTCCAAGATTAGGGTGGGCACCTGATGGTTTTGAAGCCTCAGCCTCCTGGATAGAGCTTCCAGAGTGCCGCCCACCCAAGATCCCTCCTCCATTCTAGCAGAGAAGACCTCCCCCCAACCCAGCTTAGTAGAAGCGATCCTCCTCTTTCTCCCACTTGCCAAGTGTCCTCAGCCTCACCACGCACATATAGGCAATAGCTATATTTAAAGGTGAAGCAGCTGGGACCAAAGAAGGCAATACGGTAGGTACTTAGGGTCACAGCTATGGCCAAGCACCCTCCACCTGACTCCTCATCCTCCAGTCCTCACTGTCCCCATACACCTCAGGGCTCAGGGGTTCAAGCCCAGGAAGCAGGAAGGCCAGTAGCACTTGGCCTGCACCATCTCCACTCGCCTGCTCTCTGCCCCACTGGTGGCTTTTCCCCAAACAGAGGGACTCGGGGGACAGTGCGCTCCATGGAGGTGTCCTGGAAGCCGGAGACTGGTGCTCATTTTCCCAGACTGGCTGTGTGCCCTAAGGCAGCCTCCCGCCGTCTCTGAGCCTCAATCTGCCAGATGGCCTGGGTATTCCCAGAGGACAGGGCTGACTCAAACAGCTCTTGAAGGCAGTGAGATCCACAGACACGGGCGCGTGCATCCACGCTCCCTCCTGCACCCACTCTTACCCTCTCCTGTCCTCCTTGCTGGCTGTGCATCTTCAGGTCAGTTTCTCAACCTCTTTGGGCCTCCATCTTACTCATGTTGGGTGGGATCGATACATCATGCCCTCCCAGGTCCCAGGCTCCAGAAAGCAAGTGACTGGAGGTGAAAACATTTTCTAAACTGTGCTTTGAGGAGAAAGACAGTACCCTGAGGCGGGGAGGGGGGCTGGGGACAGACATGGGCAGAGGGATTGGGGGGCTAGACCCAGAGGCACAGTGATGAGCCCAATTCATGAGCTGTAATGACCTTGACCTCCACTGGTCCTGGGTCCCTTCTCCTTGGGAGGCCTTGAAATTGGGCAGGAGAAAGTCCCAACTGTGGCCTGGCTTGGGGCCAAGCCAAGACTACGGGAATCAGGACCGAGGGTTACATATTAACCCCAGAAAGGGAGATGAGCCCACGGTCTGCCAGGGCTCCATCCGAGTGCCCACCGAGAGCCTCCTCAGGCTTCCCACCACCCCCACTCTCCCAGCACCCCACACCTGGCATCGTCTGCTGCCCACACCACCTCCCTGCACAGCCAAGTGGTCGCTACCTTGCTCACTGGGCCAGGCAGGGACAGTCTCTGGTGAGAGTAAATTTTTCCAGCCGGAGGGCAGACCACACAACCAGAGAGGTGTCCAGCCACATCCCCCCCTCACCCCCACACCCAGCTCTTACTTCCCCCACCCAGCATATATGTCAAGAAGGGGCTGCCAGGGATCTCAGCCTTACCCGGGGAAGTCTCTGGGGGCCCTGATGTCAGGCTTGAGGGGCAGAAGTGGGGCTAGGGGCTCCCCTTACCTTGCCCATGCCTGAGTCCATCCCACTCACCGTCTAGCAGCGCAACCAAATGGCAGAGGACAGCCAAGCAGAGCAGCCACGAGAGAGGCAGAGGCAGAAGAGCCATGGCTAGGGCCGGTGGGGGTCCAGGGGCGCCAGGCAGGCGGCAGGGGCCCTTGTCGAAGCTCAGTGCTTGTCCCCTGGCCGCCTGAGCTCTGCTGCGATTTATAATGGGGCTCCTCTGCCTCCGCCTCCGCCTCCAGCCCCCGCAGGCAGCAGGCAGGCGGTGGGAGGGGAGAGGAAGGGAGCGTGTGCAGCAACTGGATTCCTCAGGATGTTGCCAAGGAACCGAGCGAGCAGCTCCCTGGCTCTGGGTGAGCGGCTCGTGGTGGGGGGACTGGGCTGGCTCCGCATATGGGGATCTGCCTGGGAGGCTGGACCCGGCCTGTTAGGGTTCAAAGGGCTTCCTCTCCTCCCATCTGCTGAGGCTGCCTTCCTACTGGGAGCTGGCACATGTCCTAGGGTCTGAGCTGGGGCCCTAGCTCCTAAGTGGGCCGAAAACAAAAGGACAGAGAGCTGGAGAGTGCCGGTGATAGGCAGGCAAGCAAGGAGGACTCGGGGGTCCTGCCACCTGGGGTCTGATAAAGTCTCTCCTGGTCTGGGAGGGAGCTCTCTGATGCCAGGAAGGACCTCTAACCCTTAACCTCTCAATGCCCCAGCAGCTGGGGGACCTTGTTCATCAAGGTGTTCCCCGAGGCCAGCGTGGAACCTGGCAAACAGTAGGGGCTCAATACAGCAAAAGCCTGCGGAAAGAAAGAGCCAGCCCCACTTCACAGGGCAGATGGGGAAACTGAAGCCCTGAGAGGGGGCCAAGTCATTCACAGAGAGCATCAGAGAGGAGAACCCACCTCCCCCGCCACAGAGAAGAGCGTGCAGGCCCAGGGGGTGGGCGGTTCAGGACACGGCAAAGAGCCCCGGCCTTCCTACCTCCATCCCCATTCCCTCTCCTTTCCTCTTTTGCATTTTCCTCATCTCCTCCCTTCCATCACCCACTCGTCCGCTGTGAGCCCAGGGGAAACACATGGCTGTCACCCCTGGTAACCTGGGGCCTCTCGGGTGGTCCTGAACTCAGCAACATGCCCTGAAAGATCCCTGCCCCTCGTGAGGGCTCCATTCGCCCATCTGTTCAAGGAGGGAGTTGGGTTGACTGCTGAGGAGGGGGCTTCCCAGGCTCTCTCTCTGTCAGAGGGCGTGACAAGAGGTACAGGCACGACTGGCCATCAGCTCCCACCAAACTGGTCTCAGAGCTTGCTGGTGTGAATGGGCGCTGCAAGGCAGCTTTCGAGGCTGCCTTCCCCACAGGCAGTGGCAATAATCCCCAAGACTCCAGGAGACTCTAGCAGGAGCCCAGTCAGTCTGGGGCAGGAGTTAACCGTGGACCCACTCCCATCGAGGCAACTCTGGGCTGCCAGCCAGAGCAACGCCAGTCTGTCTGTGAGCTGCAGCTGCAGGCTATGGAGCCAGTTGGTCTAGGTGGGGATGGGCAGAGGGGTCATAGCTCCCGGGGCACCTCTCTTTTACCCTAAAGCTGTCTGGGGTGTGGAGCTAGAAGGCTGGACCCTCCTTGACAGGGAGGGGCATCCCTGGCACTGGACAATGTCTACTCAAGCTCAGAGAATCTGTCCAGCCCACGCAGACATGAAGTAGTAAACTTCACATTCCTCAGTGTATAGCTGGGGAAATTGAGGCCCAAAGAGGGACAAGAAGTGATACAAACTGAGGTCCCAGGCTCTTTCTGTTCTGCCCATGATGAGAAGGGCAGGGGGTGGGAGTGGGGCAGGAAGAAGGGGAGGAAGAACAGAATAGGGAGGGGCCGGGGAAGGGGAGGAGGACATTGTTTAGTTGCTAAGTCCTCTCCCGCTCTTTGTGACGCTATGGACTAGCCCGCCAGGCTCCTCTGCCCATGGGATTTCCCAGGCAAGAATACCGGAGTGGGTTGCCATTTCCTCCTCCAGAGGATTTTTCCGACCCAGGGACTGAACCCATGTCTCCTGCATTGGCAGGCAGATTCTTTACCACTGAGCCACTGGGAAAACCCAGAAAGAGGAGGAAGGGGAGAGAAAGGAAGAGGGGAAGAGGAGAGGGGTGAGGGAGAGGGGGGAGGGGAGAGGCAAGTCCTGGGAAACCCTACATTTCATAAAGGACAAGAACCAGGTTGGACCAAATATTCGGGGGTAGAGACCCTTGTTCTCTTGGCCCCATACTATGCTCCAAAGAAGGATTTAGAAAGCAAGGACTTTGGGGTCAGATGATCCTGGTTCTGGCGCTATCTCCGAGCTATCTCGGACAGCTACCCTGCCTCTGATTTCACACTTACTCTGAGATAGGCAGTGTTTTAAGTGCTTTGAATGACTAATTCAGCAAATTATGTCACCAAACCCAGGTGTAAGCAAGATGCCATTATTGTAGTCCATTTTATGGATGGGGAAATTGAGGCATGCCAAAGTTAAGGAATTTTCTGAGTATCAGCATCCCAGAAGTGGGAAGCCTGGATGTGCCCCAGCCAGCTAACTCTGGAGTCTGAGGTCCTGACTCCAGATTACACTTTTCCCTCCACCCCCACTGTGAGGACTGCTGTGGGAATTGAGTTTGTGCCCTTAAGGTACCGGTTCAGTGTTTGGCACGGAACAGGTACCAAAACACAGAGACAGCGTTACTATTCTCTGTCCAGCCCTAGGGAATGTCCCCTGTCCTCTTCTGGCCCAGCTTTTGCTTCCACAGAATTGGAATGGTCACCCCACCTGTCCCATCAGGGTGTTAAGAACTGAGTTTAGATTCAATTCAGACACAGTAGCCAGGCTTTTAGGTTGGTGGGACCTGAGACAAACATGACTCAACCACTTACGAGGGGTATCATCTTGGGCAAGTGACTTAACTGCTCTGAGCCTCAGCTTCCCCATCTGTAAAATGGGATGCTAATAGCCCCCTCACCGAGTCATTCACTCCCTGGGGAGTTCACAAATCTAAGGACTTTCACGGTGCCTGACACACAGGAACCACTGGTGCTTGTTATTCAACCCTGATGCATGCCTGGCACTGTGCTGGACAGGGAGGGGGAAGTGGGGCAAGAGGGGAGGTAGGGAAATAAGTCAAAGATTTTGTCCTAAGGAGCCCCAGTTCAGTAGTAAAAGAAGATGAGAGTCCTATCAGAGATTCAAAGGCTGCGGGTCTTAGGGAAAGAGAGAAGTCTTTGTTCTTGTCTGGGAATCAACGAAGGTAGGAATGAGAGATGATATTTCAGCCACAAAGTGGGCAGAATTTTGCTTGTTTTTTTTTTACATTATTGTTTTGAAAAATTTGTAAACAATAAAAAAGGGATAAAACAAAGAGCTTTCCTGCATTTTCCCATATTTGATTCATTTTTCCTCTTTTTGCCAAGCCATCTCAAAATGGTTGCCTGATACTTTGCCTCTGAATTCTTCAGCATGTACCTCCACTGAATAAAGACATTGTCTTACATGAATAGGATACTATTATCGCACTTAGCAAAACTAACGATTCTTATATCTCTTATGACATTTAGTTAATATTCAAATTTCTCCAATTGTCCCAAAATGTATTTTAAGTTTCTTCTCCTGTCTTCCCTCTTTCCCTCTTTCTTCCTTCCTATCTATCTATCGACTATTGAGCCGTGGTCCAATTTAGGTTCATGCATTGCTTATGGTTGTTTCTATTAATCCTACATTAGACTTCTTTTACATTTTTCATGATTGAATTCCTGAAGAGTCAAGACCATTGTCTTGCTCACTGTTTTTCTCACTGTGTGTGTCTCTGAGGAAGGAATGGGCAGGAAGTCTGCTGTTAAACACTTTGAAGTTGGAGTGAGAAAAGAGGATGCTATTCAGGGAAAAAAGGAAGCTGGGAATCTCCTGAGCTGAAGGAATCACCAGAGCAGCACTGGGTAGCAGGAAAGATGGTTTTTGCAGGGTCAGTGGGATGGTAGGGAAAGAGGTATTCTTACCTATATTCTGCAGACCCACTGGTGGCTGGGACCCTCTATGGGTGCTCCAAAGAACAGGGAGGCTGCATTACTGTTGTGGAACATGGGGGATTCTCCCAGCATCAGAAGCAGGACAGAAACAAGTGGGGAATGGGGTGGGGAGCCCAGAGCATGCCTGTGGGACCCCAGGATGGTAGGAGGAATGTGGTGGCCAGTGACATGTCTCTCCAGGTCCCCCTGGGGGCTGCACTCCCTGCCCTAGCCAGCCCTACCCAGCTCACCTTTTCTGACCTCTCAAGAGGGCAACACACATGCTCCAGACATTTCCCTCTATCTGTGCACATGCCTGGCCACCCCCTCTTTTTATTGCGGTAAAATAAACATCACTTTGCCAACAAAGGTCCATCTAGTCAAAGCTATGGTTTTTTCAGTAGTCATATACAGATATGAGAGTCGAACCATAAAAAAGGCTGAGCGCTGAAGAATTGATACTTTCGAATTGTGGTTCTAGAGAAGACTCTTGAGAGTCCCTTGGACTACAAGGATATCAAACCAGTCAGTTCTAAAGGAAATCAACCCTGAATAGTCATTGGAAGGATTCATGCTGAAGCTCCAATACTTTGGCCACCTGATGCAAAGAGCCAAATCATTGGAAAAGACCCTGATTCTGGGAAAGACTGAGGGCAAGAGGAGAAGGGAATGAGATGAGATGGTTGGATGGCATTACGGACTCAATGGACATGAATCTGAGCAAACTCCAGGAGATGATGGACAGGGAAGCCTGGCGTCCATGGGGTTGCAAAGAATTGGATGGGACTTAGTGAACAACCACATACATCACTTAAAAAATTAACATTTTAACCATTTCTAAGTGTTCAGTTCAGTGGCATGAAGTACATTCACATTGCTGTGTATCCATCAGCACAATCCATCTCCAGAATTTTCTCATCTTGCAAAACTGCAAGTTTGGACCCAGTGAACAATAACTCCCATTTCCTCCTGCCCACTGCTCCTGGCAACCACCAATCTGCTTTCTGTGTCTAGGAGTCTGACTCCTCAAGGAATCAGACAGTACTTGTCTTTTTGTGACTGCCTTCTTTCGCTTTCAAAGTTCATCCATGTTGTAGCAGGTGTCAAAATTTCCTTCCTTTTAAGGCTGAATCATATTCCACTGTATGGTTAGACAACATTCTGCTTATGCATTCATCCATCGATGGGTGCTTGGGTTGTTTCCACCTTCTGGCTATTTCAGAAAATGCTGAAGTGAGTAATGGGTGTACAAATATCTGTTCCTGTCCCTGCTTTCAATTCTTGTGTGTGGATGCCCAGACGTGGGATTTCTGGATCACATGGTAGTTCTATGTTTAACTTTTTTTTGAGAAACAGCCATAGTATTTTCTTCAGCAACGGCACCACTTTACATTCCCATCACCAATGCACAAAGGTTCCGATTTCCCTACACCCTCACCAACCTTGTTTTTTCATAATAGCCATGTTAATTAATCTGAAGTGGTATCTCATTGTGGTTTTGATTTGCATTTCCCTAAATGGTTAATGATGTTAAGCACCTTTTCCTGTCGCTGGGGAGGAAGAAAATTTTCATCTACATGTCTAGGTTCTTCTGCCTGGTCTAAGAATTAAATTGACATGAGAGATTAACAGGAGAAAATCAAACAAGAGTTTAATAACATTATATTCACAGGGGAGACCATGGAAAACTGAGTAACTTGCCAAGAGAGCTTAAGCCCTCATATTAATACCATCTTCAGCTGATGACAAGAGAATGTTTGGGGGTAGCAATTTGAGACTTCAAAGAGGAGGAAGACAATTCACAGGGAGGGAAAAAAAAAGCACAAATGTTTGGTAAACAAACACTTGCTGCATCATGCAGAAACAACAGGACANGAGTAACTTGCCAAGAGAGCTTAAGCCCTCATATTAATACCATCTTCAGCTGATGACAAGAGAATGTTTGGGGGTAGCAATTTGAGACTTCAAAGAGGAGGAAGACAACTCACAGGGAGGGAAAAAAAAAAAGCACAAATGTTTGGTAAACAAACGCTTGCTGCATCATGCAGAAACAACAGGACAGAGACTGTATGTTGGTCTCTAGACCTTTCACAATTTCCCCGACCATACTTAGCTCCATATTCTTTGCAGATGCTTCTAGTGATAGTTTTATTCCTGTCAAGGGGTTCTTTATTTAAAATCTTTCAATCAGTCAAGGGGGCAGTAACCAAAAAATTTCCCAGGTCTTCTGTTTCTTAAAAATAATCAGCCTAAGATTTCCTGGTGGCTCAGCAGATGGGAATTCACCTGCCAATGCAGGAGACACAGAGTTGATCCCTGGTCCGAGAAGATTCCACGTGCTGTGGAGCAACTAAGCCAGTGCACCACAACTACCGAGCCTGCATCTTGCAACTACTGCAGCCTGAGAGTTCTCAGCTGTGCGCTGCAACTACTGAAGCCCTGGCAACCTGGAGCCCGTGCTTCACAGGAAAAGCCACCTCGATGAGAAGCCCATGCACCGCAATTGGCAAGTAGACACAGGTTGCCACAACTAGAGAAAGCCAATGCAAAGCAACAAAGACTCAGAGAAGCCAAAAAATAAAGTAAATAAATCAATAGAATAGAAAGAATGAATTATATTTTCCAATGAGGTTATGAGACCATGAAATGTAATGCTTTAGAATTCTTTGAAAAAAAATTTCTGTTAAAGGTCAGAAGATATATTAAAATTGCCATAAGAAAAATATATTAATGATGTATAATATTTAAATGAATGTTAATAAGAAAGATAGAAGCAGTTCTTTACTTATGTAGATTTGCATATTAGTTCAGTTCAGTCACTCAGGCATGTTCGACTCTTTGCGACCCCATGGACCACAGCACACCAGGCTTCCCTGGCCATCACCAACTCCTGGAGCTTGCTCATCCTCATGTTGGTGATGCCATCCAACCATCTCATCCTCTGCCAACACCTTCTCCCCCTGCCTTCAATCTTTACCAGCATCCAGGTCTTTTCTAATGAGTCAATTCTTCGCATCAGGTGGCCAAAGTTTGGACCAGTTTTAGCGTCAGCCCTTCCAGTGAATATTCAGGACTAATTTCCTTTAGGATTGAATGATTTGATCTCCTTGCTGTCCAAGGGACTCTCAAGAGTCTTCTCCAACACCACAGTTCAAAAGCATCAATTCTTTGGCGCTCAGCCTTTGTTATGGTCCAAATTTCACATCCATACATGACTACTGGAAAAACCATAGCTTGACTAGACAGACCTTTACTGGCAAAGTAATGTCTCTGGTTTTTTAATATGCTGTCTAGGTTTGTCATAGTTTTTCTTCCAAGGAGCAAGTATCTTTTAATTTCATGGCTGCAGCCACCATCTGCAGTGATTTTGGAGCCCAAGAAAGTAAAGTTTGTCACTGTTTCCATTGTTACGCCATGTATTTGCCATAAATTGATGGGGCCAGATACCATGATCTTCACTTTTTGACTGTTGAATTTTAAGCCAGCTTTTTCACTCTCCTCTTTCACTTTCATCAAGAGGCTCTTTAGTTTCTCTTTGTTTTCTGCCATAAAGGTGGTGTCATCTGCATAACTGAGTTTATTGATATTTCTTCCGGCAGTCTTGATTCCAGCTTGTGCGTCATCCAGCCCAGCATTTTGCATGAAGGACTCTGCATATAAGTTAAGTAAGCAAGGTGACAATATACAGCCTTGGCATACTCCTTTCCCAATTTGGAACCAGTCCATTGTTCTATGTCTGATTCTAACTGTTGCTTCTTGACCTGCATGCAGATTTTTCAGGAGGCAGGTCAGGTGGTCTGGTATTCCCTCTTTAAGAATTTTTCACTGTTTGTTGTGATCCACACAGTCAAACAGTGGAAACAGTGACAGACTCTGCATTCAGATGGGTATATCAGTCCTTTTCTCCTTTGCCTTTTGCTTCTCTTCTTTTCTCAGCTATTTGTAAGGCCTCCTTAGACAACCATTTTGCCTTTTTGTATTTCTTTTTCTTGGGGATTCTTTTGATCACTGCCTCGTGTACAATTTGCAAATCTCCGTCCATAGTTCTACAAGTACTCTGTCTATCAGATCTAATCCCTGGAATCTATTTGTCACTTCCACTGCATAATTGTAAGGGCTTTGATTTAGGTCATACCTGAGTGGTCTAGTGGCTTTTCTTATTTTCTTCAATTTAAGTCTGAATTTGGCAATAAGGAGTTCATGATCTGAGCCACAGTCATTTCCTGGTCTTGTTTTTGCTGCCTGTATAGACCTTCTCCATCTTCAGCTGCAAAGAATAAAACCAATGTGATTTTGGTATTGATCCTCTGGTGATGTCCAAGTTTAGAGTCGTCTCTTGTGTTGTTGGAAGAGGGTGTTTGCTATGACCAGTGTGTTACCTTGACAAAACTCTGTTAGCCTTTGCCCTGCTTCATTTTGTACTCCAAAGCCAAACTTGCCAGTTACTCCAGGTATCTCTTGACTTCCTACTTTTGCATTCCAGTACCCTATGATGAAAAGGACACCTTTTTTATTTTTTGGTGTTAGTTCTAGAAGGTCTTGTATGTCATCATAGAACCATTCAATTTCAGCTTCTTTGGCATTAGTGGTTGGGGCATAGACTTGGATTGCTATGATATTGAATGGTTTGCCTTGGAAATGAAGAGAGATCATTCTGTTGTTTTTGAGATTGTACCCAAGTACTGCATTTCGGTCTCTTTTGTTGACCATGAGGGCTATTCCATTTCTTCTACTCCTGCATATTAGACAAGGAGTATTTTAAAGTGATTACTTTTTATGAATATACACAAAACTGAAAATATTTTTATTGGTCCCCAAATAGTAGAATAAAAATGTTTTTAGTGTTAAAAAAAACAACTAGCCTGAATTAATCCTCATGTCAAGGAGATACACTTTGGAGTGGCAAATATTGCCCCCACTAAGTATTACTTTTTATGAATATACACAAAACTGAAAATATTTTTATTGGTCCCCAAATAGTAGAATAAAAATGTTTTTAGTGTTAAAAAAAACAACTAGCCTGAATTAATCCTCATGTCAAGGAGATACACTTTGGAGTGGCAAATATTGCCCCCACTAAGAATGTGCTTATTAACCAGTTGAGTATCTTCTTTGGAGAACTGTCCATCCAAGTCTTTGCCCATTTTGTTATTGGGCTGTCTGTACCTTTTTATGCCTTCAGATTCTCATAAATACATGTACCATGTGCTTTTATTCCCCACTATTCACAGAGGCAGAAACTGAGGCTCAGAAGGACCAAATAACTTGTTCCGGACACACAGCTGGTTAGAGTTCCTATGTCTGTCTGAACTTGTGACCTATGCCCTTCATGATGCTTTTCCATGCCTCTCAGTTAGTCTTCTGGGTGTCTGGAGCCTCAACCCTGGAAATCTCACTGTGAGAGCCAGATCCAAAAGGGAGCAAAGGCCACTTGTGCCAAGATGTCCATGGAACAGAATGTACACTGAGGAAATAATGAAGATGCAGCAAGAGCAGAGAAGTCCTTTTTCTGGTTGTTTTTGGCAGAGCAAGCTGTGTCCAGGAACTCCTCCTGGGAAGCAGACCCATTTGAGGGCCCAGGGAGGTTCGGCACCAGATGAACTAGGTACTCCCCAGATCCACTCCCTCTTCTTCCTGGATACACAGCTTGGCTGTACTTCCCAGCATCCTTTGCTGTCAGGGTGGTCACGTGACCGAATTTTGCCAATGGCACATGGGCAGAAGCGATGACCCCTGTTTCTGGCCCAGCTCATGAAGTCCTCCCACAAGCTTCCATTCTCTTTTCCCATCTTCTGGATGATGGATAGGAGACCTGGTCCTGGAGGAGGTTGGGGCCATGAGAAGGAAGCAGCTTGGGTCTTTAAATGACCACATGGATGGAAGATCACCACAGACCAGGAATGCCCGGTCAGACTTCATGTGAGAAGACAGAACCTTGTATAGAGTTGAGCCACTGAGATTTGTGGGGTTGCTTTTGCAAGCAGCAATTCCTGACTAACACGCTGTCCTCTGTCTCTGTGTTCTCCCTTGAAGGGGGAGGGTTAAGGCTGGGTTATTGAATGAGTAAATGAATATGCTTCTCAAAGATCTAGACTTGAGGACTAAATGAATGATTTCATCAACTCCTCCTGTCAAGTGGTCCCAGGGTGGACACATGTCTGGGGTTCCCTGCTGGCACCTGCTCAGCTGCTTCCCAGGTCCTGAGATCTGGCTGAGACTCCCCACCCTCTCACAGGGTGACCTTGGGCAACCCAGCTCATGTATCAATGTCAAGGGCTTCTCCACCGGGAGAGAGGGGGCCGTGGGTCTCCTGCCCCACCTCACAGGAACATCACATGCCAAGGAACAAAGCAGACACTGTGGCAGAGGATTTATTTTCCAGAAGGCCTGAGGGGCAGGGGCAGGGGCAGGACAGGAGCGGAGGGAGATCCCAGAACACTTGAAGGCCATGTGCAGGGGCAGCGGGCAGGTTAACACTTCTAGTACTTGTAGTAGACAAATGTCCTTGGGCTCTAGGAGGGGACAGAAGCCCTGAAAGACACTGATTTTTATGCTTGGCAAAGCTACATTCTCTGTGGCTTCCACCTGAGCCTAATAGCAAATCCCTTAAGATGGGTATTCCCATTCTCAAGTGAGGCTCAGAGAGGTTAAACGTTCTCCTCAGGGTCACACAGTGACAACCACCCTGCCATGCTGCATCAGGCTCCCTCAGAAAGGAAAAAGCACAGATACCTGGGGAACCTGTTGTCCCCAAAGAGGTGGAGATAAGTCCCAAATCCCAGTCATTAGCCTGGCCACAGCCACCTGAGAACAACCTCCATTCAAGGCTCTTTCCCTTAACTATACCCCACACATTCACTCCAGGGGTCAGGAAATCACAGCCTTGCTCCCCTCCCACACATTTCCTAGAAGTTCTTCCCATCATTTAATTGGCCTTTTAAGCATTTGCTCTCTTTACTTATACAAATATAGCTAGAGCTTATAATACCAAGCCAAGTGTAGTCATTCACGCTGAGGCATGAATTTCATTATTAGCTATTTGGGAAAGGAGGAAGAAAAAATGAGGGACTCTGAAGAGTCCCTCTGAAGAGATCAGGCCTGGATGTTGGAGGTTGGAGGGGCAGTAAAAACTTTTTCTGCCATAAAGGTGGTGTCATCTGCATAACTGAGTTTATTGATATTTCTTCCGGCAGTCTTGATTCCAGCTTGTGCTTCATCCAGCCCAGCATTTTGCATGAAGGACTCTGCATATAAGTTAAATAAGCAAGGTGACAATATACAGCCTTGGCATACTCCTTTCCCAGTTTGGAAACAGTCCATTGTTCTATGTCTGATTTTAACTGTTGCTTCTTGACCTGCATACAGATTTTTCAGGAGGAAGGTCAGGTGGTCTGGTATTCCCTCTTTAAGAATTTTTCACTGTTTGTTGTGATCCACACAGTCAAACAGTGGAAACAGTGACAGACTCTGCATTCAGATGGGTATATCAGTCCTTTTCTCCTTTGCCTTTTGCTTCTCTTCTTTTCTCAGCTATTTGTAAGGCCTCCTCAGACAACCATTTTGCCTTTTTGTATTTCTTTTTCTTGGGGATTCTTTTGATCACTGCCTCGTGTACAATTTGCAAATCTCTGTCCATAGTTCTTCAAGTACTCTGTCTATCAGATCTAATCCCTGGAATCTATTTGTCACTTCCACTGCATAATTGTAAGGGATTTGATTTAGGTCATACCTGAGTGGTCTAGTGGCTTTTCTTACTTTCTTCAATTTAAGTCTGAATTTGGCAATAAGGAGTTCATGATCTGAGCCACAGTCAGTTCCTGGTCTTGTTTTTGCTGCCTGTATAGACCTTCTCCATCTTCAGCTGCAAAGAATAAAACCAATGTGATTTTGGTATTGATCCTCTGGTGATGTCCAAGTTTAGAGTCATCTCTTGTGTTGTTGGAAGAGGGTGTTTGCTATGACCAGTGTGTTCCTTTGACAAAACTCTGTTAGCCTTTGCCCTGCTTCATTTTGTACTCCAAGGCCAAACTTGCCAGTTACTCCAGGTATCTCTTGACTTCCTACTTTTGCATTCCAGTACCCTATGATGAAAAGGACATCCTTTTTATTTTTTGGTGTTAGTTCTAGAAGGTATTGTATGTCGTCATAGAACCATTCAATTTCAGCTTCTTTGGCATTAGTGGTTGGGGCATAGACTTGGATTGCTGTGATACTGAATGGTTTGCCTTGGAAACGAAGAGAGATCATTCTGTTGTTTTTGAGATTGTACCCAAGTACTGCATTTCGGTCTCTTGTTGACCATGAGGGCTACTCCATTTCTTCTACTCCTGCATATTAGACAAGGAGTATTTTAAAGTGGTTACTTTTTATGAATATGCACAAAACTGAAAATATTTTTATTAGTCCCCAAATAGTAGAATAAAAATGTTTTTAGTGCTAAAAAAACAACCAGCCTGAATTAATCCTCATGTCAAGGAGATACACTTTGGAGTGGCAAATATTGCCCCCACTAAGAATGTGCTTATTAACCGGTTGAGTATCTTCTTTGGAGAACTGTCCATCCAAGTCTTTGCCCATTTTGTTATTTTGCTGTCTGTACCCTTTTATGCCATCAGATTTCTCATAAATACATGTACCATGTGCTTTTATTCCCCACTATTCACAGAGGCAGAAACTGAGGCTCAGAGGGACCAAATAACTTGTTTCAGACACACAGCTGGTTAGAGTTCCTATGTCTGTCTGAACCTGTGACCTATGCCCTTCATGATGCTTTTCCATGCCTCTCAGTTAGTCTTCTGGGTGTCTGGAACCTCAACCCTGAAAATCTCACTGTGAGAGCCAGATCCAAAAGGGAGCAAAGGCCACTTGTGCCAAGATGTCCATGGAACAGAATGTACACTGAGGAAATAATGAAGATGCAGCAAGAGCAGAGAAGTCCTTTTTCTGGTTGTTTTTGGCAGAGCAAGCTGTGTCCAGGAACTCCTCCTGGGAAGCAGACCCATTTGAGGGCCCAGGGAGGTTCGGCACCAGATGAACTAGGTACTCCCCAGATCCACTCCCTCTTCTTCCTGGATACACAGCTTGGCTGTACTTCCCAGCATCCTTTGCTGTCAGGGTGGTCACGTGACCGAATTTTGCCAATGGCACATGGGCAGAAGCGATGACCCCTGTTTCTGGCCCAGCTCATGAAGTCCTCCCACAAGCTTCCATTCTCTTTTCCCATCTTCTGGATGATGGATAGGAGACCTGGTCCTGGAGGAGGTTGGGGCCATGAGAAGGAAGCAGCTTGGGTCTTTAAATGACCACATGGATGGAAGATCACCACAGACCAGGAATGCCCGGTCAGACTTCATGTGAGAAGACAGAACCTTGTATAGAGTTGAGCCACTGAGATTTGTGGGGTTGCTTTTGCAAGCAGCAATTCCTGACTAACACGCTGTCCTCTGTCTCTGTGTTCTCCCTTGAAGGGGGAGGGTTAAGGCTGGGTTATTGAATGAGTAAATGAATATGCTTCTCAAAGATCTAGACTTGAGGACTAAATGAATGATTTCATCAACTCCTCCTGTCAAGTGGTCCCAGGGTGGACACATGTCTGGGGTTCCCTGCTGGCACCTGCTCAGCTGCTTCCCAGGTCCTGAGATCTGGCTGAGACTCCCCACCCTCTCACAGGGTGACCTTGGGCAACCCAGCTCATGTATCAATGTCAAGGGCTTCTCCACCGGGAGAGAGGGGGCCGTGGGTCTCCTGCCCCACCTCACAGGAACATCACATGCCAAGGAACAAAGCAGACACTGTGGCAGAGGATTTATTTTCCAGAAGGCCTGAGGGGCAGGGGCAGGGGCAGGACAGGAGCGGAGGGAGATCCCAGAACACTTGAAGGCCATGTGCAGGGGCAGCGGGCAGGTTAACACTTCTAGTACCTGTAGTAGACAAATGTCCTTGGGCTCTAGGAGGGGACAGAAGCCCTGAAAGACACTGATTTTTATGCTTGGCAAAGCTACATTCTCTGTGGCTTCCACCTGAGCCTAATAGCAAATCCCTTAAGATGGGTATTCCCATTCTCAAGTGAGGCTCAGAGAGGTTAAACGTTCTCCTCAGGGTCACACAGTGACAACCACCCTGCCATGCTGCATCAGGCTCCCTCAGAAAGGAAAAAGCACAGATACCTGGGGAACCTGTTGTCCCCAAAGAGGTGGAGATAAGTCCCAAATCCCAGTCATTAGCCTGGCCACAGCCACCTGAGAACAACCTCCATTCAAGGCTCTTTCCCTTAACTATACCCCACACATTCACTCCAGGGGTCAGGAAATCACAGCCTTGCTCCCCTCCCACACATTTCCTAGAAGTTCTTCCCATCATTTAATTGGCCTTTTAAGCATTTGCTCTCTTTACTTATACAAATATAGCTAGAGCTTATAATACCAAGCCAAGTGTAGTCATTCACGCTGAGGCATGAATTTCATTATTAGCTATTTGGGAAAGGAGGAAGAAAAAATGAGGGACTCTGAAGAGTCCCTCTGAAGAGATCAGGCCTGGATGTTGGAGGTTGGAGGGGCAGTAAAAACCCAAGGGAAGCAACAAGGTTAAAGACTTCTAACATGCAGGTAAAATGGGGAAGAAAGGTGAATCTGGGCAAATCTGAGGCTTCCTAATGGACCCCACCAGCCCTTCTCTGCTGCTGCTGCTGCTGCTGCTAAGTTATGTCAGTCGTGTCCGACTCTGTGCGACCCCATAGATGGCAGCCCACCAGACTCCCCCGTCCCTGGGATTCTCCAGACAAGAACACTGGAGTCAGTTGCCGTTTTCTTCTCCAATGCATGAAAGTGAAAAGTGAAAGTGAAGTTGCTCAGTCGTGTCCGACTCTTAGCGACCCATGGACTGCAGCCTATGAGGCTTCTCTGTCCATGGGATTTCCCAGGCAAGAGTACTGGAGTGGGGTGCCATTGCCTTCTCCGAGCCCTTCTCTAGATGACCTTAAGCCTCTGTGTTGATGCGTGAGAGCCCTTGGGAAGCGGGAGAGAGAAACTATTTTCACTGACTCAGTCTGCAGCCTCTTACTGAGCCTCTGATTCTGAACCAGCCCCTTTGCCCTGTGCTGGAGGCCAAGAGACCAAAGTAACTCAGGTGTGGATGCTGATCTAGCTGGTAGGGCTGGAGGACAGCTCCCAGTTCCTGAGAATTCTGGGCAGATGGTGATCAGTGTTGTTAAAGGGAAGCAGAGGGCCCGTGGAAATTTAAAAAACTGAATCTCAATTACTGGCTGCTTAGGTCAAGTGATGATGCCCTGGAGGATAGGTGGGGGCAGACAGGTGCAGAAAATGGAAAGACATTCTGGGTGTCAGGAGCAGCCCAGGAAAAGAGCCAGAAGTGGAAAGGTATGACATGAGTTAGGAGAACAGGGAGCTGGAATCCAACATGCATGAAGGGAAATGAGGCAGGACTGGAGACTGAGGTGCCAGGCTTAGGAGCTCTGACCTCAGCTGAGGGCAATGGGGAGCCATGGAAGGGTTTGGAGCGGAGGAGTGACTGACCAGCATGGTGGATCCTCTGGCTTTGGTGGGGCAGAGGGTGGGTTGGAGGGTAAGAGGGGAGATGAGAGTCACAGCTGGAGGCTTGACTGCGGGTGACAGCTGCAGGGATTAAGATCTCTCAGCACTGAGAGAGTCGTTGGCACAGGCTCATGTCAGGAAGCTGCTGTAACAGGAGGGAGGTGGGGATCCATGAGCCTTCCTGGAGGAACCAAGGCCACGGTCATCAGAGCAGAGCCTGCCTCATTGGTTCAGCTTCTGGAGAATCTTCTTCACCCAGTGCTGTTTGGGGTCAGCACAGATCTCTCGGTCCTTCACGGTCAGCAAGCTGGAAGGCAGAAACACCAGGAGGAGAAGGAAGCCTCATTAGCATGCAGCAAGGATGCCATGGTCCACTGCAGATGGTTTGCATACAGCAGGTGACTCATAAATGCAGGTGACTCACATGTCTTAAGAAGAACAGGGGGAAACAAACATCAAGGACTTCCCATACCTTCAGCCCCAGCCCCAAGTGCCAGGACAGGCCAGGAAATAGAATGCCCAAGAGGCTCATAATCACTGCTGACACTGTCTTGGGAGAGAGTATTGGGTAGTGGCCAAGCGCATTAACTTTGAAACCAGCTTATCTGGATTAAAGTTCTAGCTCTGCCACTTGTTAGTGAGTCCCTTAACTTCTCTGAGCTTCTGTTTTCACATTTGTAAAATGGGCATGATAATTGTGGTCCAACTTCCTGGGAATCTGGTAACGATTTGATGAATTAGTATATAAACTGGAGTGCTCAGAACAGTACACAGCAGACAGCAGATGCAATATAATTGTCCCAGGAGCTGGCCCAAAGGTCTTTTTTTTAACTTTTTTTTTAAAGGCAGAGGAACCAGCAATCAAATTGCCAATATCTGCTGGATCATTGAAAAAGCAAGAGAGTTCCAGAAAAACATCCATTTCTGCTGTATTGACTATGCCAAAGCCTTTGACTGTGTAGATCACAAAACTGTGGAAAATTCTGAAAGAGATGGGAATATCAGACCACTTGACCTGCCTCTTGAAAAATCTATATGCAGGTCAGGAAGCAACAGTTAGAACTGGACATGGAACAACACACTGGTTCCAAATAGGAAAAGGAGTACGTCAAGGCCGTCACCCTGCTTATTTAACTTATATGCAGAGTACATCATGAGAAACGCCAGGCTGGAAGAAGCACAAGCTGGAATCAAGATTGCCAGGAGAAATATCAATAACCTCAGATATACAGATGACACCACCCTTATGGCAGAAAGTGAAGAAGAACTAAAGAGCCTTTTGATGAAAGTGAAAGAGGAGAGTGAAAAAGTTGGCTTAAAGCTCAGCATTCAGAAAACGAAGATCATGGCATCAGGTCCCATCACTTCATGGGAAATAGATGGGGAAACAGTGGAAACAGTGCCTGACTTTATTTTTCTGGGCTCCAAAATCACTGCAGATGGTGATTACAGCCATGAAATTAAAAGATATTTACCCCTTGGAAGGAGAGTTATGACCAACCTAGATAGTATATTAAAAAGCAAAGATATTATTTTATCAACAAAGGTTCATCTAGTCAAGGCTATGGTTTTTCCAGTAGTCATATATGGATATGAGAGTTGGACTATAAAGATGGCTGAGCCCTGAAGAATTGATGCTTTTGAACTGTGGTGTCGGAGAAGTCTCCTGAGAGTCCCTTGGACAGCAAAGAGATCCAACCAGTCCCTCCTAAAGGAGATCAGTCCTGGGTGTTCATTGGAAGGACTGATGTTGAAGCTGAAACTCCAATACTTTGGCCACCTCATGTGAAGAGTTGACTCATTGGAAAAGACCCTGATGCTGGAAAAGACTGAGGGCAGGAGGAGAAGGGAACAACAGAGGATGAGATGGCTGGATGGCATCACTGACTCAATGGACATGAGTTTGGGTAAACTCTGAGAGTTGGTGATGGACAGGGAGGCCTGGTGTGCTGCGGTTCATGGGGTTGCAAAGAGTCGGACACAACTGAGTGACTGAACTGAACTGAACTAATAAAAATCACATAATATAAAACTTACTATTTTAACCATATTTAACTGGACAGTTCAGTGGCACTAAGTACATTCACATTATTGTGCAATTCTTACCATCATCCATCTCCCGAATTTTTCACCTTCCTAAACTGAAAGTCTGTCCCTATTGAACATAACTCCCCACCCACACTCCCAACTCTCTGGCCCCTGTCATCTACCAATGTACTTTCTGACTATGAATTCAAATATTCTTATGTACTTCATAGAAGTGGAATCAAATAGTATTTGGCTGCAACTAATGTGTATTGAAATGCATTTTTAAGGTTCGCTTGATATATGTTGGCCTGAACTTTTAACATTGATTTTCTTCATAAATCCTTCAACAATCCTGTGAGCCTCCAGTATTCTCTCTGCTTCACAGTGAGGAAAGTGAGGCTCAATGACGTAAAGGAACTTGCCCAAGGGCCAGAGCTGGTAAGGCCTGCCTCATCGTGCTTGCTGTAAACTGGACGCTCTGGGGCAGGGCCTTCAGAGAACGTCCCCATCCGGGCCCGCCCTGGAGAGACCTGAGCCCAGAGAGGAGTGGGAAGCAATAGCCCAAGACCACGTGGCAGCTGTGGGCTCGGGCCTCCACTTTTGCCAGAGCTGCAACAAACACCCCTGATCTGCACACGTGTGCGTGCACATACACACAGGTGACCAATGAACAGAAAGAACAAAGAAGGCAGCAAAGCAGGACTGATCTTGGCCGTGGACAGCCTGCCCTGGCTGCCCTGTGGCACCGGACAAGGCTCGGCCCCTCCCTGAGCTTTGATTTTCCCATTCATCGAACCACATTCCTTCTAGAATCCCTTCCGGCTCAAGATCCAATAATCACATGTATCCCTGGCAGCTCAGTGGTAGAGAATCTATGGGTCAAGGCAGGAGACTCAGGTTCAATCCCTGGGTCAGGAAGATCCCCTGGAGAAGGAAATGGCAACCCACTCCAGGGTTCTTGCTGGAAAATCCCATGGACAGGGGAGCCTGGTGGGCTACAGTCACGGGGTCGCAAAAGAGCAACTAAGAAACTGAGAGACTAAACAATGGACTCTGCCCAGTGTTATGTGGCAGCCTGGATGGGAGGGGAGTTTGGAGGAGAATGGATATATGTATATGCATATCCCTTTACAGGTCCCTTTGCTATTCATCTGAAAACATCACAACATTATTTGTTAATCAGCTATATACCAATAAACAAAAAGAAAAAAGATAAGAATGGACTGCCTCAAATAACTAAATCTCAGGGCACTGGGGATCCAAGATGCTTCTGATGGGAACGTCTTTGCTGAGTCAGCCTCCTGCCTGTCCCCTGGACCCTACACTCTACAACAGCTCTACCTATCTCACCATGCCCGCGGATGCACCCTCTGCGATCTCAGAACCAGGCACGTGCTTCCTGGCACAAAGGAAGTGCCTGATAAGACCTGTCGAATGATCACATGGTTTTTTTTTCCTGGTACACCCAAGCCTCAGCTGAGCCATCTAGTCCAGCCAGGGGCTCCCCTGGCATCTGGGCGTCCAGCTGNAACCAGGCACGTGCTTCCTGGCACAAAGGAAGTGCCTGATAAGACCTGTCGAATGATCACATGGTTTTTTTTTCCTGGTACACCCAAGCCTCAGCTGAGCCATCTAGTCCAGCCAGGGGCTCCCCTGGCATCTGGGCGTCCAGCTGCATTCCTCCAGCCCTGGGTGGAGCCCACTCATGTGCACCCGGATCCTCCCAGGCAACACCCCTCAGGCTCTCTAGGGCCTTGCCTCCCCAGCTCCCTACTCACACCACGCCAGGCCTCCGGCAGGAATTTGAAGTCCAGTAGTAATATTTCACCAAGCGCAGGGGCAGAGGGTAACGGATGTAGTCCCGGCAACAGACGCTGTCCTCCACGTTGGCACCGTAGGGACCTGGGGAAGAGGGGTGTTCAGAGGTGTCACAGGCTGGTCTCCCTTGACCCTCACCTCTGACTCAGCTTTTCTGTTCTCATGCAAAAGGTTGGTGTCCAAAGGATTCTGGGCCCTCAAAGACCCCACTCGTGGATCTCTAAGAAGCCACTAAGCACCCGGAGTCTACACTCTGCATCAGCCAGCTCAAAGGAGAGGGAGTCAGACTGACTGCGCATCAGCAGTGCCCTAAGGGGACTTCCCTGATGGTCCGGGGTTTAGGACTCTGTGCTTCCACTGTAGGGGGCACAGGTTCGATCCCTAGTCAGGGAACAAGGTTCTCTAAGTGGTATTAGCACTCCCCAAACAAACAAACAAAAAAACAATGCCTAGTGTGGCAAGGGGAAAAAACCCACCAAAACTCAACGAAACAAATGCCGAAGCTCTAGATGGGACTCAGAGACTCTGAATAGGAAGGACCCTTAGAACTTTGCTATTCGAGGTGAGGTCCATGGACCCTCATCAGCATCACTTAAGAGCTTGTCAGAAAAGCTCAGTGCCTCATCCCAGCCGGGCTGAATCAGATGTGCACTTTGAAGAACTCTCCAGGTCTTTGGAGAATTTGTCTTCAGCTCATATCTACTTTAATCTAGGACCCTTAGAACTTTGCTATTCGAGGTGAGGTCCATGGACCCTCATCAGCATCACTTAAGAGCTTGTCAGAAAAGCTCAGTGCCTCATCCCAGCCGGGCTGAATCAGATGTGCACTTTGAAGAACTCTCCAGGTCTTTGGAGAATTTGTCTTCAGCTCATATCTACTTTAATCTCCTTCCTGGAGCAAATGGTGAGAGTGGGATCCAGAGAAGGAGGCGGATTTGCCCAGACCACACAGCAGGACCCGGGAGAGTGTCCGGTCAAGGGCTTAGACAGAGTCCAGTCACCCAAGCCCCGGTTCGAGTCTCACTCTGCCCTGAGTCACGTAACATCTCTGAGACCTAATTTCCTCCTCAGATCCAGGGGGTAATAATAGTACCTACTCTCTGGGGCCTTTAATGCAGGGAAGAGTGCTCAGGAACCCCAGTAAATGAGCAATCATTCTTCCTGACTCCCAGCCCAGTCCTCATTCCCCTACCCAACACAGGGCAGAAGAGCAGACCTTGAGATGGAAAGAGAAATCAACAGCCCAGTGTTGAGGGGAAGTTCCAGAGCAAAAATGGGGCAGTGAGATGGCAGGACCAGCCTTCCAAGGGAATAGCCCTTACCCCTGCTCCCTCCTTTCCCCACCCAGGCTGTCCTCCTTCAGGGGCTCCTTCTCCACACCCCAAGACCCTATCCTTGAGTTCTCTAGGGGGGACCCTGGGCCATGCCCACCGCCACCCCTAACCCAGCTGAGGCAGATCCTAGACTCCAAGTCTTCAACCCTGCTCATTTAACAGATGTAAAGACTCAGGTCTGGTAGAAGCAATGGGACTAGCCCAACAGCCGACAGACTGGCGTCTTTGGCTCTCAGTTCAGTACTCTCTCTACCGCTAGTGTCTGACCTTGACTTCTGCAGAGAGCCCTGACTCTTCCCAATCTCACCTGCCTCTGTTGCTTGAAGTATCATAGCCAGGAGGATGAAGGCAGCCAGGAGAGGGGTCTGCAGGCTGGCCATCGTTTTGACCTGTGTCCCAGCTCAGGTGTCTACAATCACCAAAGGACAGAGAGGTCTGGTATTTAAGTGCTTGCTACACCCACAAGCCTCAGACACTCTTAGTCACCCGTGAGGCCAGAGTCTCTGACATTCACATTATGAAAGAAGAACTCCCGCTTCCTTCAAAGAGGAGGAAATTCTCTGTGGCCAGGAGTCACTCAAAGGGGACCCCCACGCTCACCTCTCCCTGAGTCTCAAGAGATGTAAAATCCCCCTTGAGCTGGGCCTCTTGGAGGCCTGTGCTCCCTGGGGTATGCTGTCTGTGTAGTCCTGGCCATGTCACTGGACATCTCTGGGTCTCAGTTTACCCATCTGGAAATGGGGGAGATGTTTTCAGAGTCCCATCAACTTACCCCAGTGGTCATTTGTAAATCAAGTGAGAATGGGGACAGGAGACAAACAGCCCCAAGCCCTCGCCTAGAACTGAGGCCCATCTTGTCCCCTTAGTGACCTTCATCATGGATCTGTCTTCAAAGGGAGAAGCCTATGGATCCCTTGGCTTATTTTCTCTGCTGCATCACCAGTGTCCTCCAGGGCTTCTCACAAGGTCTCAACTTGGGCCAGTTCATGGTCATTTACATTTCCAGGTTTCCTTGTGGCTCAGCTGGTAAAGAATCTGCCTGCAATGCAGGAGACCTGGATTCGATCCCTGGGTTGGGAAGATCCCCTGGAGAAGGGAAAAGCTACCCACTCCAGTATTTGGGTCTGGAGAATTCAATGAGTCACAGAGTCAGATACGATGGAGTGACTTTCACTTTCTTTTTGTCCTTCTTTCCAGCTGTCTCTACCTTCTTCCTCAGCCACCCCCTTAATCTACCACCATGTCCCACTGATTCTACTTCCTAAGTCTCTCTCAGATCTGTCCTCTTATCTCTGTCCCCATTGTCCCTGACCTGTCCTGGCCGCCTCCACCCCAGGCTCAGGTGCTGGCCCCTCATTCCCCACTCCACAATGCAGTGACCAGAGGGAGCAGCCCTGATTCCAAGCTCCACACGCCTGCTTCAAAACTCTGCTGCATCCCCGCTAAACCCATTCTCCTGATTGTGACCTTCAAGACCTCTATTCCAGACTCGACCCTCCCCCCCAAACTGGTCTCCCTCCCATGAGGAATCACATCACTCTCCTCACAGTTCCTCAAAGAGGCCTGTGGCCTGCCCCTGGCCATGTATGCCCTTTCTACTTCCCTACTGCATAAACTCCTACTCGTGCATCAAGAGCCATTTGAAATGTCAGCCTCTAGGTAAGCACACCCCCTCAGGACTTAAAATTCTCTGGGGTGACCTAGAACATGGACTCAAACAGATTACATCATATTTTCTCGTTCTTGGGCTCCTCCCAGAAGCCAAATTGATTCATCTCTTGGAAAGCAGGGTCTCCATTTATTTGCTTCGCAGTTCAGGGTCTCCCAAGAGTGGGGTACATTGTGGGTGCTCAGAATACATCTAATGGAGGAGAAAAAGGGACTTGCCAGTAAGTGGCTGAGCCAGCCTAGAGTTCAGGACTCAGCAGTACTCTACTTGTAAAGGGATCCAGCCATTCATTTATTCATCCATTTAACAAATACTTATTGAGCCCTTGGTAGACAAAATAACGAACCCCCCACAATGTCCACACGTAACTCCCTGAACTTGTGAATATGTGACCTTAAATGGTAAAAAGGACTTTGCAGGTGTGTTTAAGTTCAAGCCCTTCAAACAGAGAGACTTCCGGGATTATCTGGATGGACTCAATCCGATCTCAGGGTCGTTACAAGAAGGGCCAGCAAATGCGTCAGATACAGACAGGATAAAGGATGACATAAGCAGAAGTTTACGTGATATGATGCTGTGAGCCCAAGAATGCAGGCAGCCTCGGGGAGGTGGGAAAGGCAAGGAAACAAATTCTCCCCTAGGGACTCCAGAAGGAAAACAGCCCTGCCAACACCTTGATTTCATACCACTGAGACTGATTTAGGACTTCTGACTTTCTAAACTGTGCATGGGTGCATGCTCAGCTGCTTCAGTCGTGCCTGACTGTTTGCGACCCCACGGACTGTAGCCCACCAGGCTCCTCTATCCATGGGATTCTCCGGGCAAGAATACTGGAGTGGGTTGTTGGGCCCTCCTCCAAGGAATCTTCCCCATCCAGTGATCAAATCCATGTCTCCTGCATTGCTGCTGCTGCTAAGTCGCTGCTGCATTGCAGGCAGATTCTTTACCCACTGAGCCACCTCTGAACATGCCACACGGGGCAACTAAACCCGGGTGCTGCAACTGCTGAGCCTGAAACGAGAGGAGGCACCGACTGCAGCGAGAAGCCTGAGCACCGCAGCTAGGGAGCAGCCCCCGCTGACAGCAACTAGAGAAAGAGCCTGCAGCAGTGGAGACCCAGCACAGCCAAAACTAAACAGAGAATTTAAAAAGTGAATGCATTTAATGCCACCGAACTGTATACTCAATAAATGATTACAATGGTAAATTTTACATTATGTATATATTATCAATTAAAAGTAAGAAAACAAAAGCATATGAAAAGATATTTCACATCTTATGTCACAAGAAATTGCAAATTAAAGCAATGAGGAGATAGCACTACACACCTATGAGAATGGCCAAAGTCTGGGACAGTGACAGCAACAGTGAGGACGTGGAGCAACATGAACCCATTCATTGCTGGTGGGATGTTAAACAGGACAGCCACTTCGAAAGTCTGAAGGTTTCCTACAAAACTAAGTATGCTTTTACTGTCTGGTCCAATGATCACAATCCTTGGTGTTTACCCAAAGGAAAACTGAAAACTTATGTCCTCACAAAAGCCTATAGTTTAGCAACTTTATTCCTAATTGTCAAAAATTTAGGAGCAACCAAAATGTCCTTCAGTAGGTGAATGGATAAAACGTGGTACTTCAGACAATGGAATTATTATTCACTGCTAAAAAGAAAAGAGCTATCAAACTGTGAAAAGACACGGAGGAAACTTAAATGCATGTTACTGTTATTGCTGTTTAGTCGCTAAGTCATGTAGCCCACCAGGCAGCCCTGTCCATGGGATTTCCCAGACAAGAATACTGGAGTGGGTTGCCATTTCCTTTTCCAATGACTAGCTAAGTGAGAGAAGCCAATTTGAAAAGGCTAACTACTGTATGACTCCAACTATATGACCTTTTGGAAAAGGCAAAACTATGATAAAAAGATTAGTGGTTACCAGGGGTTAGAGGGAAGAAAAGATGAATAAGTGGAGTGCAGAGGAGTGTTAGGGCAGTGAATATACTCCATATAATACCATAACGATGGATACACATCATTGTATTTTGGTCCATACCCATACACCACACACCAAGAGAGAATAAACCATAGTATTATAAACACCTTCAAGACCTCTATTCCAGACTCGACCCTCCCCCCCAAACTGGTCTCCCTCCCATGAGGAATCACATCACTCTCCTCACAGTTCCTCAAAGAGGCCTGTGGCCTGCCCCTGGCCATGTATGCCCTTTCTACTTCCCTACTGCATAAACTCCTACTCGTGCATCAAGAGCCATTTGAAATGTCAGCCTCTAGGTAAGCACACCCCCTCAGGACTTAAAATTCTCTGGGGTGACCTAGAACATGGACTCAAACAGATTACATCGTATTTTCTCGTTCTTGGGCTCCTCCCAGAAGCCAAATTGATTCATCTCTTGGAAAGCAGGGTCTCCATTTATTTGCTTCGCAGTTCAGGGTCTCCCAAGAGTGGGGTACATTGTGGGTGCTCAGAATACATCTAATGGAGGAGAAAAAGGGACTTGCCAGTAAGTGGCTGAGCCAGCCTAGAGTTCAGGACTCAGCAGTACTCTACTTGTAAAGGGATCCAGCCATTCATTTATTCATCCATTTAACAAATACTTATTGAGCCCTTGGTAGACAAAATAACGAACCCCCCACAATGTCCACACGTAACTCCCTGAACTTGTGAATATGTGACCTTAAATGGTAAAAAGGACTTTGCAGGTGTGTTTAAGTTCAAGCCCTTCAAACAGAGAGACTTCCGGGATTATCTGGATGGACTCAATCCGATCTCAGGGTCGTTACAAGAAGGGCCAGCAAATGCGTCAGATACAGACAGGATAAAGGATGACATAAGCAGAAGTTTACGTGATATGATGCTGTGAGCCCAAGAATGCAGGCAGCCTCGGGGAGGTGGGAAAGGCAAGGAAACAAATTCTCCCCTAGGGACTCCAGAAGGAAAACAGCCCTGCCAACACCTTGATTTCATACCACTGAGACTGATTTAGGACTTCTGACTTTCTAAACTGTGCATGGGTGCATGCTCAGCTGCTTCAGTCGTGCCTGACTGTTTGCGACCCCACGGACTGTAGCCCACCAGGCTCCTCTATCCATGGGATTCTCCGGGCAAGAATACTGGAGTGGGTTGTTGGGCCCTCCTCCAAGGAATCTTCCCCATCCAGTGATCAAATCCATGTCTCCTGCATTGCTGCTGCTGCTAAGTCGCTGCTGCATTGCAGGCAGATTCTTTACCCACTGAGCCACCTCTGAACATGCCACACGGGGCAACTAAACCTGGGTGCTGCAACTGCTGAGCCTGAAACGAGAGGAGGCACCGACTGCAGCGAGAAGCCTGAGCACCGCAGCTAGGGAGCAGCCCCCGCTGACAGCAACTAGAGAAAGAGCCTGCAGCAGTGGAGACCCAGCACAGCCAAAACTAAACAGAGAATTTAAAAAGTGAATGCATTTAATGCCACCGAACTGTATACTCAATAAATGATTACAATGGTAAATTTTACATTATGTATATATTATCAATTGAAAGTAAGAAAACAAAAGCATATGAAAAGATATTTCACATCTTATGTCACAAGAAATTGCAAATTAAAGCAATGAGGAGATAGCACTACACACCTATGAGAATGGCCAAAGTCTGGGACAGTGACAGCAACAGTGAGGACGTGGAGCAACATGAACCCATTCATTGCTGGTGGGATGTTAAACAGGACAGCCACTTCGAAAGTCTGAAGGTTTCCTACAAAACTAAGTATGCTTTTACTGTCTGGTCCAATGATCACAATCCTTGGTGTTTACCCAAAGGAAAACTGAAAACTTATGTCCTCACAAAAGCCTATAGTTTAGCAACTTTATTCCTAATTGTCAAAAATTTAGGAGCAACCAAAATGTCCTTCAGTAGGTGAATGGATAAAACGTGGTACTTCAGACAATGGAATTATTATTCACTGCTAAAAAGAAAAGAGCTATCAAACTGTGAAAAGACACGGAGGAAACTTAAATGCATGTTACTGTTATTGCTGTTTAGTCGCTAAGTCATGTAGCCCACCAGGCAGCCCTGTCCATGGGATTTCCCAGACAAGAATACTGGAGTGGGTTGCCATTTCCTTTTCCAATGACTAGCTAAGTGAGAGAAGCCAATTTGAAAAGGCTAACTACTGTATGACTCCAACTATATGACCTTTTGGAAAAGGCAAAACTATGATAAAAAGATTAGTGGTTACCAGGGGTTAGAGGGAAGAAAAGATGAATAAGTGGAGTGCAGAGGAGTGTTAGGGCAGTGAATATACTCCATATAATACCATAACGATGGATACACATCATTGTATTTTGGTCCATACCCATACACCACACACCAAGAGAGAATAAACCATAGTATTATAAACTACAACCAGTCCATTCTGAAGGAGGTCAGCCCTGGGATTTCTTTGGAAGGAATGATGCTAAAGCTGAAACTCCAGTACTTTGGCCACCTCATGCGAAGAGCTGACTCACTGGAAAAAGACTCTGATGCTGGGAGGGATTGGGGGCAGGAGGAGAAGGGGATGACCGAGGATGAGATGCCTGGATGGCATCACTGACTCAATGGACCTGAGTCTGAGTGAACTCTGGGAGTTGGTGATGGACAGGGAGGCCTGGCGTGCTGCGATTCATGGGGTCACAAAGAGTCGGACACGACTGAGCGACTGAACTGAACTGATAGTCTTTGGTAGTTACAATGTGTCAAAGTAGGCTCATCAGTTGTCACAAATGCACACTCTGGAGGGGGATATTAATAGCGAGGGAGCCATGCACCTGTGGCAGCAGGGAATACACAGGAAATTTCTCTACCCTCCTCTCAGTGTTGCTGTGAACCTAAAACTACTTCAGAAAATTGTCTTGAAAGAAAAAAGAAAGGTGTTACCCAGAGTCTAAGGAAGATCTAGCCCTGAATCCCATTTTATAAGAAATACAGGGTCTAGAGGAAGATGAATGATCCCACGAGAAGGCAGACAACTCCAGAAAGTGGGACCTTCCAGGCCTCCTAAAAGACAGCTGTCTGGGGATCAACACATAGTCAATGTTCTGTTTTTACAAAATGTGGATCAGGGACATTGAAGATTAAAAGTGATTTAATAGACAGTCAAATATGTACAATATATAGACTAGTTGAATCCTAATTTTGAGAAACAGTTATAAAAGATCTTTTGAGGATAAACATGGAAATGTATTTATTTTTCTTTTTTCTTTTATTTTTAAAATTTTATTTTTAATCGGAGGATAATTGGTTAACAGTGTTGTGTTAGTTTCTGCTGTACAACCACATGAATCAGCCATATGTATACATATATCCCTGGTGGCTCAGAGGTTAAAGCATCTGCCCCCACTGCGGGAGACCCGGGTTCGATCCCTGGGTCGGGAAGATCCCCTGGAGAAGGAAATGGTAACCCACTCCAGTATTCTTGCCTGGAGAATCCCATGGACAGAGAAGCCTTGTGGGCTACAGTCCACGGGATTGCAAGAGTCGGACACGACTGAGCGACTTCACCTTTACCTTCACCTTCAAACGTATATCCAGGCATCCCCAGTTGGCTCAGCAGTAAAGAATCCACCTGCAATGCAGGAGACACAGGAGATGTGGGTTCCATCCCTGGGTCAGGAAGATTCCCCTGGAGGAGGAGATGGCAACCCACTCCAGTATTCTTGCCTGGAAAATCCCATGGACAGAGGAGCCTGGCAGGAAGCGGTCCACGGGGTCGCGAAGAGTCGACACGACTGAAGTGACTGAGCACACAGGGATACATAGATCCCCTCCCTGGTGAGCCTCCTCCCCACCTCACTCCCATCAGACCCGTCTAGGTTATCACAGAGCTCCGGGCTAAGCTCCCTGAAACCAGGAAGTTAAATGTAATATGACATTAGGGCTTTACTGTTGATTTTCTTAGGTATGATAAAGACTTTAAAGGTGTGTAGGAGGATGTCCTTGTCTTTAGGAGATGCACCTGAAGTTTTTAGGGGTGAAATTCATAATGTTTTACGTTCAAAGAGTTCAGTTCAGGTGAGGTATTCATGTATATAAGTACATATTCATGTGTGTATTTAGAGAGACGTGTGTGTATATATGTATGTGTGTATATGCATATGTATGTATGTACTGCACATGCGTATAGGTGCATGTGCATACAAGTGTGTATATACCTACATCTGTGTGTTGTATATATATACATGTAAGCATGTACACTTGGTATGTGTGTGTACACATGCATATGTATGTGCAAATGTGTGTTACGTGTGTGTGTGTGTATGCATATACCTGTTTGATATCCCAGGGAAGGCAAACACAGCTGGATGTTAACCATGTTACAGTGAGGTGGTAGATACACTGGTAATCCTTAAACCGCTCTAACAACTTTCCTGAACATTTTAAACGTTTCATAACAAAACATGGGGAGAAAAGAAGAAATATTTTTTAGATGTGGACGTGAGTTTGTGAAAAATGGACCGTCACTGGAGGGAGAGACAGAACTGGTCAAATGGCTTTTCATCTGAACTTGGGGTTTCCTTCCACAGGGCCTCAGGGGGTGGGCTCAGGGGCTGCCCCCTGGAGAGCACCTTTGTCCCCAGCAACGAGGCAGGGCCCCCAGCCTTTCCTGCTGACTCAGCCTCTGCTCCCCAGTGCCCCATTTCCCTGGGGCTCGGAAAGAGGGTGAGCCTCACCTGCGCCAGCCAGCCTGCGCTCCCCCAGCCTGCTCCCCCTGTGCATGAGGAGAGGCAGGCACAGCATTCATGGAGCCCTGAGTTCACAGACAGGGCTCAGGGGACCAGCTGTCAGAAAAAGGCAAGGGGAGTTTCTCTCCGGCTGAAGGTGGGGAATCCCCGGCCGTTACCAAGGAAGGGGATGCTTTCCCTCTTCATGTGGAGAGCTGCCCTGCGCTTCTGTCCTTCCACGTGCTGGCAATGCATGGGAGGCTCCGAGACCAAACTCTCCTTTCCCCAAGTGTCCTTCTTCTTCTGTGTAAATTATTTTTTCCTTATTAAAAAAAGTACATAAAAGTGGAAACCACCCATGTCCATCAATGGATGAATGGAAACACACACACACAATGGAATATTACTCACCTGGAAAAGGAAGGAAATTGTGACCTGTGCTACAACATGGATAAACCTTGTAGACATTAATGCTAGGTGAAATAAGCCAGTCACAAAAAGACACGTGCTGGAGGATTCCTAGAGGTATCGATGAGGTACCTAGAGGTGGTCAAATCCATAGGCACAAAAAGTAGAATGGTGATTGCCAGGGGCTGGAGGAGGAGGGAATGGCGAGTTATTACTTGATGGGATAGAGCTTCTCTTTGGGAAGATGAAAAAGTTCTAGAGGTGGAATGCGGCAACAGTAGCACAATGTAAATGTGCTTAAGGCCACTGAACTGCACACCTTAAAATGATTTAAAGCTTTAAAATGACTTAAAGCTTATGTTAAATTGCTGTTTAGTTGCAGAGTTGTGCTGGACTCTTGTGACCCCATGGTTCCAGGCTCCTCTGCCATGGGATTCTCTAGGCAAGAATACTGGAGTGAGTTGCCATTTCCTTCTCCAGGGGATCTTCCCGACCCAGGGATCGAACTCTCTTCTGCGTGGCAGGCAGATTCTTTACCACTGTGTCATCTGGGAAACCCCTATGTGTATATTACCCCTACAAAAATATAGTTATATGCAAATATGTATTTACACAAATGCTTAGCTTACATCTGAAAGATATACAAACAAGTTACCACGTGAGCTGCCCCTAAGGAGGGACCTGGGATAGTGGACAGGGGCAGCTGTTTAGAGGAGGAAACGTTTGCTTTCCACCAAATACCCTTTTGAATGATTTGAAGTGTTTTCCACATGCATGACTGACCTATTCAGAAAGAAAAAAATTTTAATTTATGCAGCCAAAAAAAAGAAAAAGGGTAGGCTGAAAAGCCATTTTCTCACCTCTGACTTCCCCTCCACATTTCACTTCATTTCCTTTTCTCAGAAGCAAACAAACTTGATGATTTCTTATTTGTCCTTCAAAAACAGTCTATGTAAGCATATATACAAAGGCATTTCTTTGAAAGAAATGGGAGAAACGCCTAAATAAGGAAGGGAGGAAGGGTGGGAAGGAGGGCAGCATATGTGTGTGTTAAGTCGCCTCAGTCATGTCCGTCTCTTTGTGACCCCGTGGACTGAAGCCCTCCAGGCTCCTCTGTCCATGGGATTCTCCAGGCAAGAATACTGGAGTGGGTTGCCATGCCCTCCTCCAGGGGATCTTCCCGACCCAGGGATCGAACTTATGTCTTTTACATCTCCTGCATTGGCAGGCAGCTTCTTTACCACTAATACTGTTCTGTTCCTTGCTTCTCTCACCTGAAATGCATCTTGGAAAAGTCCCTATCAGTAGTCTAGATCAGCCTCGTTCTTTACAGTGGCCATCTGGTTTTTTGCTGTATGGATCTACCAAAATTAATATAGCTGGTCTGCTTATTGATGGACGTTTTGGGGTTTTCCAGTCTTTTGCATTTACATGCTGTTTGCTGTTCATGAAGGGGAACACATCTGGTGGATAAATTCCTAGAAGTAGTGTCTGGACTTTTGCTTCCACTGAGAGGCAAAGAGAAAGTCCCTGCCCTGAAGAGCTGCCGCCTCGGAGCTTCCTCTTTTCAGCAAAGCTGGAGGGGCCCTGGAGAGGGCTCCTCATGGGGCTCTGAGGACCACTCTAGGCTTCTGATTTCTGAGTGGCTGGGATCCCCACCCTGAAATTTTCTGGGGGAACAGCCTGTCATCCCTTTACATGGCAGGGAGGATATGAGCACCCCCAGATTGTCCCACAAATAGAAAGAAGGATATGCACGTTTATCTGAGGGCCTGGGGCAGCAGGTGGACAAGCCTGGGCCTTTGTGGGCAGAGAAAATTGATCAAGAGCCTCGCCAAGAGGTGGCTGAGTCCAGAACTCCACCTGGGCCAGATAAGGGGACTGGGAAGCAAGAGGAAAATGGAGAAGGAAGGGTGAGGAAGAAGAAGTAAAAGATTTGGGGATTAATTGGCACAGTGGCAACCACTACAGTAATAAGAGGAAGGAGGAGGAGGAGGAGGAAGGAGGAAACGGAGAAAAAAAGATGAAGACAGCCCATCGGCACTCACTGAGTGCCAGATGCACCGAGCCTCGTGTTTTATACCAACTGTCTCATTGTCCCCCCGCTGAGAAGGGGCCACCATCCTCATCCTCAGTTCTCAGATAAAGAACCTGAGACTCAGAGTCCACAGCCAGTGAGTGGTGAGGCCTGAATTTACACTCGGGTCTGATGCCAGAGTCTAGGTGCATTCGAATCACTCATTTCTGTAGCCAGACTAGGACCGAAGGCACCAGTGAGAGTGATGACCCCCATTAGAAGGGCTCGGATGGACTGAGAGTCCATCTCAGGCCAGCGCAGCCAGGGTTACCGTAAGTGCCCTAAGATGAGGAACCTAGGCTTAAAGAGTGGAAGCCTGCTGCTAGGGCTACATGGAGTCTGGGTTTGATCCTTTCTGTTGCTGTGGTGGCTCAGTCTCCACGTTGTGTCCGACTCACAGCGACGCCATGGACTGCAGCACACCAGGCTTCCCTGTCCCTTGCCATCTCCCAGAGTCTGCCCAAGTTCATGTCCACTGAAGCGGTGATGCCGTCCAACCATCTGTCCTCTGTCACCCTAAGATTTTTGTTTTTTGAGATATAATTTATGTACTCTGAAATTCACCCTTTTAAAGAGTACAAAGGAAATATACAATTCAGTGGTTTTTTAATATATTCACAAGGTATGTATCCATTTCCATTAATTCCAAAACATTTTCATCATCTCAAAAAGAAGCATAGTGCCCATTAGCAGTCACTCTCCATTTTGCCCACTCCCCAGACCCTACTTTCTGTCTCTATGAGTCTGCCTTTTATGGACATTGCATATAAATGAAATCAGGCAATAGGTGGCATTTTGTGTGTTTCATTTTAAGTTTTCAAGTTGCATCCATGTTGTGGCATTATCAGCACTTTATTCTTTTTATGGCTAAATAATATTTCCTTATGGATATAACATATTCTGTTTATCCATTTGAATCCTTTCTACTTTGGGGCTGTTATGAATAATGCTGCTATAAACATCTGTGTACAGGCTTTTGTATAAATCTATGTTATATGTATATCTAAGTAGGAGAAGAATTTCTGGCTCACATAGTAATTTTATGTTTAACTTTTTGAGGACCTGCCAGAGGGGCCTGGTGGGCAACTGTACATGAGGTCGAGAAAGAGTCAGACACGACTTAGTGACTAAACAGCAGCAACAGCAGAGTGTTTCCAAGGGGGATCGAACATTTTACACTCCCACCAGCAATGTGTGAGGGTTCCAATTTTTCAGTTTTCTTGTGAACTCTTGTTATCATCTTCCCGTTTGGTTATAGCCATCCTGGTGGGTGTGAAGTGGTATATCATTGTGATTTCAATTCACATTTTTCCTAATGACTAATGATGCTGAGTATCTGATCATGTGAATATTGGCTATTTGTATATCTTCTTTGGAAAAATGTTTATTCATATCCTTTGCCCAGTTTTGAATTGGGTTGCTTATATTTTTGTTGTTGAGTTGTAACAGTTTTTTATGTATCCTAATATTTGACCTTTATTTTCTTCCATTCTTTGGCTTGTCTTTTCACTTTATTGATAGTGCCCTTTGGAGCACAAAAGTTTTAAATTTTGATGATACTAATTTATTTTTTTTTATTTGGTTGCTTATAACAAAGAAAGAGTCATATCTAAGAAACCACTACCTAATCCAAGGGCATGAAGACTTAGCCTTATGTTTTCTTCCTGGTACTTTTAGCTCTTACATTTCTATCTTTGTTTCATTTGGGGGTGATTTTTGTATGTGATGTGAAGTAGGGGTCCAACTACATTCATTTGCATGTGGCTATCCAGTCCCAGCATTCCTTGCTGGAAAGAATCTTCCTTCTTCATTGACTAATCTTGGCACGCTTGTCATAAATCATTGCCCCTAAATGTATGCTGTCATTTCTGGATTCTCAGTTCTAATCCATCGATCTATATGCCCATCCTTGTGCCAATACTACTCTTCTATGACTACCATATTTTCTAATAATATCCTCAGAGGGTTTTTTTTTTTTAACTTTCAAATGAAATATTTCAAACATAGATAAAATTAAAATAAATTTGGGAACCTACAACCTAGATTTAATAGCAGTTGATATTTTGCTGTGTTTTGGTTCACTTTTTTTTTTCATTAAGAAGTAAAATAGTTTAGGGCTTCCCTGGTGGCTCAATGACAAAGAATCCACCTGCCAACGCAGGAGACATGGGTTTAAGCCCTGATCCGGGAAGATCCCACATGCCGCGGAGCAACTAAGCCTGTGTGCCTTAACTATTGAGCCTGTGCTCTAGAGCCCAGGAACTGCATCTACTGAGCCCTCAAGCTACCACTGCTGAAGTCCACGCACTCCACAGTCAGCCACCGCTTCTAAAGAGGAGCTCCAGCTCACCACAACTAGAGAAACACAGGCACAGCAATGACGACCAGCAGAGCCTACGCTGCTGCTGCTGCTGCTAAGTCGCTTCAGTCGTGTCCGACTCTGTGCAACCCCAGAGATGGCAGCCCACCAGGCTCCCCCGCCCCTGGGGTTCTCCAGGCAAGAGCACTGGGATGGGTTGCCATTTCCTTCTCCAATGCATGAAAGTGAAAAGTCAAAGTGAAGTCGCTCAGAAGTGTCCGACCCTCAGCGACCCTGTGGACTGCAGCCCTCCAGGCTCCTCCGTCCATGGGATTTTCCAGGCAAGGGTACTGAGTGGGGTGCCATTGCCTTCTCCAGCAGAGCCTATACATAAACAAATAAAATTATTCTTTAAAAAGAAATAAAATAGTTTAGATATAACCCAAGTTATCTTATTCCTACCCCCAGCCATTTCCCCTCCCTCTGTCTCCACGGGTAACCACAAACCACCACTCTAAAGTTGCTGGGGTTCCTTTCTGAGGATGCCATATCCTTTTATAGCCTTTTATTATGGTACTATTTTGGGGTCTTAATATTTTACGTAAGCAGCATCATACTGAATGTAACCTTTTACAACCGGCTTATTTCACTCAAGCTTATGTTTGTAAGCTTTTTTTCCATGTTGATCCACGTGGATCTAGCACATTCATTCTCATTGTTGTATACAGCAAATTCAAAGTAGAACCAATCTATTGTTTGTTTAATCCATTCCCTGGCAGTGGACATTTAGGTTTTTTCCAGATGTTGACTATTACTGAGAATTCTGTAATGAGTGGACATCCTTGCCGGTGTCTTCCTGTTCTCTTCACCTTTTCGCTCACTTTTTGCTCTAAGCTGGGTTCTCCCCTGAGGACTCTGCTTCCCCTGTAGCCTTCTTAGCAAGCCACGGTTCTCTCCCTGAGGACCGCATACCTCATGACTGGCATGGGAGAGGATCCTCTTCACTCTTCATAGCTCCTTCCAAGCCAGCCATTCTTCTCATCTTCTCCATAAAACTCCCAGATTCTTTGACACGCATGTCAGCAGACTCTCCATCCATTACTCACCCTTTGTTGCAGCCTTGTACACCTCTAGTCACTCCCCATCCCACAGATAATCCTAGCTACCAGCTCATCGCCATTCCTTCCAGCATGATCCTGTCATAATCATGATTATTTCAATAACCAGCCTCTCAGTTCCATGACCTTCTCTGCTCCAATAAGCTTATCTTCCACCTACTTCAGCCCCTTACTCCTAAGATGCATGTTGACCATATCATTACCAGTAACTGCAGTTGTATAATTTCAGTTTCACATACCCCACTTTCCAGCTACCATCACCTCTCAGCCCAGCTCGTCAGCTTGAATATACAATTCCAACAATCCTTCCACCACACTCACACCAATCCCATCCCTTTCCCTTGTCCCTTGCTCTCCACTCAGTTCTTTGTGTCTCTTGTTATTCAACTCAACTTCCTTGGTATTTCATTTACAAACATCATTTACAAACATCTCTTTCCCAAATAGCTTCAACTATCTGCTACCCATTCTTGCTACATCCTAGCAAATCCATGACTGCATGGAAACAACTCTTCACTTGTTGCACTTGCACCAGGATAGCTAAAGGAGGCTGGAGAAAAGCATCCATTCATGCTAACCAAAAAATTCAAGATCACTAATCTCCCACGGTGCTTCCATTCTGCCCCCAAAGTCCTGCTGTATATTCCTGGCTTGTTTGCTTTTGCATCCCCCTAGACTATTTCATCCTTTCTGTCTTCACTCAAACCTTTAATCCCTCCTCCCTGATCCTCATTCTCAACTGATGACCCTGATTCCCATTTTCCTGAGAAAAGGGAAGTTATCAGAAGAGCACACCCACCTGCAACTGCTGCAGCTACCCATGGATTTCCATCTCCCTTGCTTCTGACTAACCCCCTCTCCTACTCAAGGACATTACTCCTCAGCTTTCCCATTCTTTCCTGCATCATCAATTTCCCCCTCTCTACTGTATCTTGCTCATCTGAATGCAACGTACCATTACTTCCTGCATCTTAAGAAAACAGTGCCTTGACCCCACATCTGCCTCGAAATACTATCCATTTATGGGTTTCTCTGGTGGCTCAAAGGTTAAAGCATCTGCCTCCAATGTGGGAGACCTGGGTTCGATCCCTGGGTCAGGAAGACCCCCTGGAGAAGGAAATGGCCACCCACTCCAGTATTCTTGCCTGGAAAATCCCGTCCATGGGATTTTGTCCATTTGTAGCAAAACTCAAAAGAAGAGTCTATCCTTGCAGTTTCCAAGTCCCCTTGTCCTTGCCTCTCTTTTCTCAAGCTGATTCCAAAGATTCCTTTGGCATTCCCTGTGATGGAAGATTCGTGAGAAAAGATACACTTCAGAGAGGGGAAGAGAAGAAGAAACTCTGGAGCACATTGTATTGCAAAGGTATTGACAGAGGTAAAAGAAGATATTTTTGGTCTATGTAGGATGTAGAAATTGTTAAACACATTAAGGACATAAAATGTCTTTTGCGGTTTTAAAAACTATTGGAATTAGGTAAACTAACATGGGAAATAGATGGGGAAACAGTGGAAACAGTTTCAGACTTTATTTTTTTGGGCTCCAAAATCACTGCAGATGGTGACTGCAGCCATGAAATCAGAAGACGCTTACTCCTTGGAAGAAAAGTTATGACCAACCTGATAGTATTTTCAAAAGCAGAGACATTACTTTGCCGACTAAGGTCCGTCTAGTCAAGGCTATGGGTTTTCCTGTGGTCATGTATGAATGTGAGAGTTGGACTGTGAAGAAGGCTGAGCGCCGAAGAATTGATGCTTTTGAACAGTGGTGTTGGAGAAGACTCTTGAGAGTCCCTTGGACTGCAAGGAGATCCAACCAGTCCATTCTGAAGGAGATCAA